>PVLA01002447.1:27154-115200 GCA_004027455.1 Hydrochoerus hydrochaeris
AAAACCAAAAATCTTTGTCTCACACCATACACAAAAATCAAATTAAAGTGGATCACTAACAAATATATACTTTAACGTGATACAACTTCTAAGAAACAACAAAGGAGAAAATCTGAGTCAGGCAAACATTTCTTAGAAAAGAACAAAAGAAAAAATTCATCAAAGAAAAAATTTGACAAATAGGACTTCATTAAGATAAAAATGTTTATTTCTTCAAAAGACATTTAGGAAAGATAAAAAGGGACAAATTGGAAGTAAACACCTGCAAAAATATTTGATAAAATATTTGTTTAGAGAATACATATAGGACTTTTACAACTTAAAAATTTGGTAGACTATTCAACTAAAAAAGATCAAAGTATTTCGGTCAATTCCTCCCAAAATATACCTAAAGTTTATTAAGTAAAGGAAAAGATGCTCAAAATTAATACTCATGAAGAAAATGTGAAGTCTGATTACACTGAGCTACTACATGTATCTATCAGAAAGAGCATAATTAAAAAATATTGAATATTGGTGAATACATGGAGAAAGTTGACTATAAAATGATACAACTATTTTGGAAAAGTTTGGTTATCACATACCTGTAATCCCAGCATTTGGAAGGTTGAGGCAGGAAGTTTTTTACCTTGAGTTTGAGGTCAGCCTGAACTACATAAGGAAATCCTGTCTTAGCAGACAGACAGACAGACAAACAAAACTAACTTAAATTTACCCTATTTCCTAGTACTTGTACTTCCGGTATTTACCCAAGAGAAATATGAACATAGGACCAAATAAGAATGGTGAATATACATGTTCATAACAGCCTTATTCATAAAAACTCCATACTAGAAACAATCCAAATGATCATCAAGTGACAGTTAAATAAATGATGTGTTTGCACAGTGGAATGCTATTCAGCCATAACGAGTAAACTACTGACACGTGCTGTAGTGTGTATGTACCTCAAAAACATGTACAGTGAATGAAGCCAGATACAAAAGACCTTATCTTATTTGACTCTATTTACATCTTAGATAACCCTATAGAGCAAACTTCTGAGGGATGGCAAAACAAATCAGTGGGTGCTTGGGGCTGAGTATGAGAGCAGAGTTGGACAATAAATGGGTCTGAAGGATATTTTTAAAGCAATGGAGATATCTTAAAGCTCAGTTGTGGTGCTAATCGCACAATTCTATAAATTTAGCAAAAATAACTGAATTGTGTAAATATAAGGGGTGTATTTTATGATTTATTTGTTATAACCCCAGCAAATTTATTTTAAAAAGATAGTGCTGATAGAAAGTGATTCCTGCACAAACAAAAACCAGTGTTTCAAGGTTAGTTACGGAGATTTACCTGCCTTATAAAATCAGTAGTAAATTTTTCTTCACTCACCTTTGCTTACGTTTTGATGTTAACATTTACAAATTATTTTTTTGTAGGCAAAGGGATATAGAATAAATAATTGTAAGTGAGTATATCCCTGGAGGTATTAGGAAAAAAATCACTTTCTAGGTAGGATTGTTGGACGTTAATTAGGCTTGCCTAATTTTATTGTGCTCAATTTTTATTTTCAGTTTTTCAACTTCACTGACCTTGCTTAACTCTCCTTTGGTTAATCCTTCCTTACCACGTGACTTAATGGTAATTGCTAAGGCCACTGTTATTGATTTATAAGCAGAACATCTTTTCCTTTTTATATTATCAAGAGTAAAGCATAATATTGGCTTGCATTTGTCACACTGGTTCTGTGTATCCAGTCCAGGTAACATTAACACGACTTAAACATTATCATGATGTAGATTGGTTTGGTTAAATCTGCCAAACATGTTCTGTGTCTGTAATCAAGTATCTAAAACTCATTTGCAGGTGTCAACCATGTCATGTTCAATCAGGTTAGATAGTGTGACTTAGGAAGTATATTAGTTATTAGCGTACTTTCCAATCAGTCTAATGAAATTTAATTCAGTTCCATTTAGCGTATTCCTCCCCAGGGTGCAGTGTGACTTTCTCTAATTTGTTTGGGTAAAACTCTGTTCTCATGCAATACAAACCACATGAACTTATCCACCATTTCCTCTCAAGTTACTGTAGGGGTTGGCAATATATAACCTGTAGTTTAATTTCTTATCTTACATAATTATTTATTTACTGAACCATCAGTTACACTTTTCCAGCAATTGTAACCAAGTTAATGCAGAAGCTATGAAATTAATTACAACCTTAGAAGTGAGTACTCCGTGATATCAGCAAAATGTAGGAGAGATGTTATGGGCAATACACTGTGCCTACTTGAAAAGTCTAGAAGCTTAACTAAGTAACTTAACATTTCTACATTCTAGTGTATAGAGGACATGCCCTTACTGTGGCAGGATATTGTTCCCAGCATTAATCTGAGAAGTTTAGACGTTTAACTAAGTGACTCAGCAGTGGGTCAGGGGTCCTCACTTTGTAAACATCCTGAGTCTATGTAAGAAAAAGGTACAGGGATGGTATGAATGCTAACCCCACCCAAGGGTGAGTAGGCTGCTTACAGTATAAGGGAGGAAAAGAGGCTTGCTTTTTCTCCCTTTTGATCTTGTTGCTGTTGCTGTCTTCCACCACCTTCAACTATTGTCCCTCAGCCATGCTGCTCTGCCTTGGAGCCAGCTGATATGGACTGAAACTTCTGCAAACTATAAGCTAAATAAACTTTTTTCTCTTTAATTTTGGACCTTGGGTATTTTGTCTTAGCAGTGAGAAAAAGGTAACCAACACAAGGGAAAACATAATATAGTTGCTATGCAAGGGTTTTTTCACCAGTGTTTATTAAATTAATTAATTAATTAATTAATTAATTTTTGACACTAGGGATCGAACTCATGACCTCACACTTGCCAGGCAGTGTTTATGTCACTGAGCTCAATTCCCAGCCCTAATTTTTTTATTTTAATGAAAATAAAGCATATAAGAACAGAACAATGCAAGCAACATAGGTCTTCAAAACAAGACAATAGGATATCAGCAGTGGCTACCATAATGTCTCTTGTTTTCTTTGAAATAGTTCACTATACTTCCATTCTGTGGTTGATGAGCAAGTTATCCTTACTTTTTTTTCTGGTCTCCTGTCACATGGAACAATTATTTTCTCTCTTTTGATTTTCAACCTATGAATTTCCTTTCCAGTTAAATGTGTTTTTTGTATACAGTATATTGATGGATATTGTTTCTTGATCCACTCTCCCTGTGGTTTTTTTATTGCTAAATTGAGACCATCTACATTAATGGTTACAACCAGCATGCATTGGTTTGTCTCTGGCATGCTATTTTCTTGCTGTTGGCCCTCCACTTTTCCCATTCATTCAGTTGCCTGTCTTGTTTAGCAATCCTCCTCTGCTGCTGTTCCTGGAACCATGCTTCCTGGAACCATATCTTTCAACACACTGTAGGGTTGGTTTGGTGGTCATGAATTCATTCAGTTTTTTTTTTTTATCATGGAAGTCTTATTTCAAGCATTTCTTTCAAGCATTTTATTTTTCTATCAATTTTGAAAAGTAGTTTTTCAGGGTTGGAAGTTGTTTTCTTACAGGATTTGAAATACTTCAAACTTGACTTGATGGTTTATGTTGACAAGTCTACTGTGATTCTGATTGTTTTTCCTTTATAGGTGATCTGTTTCTTTTCTCTAAAAGCTTTTAATATTCTATTCTTGTGCTAAATTTCTGGGATGTTGATTATTATCTGTCTGGATGTAGATGTACTTTGGTTATGGCTAGTTGGAGTTCTATATGCCTCACTTATGTGTATGCCATGTTCTTTTCCCAAGTTTGGGAGGTTTTCCACTATTAATTCTGTAAATAGTTTTTTAAAAATTTCATTTGTGTTAAGCCCTGCTTCTTCACTGATACCTATCACTCTTAGATTATGCTTCTTTGAGTCATCTTGCAGCCATAGAATTGTTATTTTCTAGTTCCTTGTTATTTTTAAGAGATCTTTCCTTTCACAATTGCTAATTGCAGTTCTGCCTTCAAGATTTGAAAGTCTGTCTTCAGTCTCTGTCAAGCAGTTTTTCCAGCTTTCAGTTGACTTTTTAATCTCCTGGATTTTGCCAGCTTTCAATTGACTTTTTAATTTTGGGCTTCTCTTGGAATCTGTTTCATGCATTGTAATTCCTTTGTATGTTGTTCATTGAAAGTTTCCATCATTTTCTTATGCTCTTCTTTTTTTTAATCTATGTCTTTTTTAGATATTCTTAGCAATTCTTTCATTATGTTTGTGATTGCTTCTTTTACTTGAGATATTGTTTCTGATCTGATTACTTTTATGTCTCATGAAGTTGTTTCTTTACTTCAGTTGCTATCCTTTCAGAGATTTCAGGTGTGTGAATTCCATTTTCTTCCATGACTGTATCTCCCAGATTTGTTCTGTGTGGGCTGGAGGTCTGAGATTGCATTTTGCTCCCTTGTTTTGACATTCTCCTGGGTCCTCTCAACAAGCTGGTTGCAGGACCTCAGACATTTTCCACTTTGGCTGCCCCTCCACAGTGTAGGGGAATGGGACAGGCACCTGGGGTTCTTTGACCCTAGAGTTACAGGGAGGTAGCAAGGTGTGGGCTGGGCTTCTCCAGACATATGCTTCCCCAGTGACCAAGTGGGCTTCTCCAGGCACTTGGTACTTCCCAATGACCAGGTGTATATGGAGGTGGGCCTGCTTCTTTCAGCCTGTGTGTCTACACTGGGACTCCCATGATGGCAGCAGGCATACAGGGGTGTGTTTGATTCCAATGAATGATGGAGCCTAAAGGAACCAAGGGCCTCCAGTGATGGCCTGCAGGTACACGGGACTTACCTGGCTGCATGTCCCTGCTCCTGCTGGCTGCCTGCAGGAAGGAACCTTCTTGTGGTGGTGGCCAGCAGGCAGAGGTGGATTGCTGGCTCTCTCTGCCTGCACTGGCTGCCCACAGGAAGGAGCCTTCTGGTGGCAACAGTCCGAAGGCGGAGGTGGATCTGTCTGGCTCTCTCTGCCTGTGCAGGCTGCCTGCAGGAAGGTGCCTTTGGCAAGGTTTTTGATATTTAGTATGATCATCAATGTGTATGAATTCAATAACCTATTAAATTTATTGTAGTTAGGATGACATAGTAAAGGTAGAACAAAATTTGGACATTCATAATTAGGATAGCATTCACTATTGTATTTCTGAGTGTCCTGGATTCATATTAGCTTTTAAAGCAGAAACATTTGCATCACTTTTTGGGGAAACTGTCTTCTACTATTCCTATCCTCCCACTCCATCTCTGCCTTTGGGCTTGTCAGTTTTTTTCTACTTGGTAGTTTGAGGGACATGGTACACTTAAACAGAATATGAAGTTTATGGTCAGACATAGATTTAAATTATAGTTGTAACAACCAGTATTTTTCCTTCAGGGAAGTCAGCAATGTTTTAGTGACTTAGCATCCTTGTCTTGGAATAAGGGTAATGAAACCTATCTCTGAGAGTGTTATAGTGAATGAAACCAAGACTCATAAAGCACTTGCACAAATCAGTATACAACAAATATTGGCAGCTACATTATCTTCTTTTTTCTTCAGCATTACAATTCTTGCATGTCTACATAAATAAACTTACCAGTAGTTTCCTCTTGTACTTTAGCAAAATAGGATGATATTTATTCATGCATTTATTTATACTCTTCTATTATGTATATATTGCACAGGATAGTAGGTGTTGGGTATGTGGGGTATGATCAAAACTACAGAGAATGTTTAAAGTATTACAGTAAAATACATACTGCCATTAAACTGCCTTAATATACTCCCCTGACCCACTCCTAACACAATTATCTTTTCATTCTTGTCACTTTCTGAAGCAGTTATGAAGTCCTCTTTCATATGTATCTTTAGTTGTGCTATTATGGCCTTGATGTCCTGAATCAATTCAAAACTTACCCATTATGTTCATTTTGACTTTAAAGAAGAGCTGTAAATTGCACAGTACCAGATCCAGTGAAAAGTTAGATGAGAAAATACCATAAAGTTTTTACAAGTTTGCCTTTCCATTGTATAATCCTTGGCAACAACATTCACTGTATTTTTTAAATTGCATCTCATAAAGACATTCATGAAAGAGGACTTCTAGAACTGCTTCAGACAGTGGCAAGAATGACAGGGTAAATACGTTCTGAATGAGGGGTAGTATTCTGAAGAGGATTAATGGCAATATGTCTTTTACTATAGTGATCATTTTAAAATGTAAACATTCCCCATATATTTAGATCATGTTGTATATAGTTATGAACAAAATATAGTTCTTTGCTCTTATGGAACATATATACTAGTAGTTCTTTGTAATCATGTGAATTTACTTCTTTAAACAATTCAAGTTGTTATAAAATTGAGTCATGTTTCAACACCCTTGAAAGTGTGACCATGAGCTGCCATGGTGGCTGATCAAGTTGGCCTGACTTTAGGAAAAGGTGACTGTTCCTATGTAAAGTCTGACACCAGGTGTTTTAAACAGCTTGAGATTCTTTTATGAAAAAGAAAACTAAAGAAATAACTAATGCATGACAAAATCTTCCTTCATTTTCTTGTTAAAACAATGTACTAAGAGCAACTTTTTTATTTCCTTGACTTGTAGTAAGGAAATAAAGTTTATGCATAGCCAGAAGATACTGACTGCATGTCTTCAAAATCCACTTTTTTTTGTTACTGTGTCAGGAAATGAGACAGCATTAACTATATACAGTGGTTAGTCCTCCTAACTGTCATGAAGATGAATTCTGTATTCAAAACTGTGGGCTTCTCAATTTGTATCTTCTTTTATTCCCTGCAACTTTTTAGTAGTTTCACTGAGGTTATCATTAGGCACACATTGTAGAACAGAGGAGGAAATGGTTGATTTGAAATGTTGCTTTTAGTCTTATTAACTATGATTTTTATTGGTTAATTGTTAAAGTTTTATTTGCATTTTAAATCATAGGATAGTGTTTAATGCAAATAGGGGAATCTCTAGAGGGGGAATTTCAGCCATACTAGGACATGAGGTCAGAGGTACTGTTTTATGAATAGGACAATGGCCCACTGCCCTAATCTAGTTCTGCTTAGAAGGCAACCACTCACTTGGTAGCTACTGGTCCTGGATGTGCATTAGGGACAATAAAAGTTTGAATAAACATAGTTCTTGTGTATTTTCAGGCTGCATAGTTTTTTCTAAGTTGTTCCATCTTTGCAACTTTAATTTATTAAAAATGAGAAATAAGAGCAGGCTTTCAGTTCCATTGAAGATTATAATTTTTAAAATTAGTATGCAATGTTTATATTCCTTGTGTAGAGTTTGCACATGTACAGAACACATCCTTCTTCCTTGCTTTTTTATTTTAAAGGGAATAAAACAGAACAATAAAACAAAACAAAATAGTGATGAGACAGTAGAAAATCCACAATAGTTACTATATTTAATATTGTTAACTTCTAAATAGTTGCTCTGACTACCAGCTTTGGGTTTGCAAAGTCAATCAAACAATACAAGCATTAGGTTGTTTCTTTACTTCAGTTGTTATCATCTCAGCCTGTGTTTCTCAGAATCAGTTGCTGGGGTCGGGGGTCAGGGGTTCCTTCTTTTGCAACCCACGTGCCCACTGACTCAATGGTTGGGGGCTTGGCTTGCTTCTTGGTTCTCCCCAGTTACCCCGGGTGCATGCAGGGACTGCATATCTTTCTTTCTGTTTCTCCCCGAACACATCCTTATTCCTTTTTTTATTCCCCTGCCCTCCTTACCCACTCTCCTCCCTTTATCTTGATCCCTTTCTCATTTGAGAAGACTTATCTCCCTACTTCTTATTATCTATCTTTTATTTTGCTGTTTATTTATAATATGGAGTTTTCATATAAGACAAGTTATGCATTATTTAAACTTGTATTCTTGATTTATTTCACTTTATTCTCAAGGTGCATCCATTTTCCTACAAATAACTCAAGTATATCTTTCTTTATGGCAGAGAAGTACTCTACTGTGTGTAAATACCACATTTTCTGACCTGACCTGGCTTCAGTGGTTAAAGAGAAATGAAGTAAAACTTTGCGATGTGTTCATTTATTCTCTTATATATTTACCCCCCAAAAGTATCCTCAAACTATTTAAAACATCCAGTGCAAGACTTTATATGAATAATAGCCACTTTTTCAAAAGTCAAATATTTTCAGAAGATAAACAATATATTATATATCTTATACATCATTCCATCATAACAATCTGAAACCATTGCTCTGGTGATAGGAACAGATTAAAAGAGTATACCTACTGAATTATTTTGCTGGACCAGATGAAGTTTAGCATTAAAGAAATTAAAGCATCCTAAAATCTTCAAATGAAGTATTTTACTTATATAGAGTTAATTCTCTTAAATGTACATTGGAGATCAAGAGGGCATTACTTCATTACAAATATATTAGTATTTTAATGAAAATAACTTCAATGGCAAAATTTAATTTAAAAAGTGCAACATAAACAACCACAGAAACGCATTAATATTTAGTTTATGCTATACTAATGAATTATAACAACATACAGGAAATTTTGCATGCCTTCTGTACAAAAATTCTGTCTCTTTTCTGTTATTTGGTCTGCAGAAGAGAAATCCACTTCCATAAATAGCCAACATTTCTAGCTTTCTTTCTTTCTTAATTACACCAAAAGTCACTCTGACTCAGACTAGTTTTATGCATTAATTAACCTGATTCTCCCATGCAAATATTTAACAAACACCCAGGAAACAAATATGCAGACATCGATTGAATTAAACAAATATTCAGGCATTGATTGAATTAAACTGAACCCATAATGCAGATTCCACATGGTGTTTATTTTCTTCCCACCTGAACTGGAAGGGTGCGTACAGGTTTGACTTTTCTTATACTCCAGGGCTTTGCACATCATTTGATATAATTGATTTCCTTACAAACTGGAGTCTGATAGACAAGAAACATATTTAATTCTTAGTCAGAGAAATGGGCTGCAATTTGTGACACTGGGTTGATCTTCATGTTAATTTTATCTATTTCATTTAAGTGATGTTTCATCACTAGAATATTATAAGAAAAGAGGATTTACAGAGAAAAAAAGTGTGCATAAAAATATTCAAGCACATTTTTGTTTATGTTAGTAGGAATGTTCACTATCAACAGTGATTTATTCAAACCAATAATTAATAATCATGGTTGCCTTGGGAATATGGAGATGGTTTATCCCAACGTGATCATTTATTCACCAAAGTCAAAGGAGAAAAGAGTAAGGCCATAATTTTTCTTTACTCTATGGTAAGACTTAAAAACATAGCATCTCCAAAGATTTTTGTTTACTATCCTTCCTCTCTCTCCCTTTGGCTTACTCCCTACCTGTATTCAAAAATTCCTTATTGAGAATATGCTGTACTGTGGGCTGGGTACTAGACACTGATTAAATTTTTCTTTATCATTGAAGTAATAGCTGTTATGCACAGGATTTTGGAAGGGTCTGAGAGCAATGGAAGAAGATAGAGAAAGAATAAAGACAAAGGCAAAGGGCAAGTTGTTAATATTAATTCACATATATTGAACTTTATTTCCCCTTGAGTTGGTTGTTTTATTCGCTTACCAAATATTTATTGAGCAAATACTATGTTCCAGGCACAGTCCTAGGCCCAGGGGATGCAATGTCAAGAAAGATTTGCTTATTCTTGTCTTCACAGAAGGTGCAGCCTGGTGGGGGAGACAGGTAAATAAGCCACAACTGTGACTGATGGCAGTGTGTGGTGATAGAGTCACACACAAAGAACTCTGAGAGACCAGAACACATACAGCTAAGTTAGATGAAAGATCTATGTGCATGCTCTGTAAGAATTCCAAGAGTGAAATAGACTAAACCAAGTGGAACACTTATTGTCAAATGGGCCTAGGTAGAAAGAGGAGAATCTAATGAGGAAACTGAATTATTTGATTATACATTTTCAGTCTTTACAGTTTGTAAATCCTATTATTAATTTAAAACACATGGAAGATAAATTAAATTTGTTATATTTGCATGCTTTTAGGTTATCAACTAACTCATAAATATGTATCCTGCATGATGATATTTTGTGATATAACTTTTATAGGCAAATACTTTTCAATTTATTTGACAAGCCCCAAATTGTTTTACCTTAATGGCAAATTATTAATATTTCACTGATTATTTTAACCAAATTGAACAAACTGAGAGACATGTTCTTAAATCTCTTTGCTAGATTATGATTTTTTCTAGTCAGGTGGTTTGTGTGTGTAATGATATAATTAGTAGCTCCTAAAAAAGTCAGTTCTGCAGTTACTGTGTACCTCTGATGCGAAGGTGAAGTCAGAAGCTCTTTCCTCCTTGTGTACACGGAGGAAAGAGCAGACATACACTTTATATAATTTTCTTTGGTAGGTGAAGGCACTAAGTGAACTGCTGTTTCCCACTGTGTGAGCTGTGCACAACATGAGAATATACGAAATGGCTACTAAATAAAAAATATCTTTCAGTTTCAGTGGTGTTCTAGACAGTTGATCAAAGCAGACCTGGTATGCATATATTAACTCCAACTCTGGGGTTATTTCATGACCAAGGAAGCAAATATTATAGTAATAACGTTTTCATATATTATAATGTAAAAAGATTTATGTAATTTTTATCAAAATAATGTTAATATTAAAACTAATTACACTAAATTAGACATGGAACTGCTCAATGATGGAAGATAATAAGAGTTAAATAGTACATATTCTTTTTAATAATTTTAATTTTGCACATTCATATTGACCTAATATAGCATTAGACTTAAGGTAGCATTCATCCTGGTTGGAGAGGGGGACTCTTAAGCAATATATTAATTCCTGAGAGGAGCTATGCCAGAGATTGTTGAACAGACAACATAATGAAAATCCTGGAATTACTTCTAGCTTTTACTATTTTAACTCCATCATTATAAGAGAAGAGTGGTACTAATTCTTTCCAGCAAATTTAATAATAATTAGGTAATTGAATCTCCAATGCATAGCATTTTTCTTTCATTGGTACCAGATATTTAAAGCTTCTCTGAAACCTAAGTATAAGGCATTTGTTAGGAATGATTCTCACCACAAGTTAAGCCCTTTATAATAAGCCTGCTTTCATTAGCTAGTGAGAATTGTCAGAATACTGGCTTTTCCACACCCTACATGCTATTTGGTAATATGAGACACATGCATTTTTATTTATTAACTTATTGGAATTTAAACTAATGATTGAGGCATTTGTTTCATTATGAAATTTTATTATATATGGCACTAGGTATTCCTAACATTTATTTTATTCTTTGTCATCAAATCATAGTGATCTAATCTTCCCTGTAGTTTGTGGCAAATCTGTATTCAAGATTCACAGGTGACTTTGTCATAAATTGTTTTGTACTTTCCTAAATTCTAAGTGAGTGAGAACAGAAATATTTGGTATTTACTCATCCAAAGTAACATGACAACAAAAGTTCCAGCTTTTGTCCCAATTAATGAAAGTAACATATATAGCATCTTAACCAGTAATATATTTATCATACTGTGTTTGTAAAATATTATCACTTTAACTGGAGGACTAAGCAACATAGAAAACTTGATGTATAAGAGCTGTAAAATTAGTTAACATTTTTTGAAAATGATCATTATTGTAATTTTTTGTTTTGTTGATGATATGTCTCCAAACAGATTTAGATATGCTTGTATAATCAATATCCCACATAGTTCAAATACTACAGAGAAGAAAGATCCATGACAATTTCTGAGAATCTGTGAAAATTCACTGTATTTTCACTGTATTTTACATTTACACATAATCAAAACTGGGTCTTACCACTATTTTTGGTTGGTGAAATGTGAAATTAGAAGCCTTTATTTATTTTTTTAAATTTTATTTTACAGAGATAAAAACAAAAGAAGACAGAACAACGCAGATCAGAATAGAACAATAAAAGCAACACAGCACTTCACAACGAGACAATTGGATATCAACAGTAGCGACCATAATATCTCTTTCTTTGAAATAGTTGAGCATAGCTTCACAAACAATAATATCAAACATAACAAAATAGAATAAAAGCATTCAAGAGAATGAAACTATTACAAGGCATTCTGAACCAATTAACAGAAAATGAACAATGGCTACTATAATATCTTATTTTCCATAAAAATTTGTTTATATTATTACACAAATTAAAATCTAGTATGACACAACATGGTAGAACCAATGGTAATAGAAGAACAAAAGCATGGTAGGACTTCACAGCAAGATGATATTAAATCAGCACTGGCTGCCATAATGTCTTGTTTTCTTCAAAGTAGCTGTTCATACCATCACACATAAGGTCAACTAAAACAGAATAAAACCATTCCAACCAATGAATGAAAACATTGTAAGTCTTCAAAGAAATATAAAGGGGATCCATGATTACCATAGAATCTTATGTACTCTTACCTTTTCTTACACTAGGGAGACGATGCGGTATTTATACATGTGAGTTTGATTTATTTCGCTTATGAGTATAGTCTCAAGTTGCATCCATTTATTTATAAATATCTCAATGTGATCATTCTTTATAGCTAAGTAGTACTCCATTGTATAAAAGTACCACAATTTTTTTTATCCATTTCTCAGTTGATGGGTACTTAGGTTGTTTCCAAGATCTGGCTATTACAAATTGTGCTGCTATAAACATGGGTGCACATATATCACTGTGGTATGATGTTTTCAGTTCTTCTGGGAATATGCCTAGGAGTGGAATAGCTGGATCAAATGGGACTTCCAATCCCAGCTTTTTGAGGAATCTCCAGACTGACCTCCACAGTGGTTGCACCGGTCTACACTCCCACCAACAGTGCAGAAGAGTTCCTTTTCCCCCACAGCCTCTGCAGCATTTGTTGGTAGTTTTGTTGATCCTGGCCATTCTTTCTGGAGTGAGATGGAATCTCAATGTGGTTTTAAATTTGCATTTCTCTAATGACCAATGATGAACATTTTTTCATGTATTTATTTGCCATTCGTATTTCTTCATCTGAGAACTATACGTTCATCTCTGATGCCCATTTTTGGATTGGGTCTTTGAATTTTGGGGATCTGATTTTTTTAAATTCTTTATAAGTTCTAGACAGAAGTCCTTTGTCTGAGGGACAGTTCACTAAGATTTTTTTCCCACTTTGTGAGTTTTCTTTTCACTCTGCTGGAGATTTCTTTCAACATGCAGAAACTCTTTAATAAGACGTGATCTCAATTATTGATTCTGAGAAGTATTTCCTGTGCAATGTGGCTCTTGTTCATGAATTCTCTACCTACCCCTATGTCTTCAAGATTTTTACCTACTTTGTCTTCCAACAGATTTAGTGTTTCTGTTTTAATATTTAGATCTTTGATCCATTTAGATTTTAGTTTTGTTCATGGTGATAGGCATGGGTCTAGTGTTAGTTTTCAGCATATGGATAGCCAGTTTTTCCAGCACCATTTATTAAAGAGACTATTGTTCTTCCAGTAAACATGTTTGGCCCTTTTATCAAAGATAAGGTGGTTGAGTGTTCGTAGTTGTACCTTCTAGTCTATTCCATTGATCTTCAGGTCTGTTTTTATTCCAGTACCATGTTGATTTTATTACAGTAGCTTTGCAGTATAACTTCAAGTCAGGGATTGTGATGCCTCCTGCCTTGGCTTTGCTGGTTAGAATTGCCTTTGCTATTCTAGGTCTCTTCTGGTTCCAGATGAATTTTAGGCGTGATTTCTCTAGATCTATGAGGTATGTTAGTGGTATTTTCATTGGGGTTGCCTTGAATCTGTATAACAATTTTGGGAGAATGGCCATTTTCACAATATTTATTCTTCCTATCCATGAACAGGGGATGTCTTTCCATTTACTGAGGTCCTCTTCGATTTCTTTTTTCAGGATATTATAATTTTCCATGTATAGCTCTTTTACTTTTTTCATTAGATTAATTCCTAAGTATTTCATTTTTTTGGATGCTAGTGTGAAGGGTGTGGCTTCTCTCATTTCTCTCTCAGTGATTTTTTTTTGTTTATTTTTTTTATTGGTACCGGGAATTGAACTCATGACCATGTGCTTGCAAGGCAAGTGCTTATGCTGCTGATCTAAATCCCCAGCCCTCTCTCAGTGATTTTGTTGTTAGTTTACAGGAATGCTATTGATTTTTGAGGATTGACTTTGTATCCAGCTACATTGCTGAATTTATTATATCTAGGAGTCTTTTGATGGAGTTTTGGGGGTCTTCTATGTAGAGTATCATGTCATCTGCAAATAATGATAGTTTAACTTCCTCTTTTCCTATCTTTACTCCTTTTATTTCTCTCTCTTGTCTAATTGCTCTGGCTAGTATTTCCAGTACTGTGTTGAATAGGAGCAGTGATAAGGCACCTTCTTGTCTTGTGCCTGATTTTAAGGTAAAAGATTTCAGTTTTTGGCCATTTATTATGACGCTGGCTGTTGGTTTGTCATAGATGGCCTTTATCATATTGAGGTAGAGACCATCTATTCCAATTCTCTGTAAAGTTCTTATTAGGAGTGAGTGTTGGACCTTATCAAAAGCTTTTTCTGCATCTATAGAAATGATCATGTGATTCTTACTTTTGGCTCTATTGATATGGTGGATTACATTTATTGATTTATGTATGTTGAACCATCCCTGCATGCCTGGGACAAATCCCACTTGGTCATGGTGTATAATCTTCTTGATAATTTGCTGCATCCTATTTGCCAATATTTTATTGAGAATTTTTTCATCTATGTTCATTAGGGAGATTGATCTGTAGTTCTCTTTTTTGGTTGGGTCTTTCTCAGGTTTTGGTACTAAAGTAGTATTTGATTTCAGGAATGACTTAAGGAGAATTGCTTCCCTTTTGACTTCATTGAACAGTTTGAGGAGTGTCGACATTAAGTCTTCTTTGTATTTCTTGTAGAATTCCACAGTGAATCTGTCTGGACCTGGGCTCTTCTTTGTTGGTAAGGACTTAATTACATTTTCAATTTCAATAATAGAAATTGGGTTATTCAGCAGTTTTACATCTTCTTGATCCAGCTTTGATACTTCATATGTTTCTAGGAATCTGTCCATTTCTTCTGTGTTATTGAACCTATAAGAGTAGAGTTTTTTGAAATAGGTGTTAATGATCTTCTGTATATTTCCACAGAGTTGATAGTGATTTCACCTTTTTCATTCTGTAATTGCATGAATTTGAGTCTTTTCTTTTTAAAATTAGGTTGGCTAGGGGCTTATCAATTTTATTTATTCTTTCAAAGAACCAACTCTTTGATTCATTGATTCTTTGTATTGTTTTGTTAGTCTCTATTGCATTAATTTCTGTTCTGATCCTTATAATTTCCTCCGTTTTTTTGGTTTTGGCCTTGGCTTGCTCTTCTTTTTCTATCTGTTTGAGGTGTAGTATCAGGCTGTTTATTTGTGTTTGTTCTGTTTTCCTAATGTGAGAACTCCGTGCAATAAAATTTCCTATGAGTACTGCTTTCATTGCATCCCACAGATTCTGGTAAGTTGTATTTGTATTTTTGTTTGCTTGTAGATACTGTTTAATTTCTTCTTTAATTTCCTCTGTGACCCATTGATTGTTCAAGTGTGTTATCAATTTCCATATGTTTGTGGGATTTTTGCAGTTTTTTATCATTAATTTCCAGTTTCTTGGCACAATGATCCAATAACATGCATGGGATAATTTCAATTCTTTTGCATTTACTTAAATATGTTCTGTGGGCTAGTATATGGTCTATTTTAGAGACTGTTCCATGTACTGCTGAGAAGAATGTATATTCTGATGTTGGATGGAACACTCTGTATATGTCCATCAAGTCCATTTGTTCACAGGTATGATTCAGTTCTGATATTTCTTTGCTGATTTTCTGTCTAGTTGATCTGTCCCTTTGTGTCAATGGCATGGTAAGGTCTCCTGTTATAATTGTGTGATTGTTTATTTGACTTTTATTTCTGTTAATACTTGCTTTGTATAGCTGTGTGCTCTGGAATTTGGTGCATATATATTTAAGATTGTTATCTCTTTCTCTTGAAGTTTTCCCCTAACTGGTATGTAGTGACCTTCTTTTTTTTTACTTAAAGAAAAAAATTTGAAACAGAAAGAGGGTAGAAATAATACAAAATCTCAAAAACAAAACAAAACAAAAAATGAAACTAGTAACCAGTAAGAAATCACTAGTTGATAATTATATATTTTCCTCTTAGAAGTAGTTGTTACAAAAGTAAAGCCTACAAAGTGGACATCCAAACAGTGAGACTACAATCAGTTTTGTTCATCAATCCAATAAAAACTTTAGCAACATGGTTATCAATGCCACATACTCAAACATACATGCAGTTATATCCTTTAGAATACTTTCTTTTCCTCTCTTTTTTCTCTTTACAATAACTATAATCTCTTCACGTAAACTGCTTAGAAGTTCTACACATGTGTAAGTCTCTACAGTTATACCTAACCTTTCTGTGTTAGAGGGAGAAACAAATCAAAACAAGCCAGCAAAACAAATTCCTAGAGAAACATGAAATGAAAAGGACAAATAAAACCACAATACTAGGTGATCTACGGTAGTTACTGTGGTGTCTCTTGTTGTTTTCAATAAAATTGTCTATATTGTCAAACATAGTATAATTAAACTTAGCATTGCATTACATTATTAATAAAATCTAAACATTGGAGACATTATAGGACTTCAAATGCAGTTAATAATCAAACCAGAATGGGTATCCTATTGAATTTTGTCATCTTCAGAGTAGTTGTCCCTACTCTCAGACTTGACACTCTCAAGCATACCAGATTCAAATAAAATCAGTCAATATAAAACAGTGATATAACCAATCTTCTCTGTCTCTTCTCTGCCATGCTATTTTTCTGTTGTTATTTGTTTACTTTCCTCCTTCATTCCACTGTCTGCCCCTTTCTTTGAGGCCTTTCTGCCATTATTCCTGGAACCCTGGTAGTTTTCTTCTCTCTCTCTAGAATGTCCTTCAGTATTCTTTGCAGGGTTGGATTGGTGATCACAAACTCCCCCAGTTCCTCTTTGTTGTGGAAATATCTTGTCTCTCCATTAACTTTGAGAGACAGTTTTTCAGGGTACATCATTCTGGGTTGGAGGTTATTTTCTTTCAGGGCTTGGACTATTTCACTCCAAGCTCTTCTTGATTTGATGGTTTGCATTGAGAAGTCTGCTGTGATTTTGATGAGTTTTCCTTTATAGGTGATCTGTTTCTTTTCTCTGACCACTTTTAATATTCTGTTCTTGTGATGGATTTCTGGGATTCTGATTATTATATGTCTGGGTGTAGATCTGTTTTGGTTGTAGCTGGCTGGAGTTCTGTATGCCTCATTTATCTGAACTTCACTTCCGTTACCTATGTTTGGGAAGTTTTCCTTAATTATTTCTGTGAATAGACTTTTTATTTCATTTGTATTTGTTGTGCATCTTCATTCACATATTTTATTCTTAGATTATAAATCCTCTTGTCATCTTCTAGCCTTTGTATCATTGCTTCCTGGTTCCTTGTTATTTTTAAGAGATCCTTCCTTTCGTGATCATATGTTGGAAATTTATCTTCAAGTTTCAAAAGTTTGTCTTTAGTTTCTGTTAAAAGGCTTTGCCAGCTTTCAGTGGAGTTTTTAATTTCCTGATATTCTCTTTGGATCTGTTTCATGTATTCTAGGTTTTGTTTATATTCTTCATCAAAGGCTTCTCTCCTTTCTCTGGGTTCCTCTTTTCTTTCATTTTTGTCTACATGAGGATTACCCAGGATTTCTTTTATTAATCTTCTTATATCTTGCTTTACCTGAGTTAGAATTTCAAGTTTAAATTTGTCAATGAAGTCATGGAAGTATTTATTTCCAATGAGGCTGTCTCTGACATTACAGGTTTGCTGCTCTCAACCTCCTCTGCATTTACCTCTGCTGGACTCACTTTCCCTGGTTCCGCAGTTGGAGACCTTTTGCTGTTTCTGTCTTGTCATGCTTCCGGCCCCTTTCAGACGGGTGGGTGGTAGAGGTCTCTGGGCCTTTTGTATTGCTTACAGTTTTTTCTGCAGCACACTTGCTAGGGAAGTGCCACCCCCCAGTCCACCGTGGATCTGCGAGGTGCATGCTGAGAGCCAGCCCCTCCCCTTAGTTCAGTCAACTAGCAAGTTTGTGTGTTCCCTGGGGATGCCACTGGCTCAGAGCAGCCTCATCCCTGGCTATTGGGTTTCAACCAGGGGCCTGGCCCAGCCCAAGCAGATCCCACCAATCTGCTTTGCACCAGGAATCAGTGATGGATGCTGCCTCAGGTTTTGATTCAAGCTGGCCCTACCCAACTCCAAAATGTCATCTAGCTGGTCCTCCTGATCTGGGGAATCCAGTTCCTTTCACTCACCAAAGTTCACACAGCTCCACTGGCTGTTTCCACTCCCTGCCACAGTGCCTCCTCCAGCCGAAGGTCTGGAGCTCACCAATCCCCATTCTTGGCAGGGCTGCAATCTCAGCTTTATCATGAGTCGCCTGACTCTAACATGAGCCAGTACAGCGACCGGGGCTTGCCCAGCTCCAGCCCTCCAGCCATGCTTCTTCTTCTTCTTCTTCTTCTTCTTCTTCTTCTTCTTCTTCTTCTTCTTCTTCTTTTTCTTTTTCTTTTTCCTCAGTTTCTTCCTGGGTCATGAGAATTCCTCTCCTTTTGTCTGGCTTTCTCCATGTTGTCAGATTCCAGAGTCCGAGTTTTTTTTTTCAGAGAGGCTCTCTTATTGTGCCACCACTCAGTCAGCCATCTTGCAATTCTGTAGTGACCTTCCTATCTCTTTGGACCTTTCCTGGTTTGAAGTTCACTTGGTCTGCAAACAGAATAGCTACCCCTGCTTTTTTTGAGTTCCTGTTGCATGAAGAATTGTTTTCCATCCTTGGACTTTCAGTCTATGCATTTCCTTTTGGGTTAGATAGGTTTCTTGAACACAGAATATGGTTGGATGTTGTTGCTTGATCCATTCTGCCAGTCTGTTTCTTTTAATTGGTGAATTGAGGCCATTAACATTAATGGTTATAACTGTTATGTATTGGTTTATTGTTGACATGTTATCTTTCTGCTGTTGTATCTTTATCTTTCCCTTCTGTTTAATTGTCTGTCTTGCTTAGTGGTTTTTTTTTTCCCTGTATGTATCTAGAATGTCTTTGAGCATTCTTTGCAGGGTTGGTTTGGTGATCATGAACTTCTTCAGCTGTTCTTTATCATGGAAGTATCTTATTTCTCCATCCATTTTGAAGGACAGTTTTGCAGGGTACATCAGTCTGGGTTGGAAGTCATTTTCCTTTAGGATCTGGAATACTTCACTCCATGCTCTTCTTGACTTCATTGTTTGTGTTGAGACATTTGCTGTGATTCTGATAGGTTTTCTTTTATAGGTGATCTGTCTTTTCTATCTAACAGCTTTTAATATTCTGTTCTTATGTTGGATTTCTGGGATGGTGATTATTATATGTCTGGCTATAGTTTTATTTTGGTTATGGCTGTTTGGAGTTCTATATCCTTCACTAATCTGAATGTCAGTTTCCATTCTCCTGTTTGAGAAATTTTCAGCTATTACTTTTGTAAATAACCTCTTGATATCATTTGTGTTGTCCCCTTCTTTTTCATTTATCCCTATTAATCTTATGGTGTTTTTCTTTGCATCATCTTGCAACTATTGAATTGTTATTTCCTGATTCCTTGTTATTTTTAAAAGATCTTTCCTTTGCTATTCACTAGCTGCAATCTTATCTTTGAGGTCTGAAATTTTATCTTCACTTTTGTTGAGGTGGAAATTAGAAGCCTTTATACTCCCAGCAATGTGATTGTCCACTTCTATGTTGACTGAGTTTGTGAAATGTTTCTTATTTAACTTGACAATTGTAATCTCATTTCCTGTAAGAAAGTTCTCTCTCTTTCTCTCTCTCCCTCTCTCTCCCCCCCTCCAGGGATAATGAGGAAAAAAAGGAAATAAAATGTCACAAAGCTTTATAATTCCCCAAATGTGGATATTTCTTTTTTTATTTCTTTATTTAAAGAGGAAATAAAGCAAAACAGAAAAAGGGTAGAAATAATATAGAATTTAAAAAAAATTAATGCTAAGAAATCACTAGTTAATAAATTACATATTGTCATCTTAGAAATAGTTGTTCAAGTAACAAAATTAAAGCATAGAAAGTGGATAATCAAAGAATGAGAATGCAAACCGTTCTGTTCAGTGATCCAACAAAAACTTAGTAATATGGTTGTCTATCTTACACACTTAACATACATGCAGTTACATCCTTTAGAGCACTTCCCTTTATTTTTTACAATAGCGATTATACATTTCGGATCTTATTACTCCTACAGTTTTTATTAGAATGCTCTTTCTCTTAATGTCCAACTGGTCACCTTGGACATTAAGAATTCAGAATTCAGTTGTTAGTTTCAGAGAAGGTTTTATTCATGCTCTGCAGCCTTTTCTTCCCTATAGTTCTTGCACATGTCTGTTTCCTGGTTGTATTTTGGGTTGGATGTCTCCCTGACCAGACAAAGTCATCTCTTTGAAGAACTAAATAGTACATATTCTTTTTATAACTCTAATTTTTCACATTCATATTGACCTAATACAGCATTAGACTTAAGGTAGCATTTATCCTTGAAGACAAAAACTACCATATTTCCTTGAAGACAAAAACTACCATCTCCTTGAAGAAAAAAACTACCATATCTTTGAAGACAATAACTTATCCTTACTGTTCAGTGCCTGGCACAATTTCTTGTGTAGTACAAGGTAGGTGTTAGCACATATTTGTTACAGCCAAAATAATGTAACTGACCATCTTTATAAAAACAATTTGTTGTAATACACAGAGATAAAAAAGATGGATATTTAAGTATAATATGGTAAAATATTTTCCAGGAGCACACATGACAAGGCACCCAATAGACAGATGTAGCTATATAGCCTTCTGTTTCATGACATTTTTTTAAAAAAAGCTTTATTTTATCTTTTAATTTTCATTGGTTTAAAAATCTATGTGGCTTTTCCTCTCAATCTATCTTTCTCCCTCCCTCTTCCCCTTTCTCCCTTTTCTCTTTCTTCCTTCTTCCCTCCCTCCTTCCCTTCCTGCCCTTCATCATTCTTTTTTTCCTTCTCATGGCTTCCCCTCCCTTTTCTTCCTTCCTTTTTCTCTGTCTGTTTGTCTGTCTCTGTCTCTGTCCCTCCCTCCCTATTGAATAAGAAGAATAAATTCTTCAGGGATACTGTGAAAGCCCCATCAAGTTTCTAAAGTTAAATAATATTGCCAACTTATGAACATCTTTAGATTTTTCTCTTATAAAGCCAAGAAATGTGAAACTTATTAGCAGTTCTCATGTATAGTTTTATGAGAAAAAAGAAAATGCAGAAGTTAGTGTTCCTATGGCAATGAGGCTTCAGTTCTGATTCCTTTCCCAGCTTTGCAACCAGTGAGCTATGGCTGTGGATTTCTCACACAGCCAGACAGCTGGCAGAGTCTCCTAGGACTGCACAGTTGCTTTGACAAAAATCTGTGTTGAATCTGATTTCCTCTTTTCTTCTCTGTTAATTTTAATTTTTGTTAAATAAAAACCTATGATTTTATACTAATAACTTTATGGATTTTTTTTCATAAAGCTTGCTTTCCTTTCATATACATGGAACTTATCTATTTTATATTTCCTTGTGCTTGACTTATGAGTCAGCCTGAATTTTGCTGGCTTGTATCATCATTCTAAAAAAAAATCTGAAAATGAGGGTATCACCCCTGTATCAGAAGCTCAAAGGCTTTACTGATGGCACTGTGCTAAGGCCAAAACTTGAGCACCTGAAACTGCATCTGCAAGGGAGTGGAGTAACAAGGTCATACCCTAAATTTTAATTTTGTATCCTTAGAAATTGTGTTCATTAGAGGGTGATTTTGGGCCGTAACAAAAGACCTGTGACATAAGGGTGCTTCCCACTCTTAAGCTGTATCGCTTTAGATTAAATTAAGATTTCATTCTCACATCTGCAAAAAGTAGCAATTTCTGTATGATGGCTAAAGATAGCTCCATGTATTTTTTTTCTATGAAGGGAAAGAGTTGTAAAAATCAGGGATAAGAAGGAGAAGGTTTAATTCTAGTTATATAAGATTTAATTTAAGAGTAGTAACTTTTTTGGGGGGGTAGCAATTGTTAGGGGTTCACAAAAAGTATGTCTTCTGAGAAAAAGTTTGAATTAACATAAAGTGAAGCAGATTTTTTTTGGTATACAATTCTACTTGTTTTGAAAATACGTTTGTGCCAGTAATCACCATCTCACTCAGAATATAGTAAGGCTTCTTCACCCTGAAGCATTGTTTCACATTATCCTTTAGGGGTGCTCCCTGTTCCTGCTCCCACTCTTGGCAGCCACTTGTCTGTGTTGTGGCAGTCTAGTTCCATGTATTTTGAGAATGCCATAGATGTGGAATCATGCAATGTTTTACCCTTTGAGACTTTTTTTTTTACTAGGCATAAAAGCCTTTGAAATTTGTCCAAATGTTAACATATTTTATACAGGTGAGTCTCCATATTCATCAGTTTTGCATCTAGGGTTATACCAACTACTGATCAAATATAAAAAAATGTGTTTGCTGATGTGTACTATATAGGTAGACTTATAATGGTTGTATCTATATTGAACATATGAAGATTTTTCTTTCTCATCATTATTCCCTAAGGAACATAATATCACAACAGTTTACATAGCTTTTACATTGTATCATGTATTACAAACAATCTAGAGATGATTTAAAATATATGGTAGGATATGCATAGGTTATATGTGAATACTGCACTATTTTGTATAAGAAACTTGAGCATTTGCAGATTTTGGAATCCAAAGAAGGTCCTGAACCTGTCTTGTATGGACACCAAAGAACAACTACAGTAATTTGTTTCTTTCTATTGCTCAGTAGTATTCCATTTTATGGGTGTGGACTGTTTTTTTGCCAGCTGGTGAATGAACATTTGGGCTGTTTGTAGTTTCTGGTGAGTATGTATAGAACAGAAGTGGCACAAATGGCTGTGCATGGGTTTTTGTGTGAACATGAGTTTTTCATACCAATTTACTTTCTGTCAGTAAGATTGCTGCATCATATAGTAAGTGCATATATAAATTTATTAGAAACTGTCAAACTCTTTGCAGAGTGGCTGTACCAGTTTGCATTCTACCAGATATGTGTGACAGTACAAGAAATAAAGTGAGATAAAACTGGTTGACACTAAAGTCAGGTCTTCCTCAAATATAGATCCTTTCTGCATCTCTCTTTTCAACTCAGAGTTCTTGCCCAGGGAACTGTGTGGTGGCCAAAGAACATTAGTCACATGGAAAATGAAGTCCAACTATAAAAATAACTGAATGAGTCCCCCACCATCACTGCAAAAGTATAGTTCTGTTTAAAGATGGTTTGGACAATATGCTTAGGCTTGAGGTTCAATTTGAATGTTTTAGATTTTTCTTTCAGTCCAAATTATAGGGATTCAAAATTGTGATTTGCATATTGGAACAGAAAGAAATTGAGATAAAAGAAGAAAGGGAGAGAGAAAAAAAGAGGGAAAGAGAAAGTGAGATAGTTGAGTGTGTGGTTCTCAGATAAAAGATAGTTATGTTTTAATATCAGATAATGCAGTCAGGAGCTTTCAAGGGAATAGATTTAATACAGGACACATAGTTTACAGGATTATTGTATAACAATCACCCAAAAAGTCAAATGCAGAGGAATGTAAGAGATCTGTCCACGTGCTAGAGACCCAAGGAATCCAGCTGAGGACATGGATCCCATGGTAATGTCCTTCACAAGTCTAGCTGAGGACTTAGAGCCCATGTCAATGGCCTTCATGAGTTCAGCTGGAGGCCTAAAACTCACAACCAATGTCTCATGCAAGTCTGTGTCAAGTGTCTACACTGAGAAGGCCAAAAGGCCAGTGGTGGAAACTAGAAAGTCTGCACTAGTGGGGTGAAGGATCTGTGCCAGCAGGCTGAGGGATCTGCACAGGAGCCAGGAAGCGACTCTCAGAATAAGGACCAGAGTTCCTCCAAAGAGAACTGTAGCCATCCTCAATGACAGCAAGGGACTGGGCTCCTCAGGTGGTAACAGTTGAGTTCATATCAGGAAAACCAGTGCAACAAGCTTCTCCAGCAAAAGCATGCCACCTTCCCCTCCAAGTTGTTCTTTTATGATGTTGGCAATAGTCCACAGGTAGGTCTTCCATACCCAAAGCCATGCTGACTCAGTTCAGCTGAGTGTTCCAAGTTGATAATTAGTTAATCCACCACAGACAAAAATCCAGGTTTTTTTTTGTGCTTTAAATATTACATAGGAGCATACTTATACACAAATTTGTTTGTTTTTTACCTGATATTAAAACTTAACTATTTTATATATTTATTTGTTATATTTATTTAGCAACTATTTGGATGCCAGGAGGCTGTTGAGTCTATTCATCTATCCAATTACATGGAGTAGAAGAAAAGTATTACTGTCCTCTTCTTTCCAATGGCAGGTCCTGCCTAGCCTGAGCTATCTGGAAGCAAGAGAACTCACAGATCATGACAGCTTACTCTTAGCACTCCCTGCTAGCAAATTATAGTTTGATGTAAGTTTGTGCACAGACCAATTTGAACCACAACTTTTAGGGGTGGGGAGCTCATGATGGTGGTTCTTCAAGGGAGAATGATCAGGAGAATTCCTTTTTCAGTTGATGTTTCTTTCTGGGTGCCTCTCTTCTGCCTCATTTTCTCTCATTAATACAGAAGGGTTAGGAAGATTTATCAAAGTCTCCTTTCCTCTGTCTTCTAGCAGTGATTCTGGTGAAGAAACATTATACCTTGTGAAGTGGAAGAAGGGATTTTTTTTTTTTTTGGTAGCAGGGATAGAACTCATAACTCCATGCTCACCAGGCAGGTGCTGTGCTACTGATCTATATTCCTGGCCTGGAAGAGAAAATTTAATTAATTAATTAATGTATTGCTTAAGTGCAGTATTAAAACAGTTTACTGACAAGATGCAGTCTGGCATTTTGATAATATTAGCTAGTCTTAAATAAGGTTTTTAGAGACCTCTTGAAGTGTAAGACTGATGAAGTTGTCTTCCTGTCATGCAGACAGCTACTTAGTGACTTCACTTCTATGAACCTTCCTGACTCTGGTTATGCCTCTGTCCAGGGAAGTGAAGAGCTCTGCTGTCTTGAGTTACTGTCCCCCTTTCCAGGGTCCTTAGCGTAATTCACATAGATTAATACTGGTAAAAACAGTTGAGTTCTTAAGTTTTATTAACAGAAGCAAACCATCCAGAAAACAGGGAAGTTACTAGTATGCTTTCTTTGTGATGTATGAACTCCAAATGCTGTGCCTACTTTGATAGACATAATTTACAAGGAATAGTCAGCCTGCTTAAGAGTGATACTGAGATCAGTGAGCTAATATATTGAGAAACAGGGAATGATTGTTCTAACAAGGGAACACTTAGAGCTGTATGACTTTTGTCTTCAAATATGCCTCAAGCAAAACAAGATTTAGATTTATTCTGCATTCCTTCTCAAAACACAGATTCTTAACTTTCATAAATCTTGGATGTTTTTGTGAATGTGGTGAATGGTTTTGACATTTGATGAAGAAAATGCATGCACACAGACGCACACATACACATAATCTCTACACATACGTATTGGGACCTTTCAGGAGCAATATGCATGTATTTAAAGGAAACTTTCAGATGTGTCATCTTCTTAGGGGGTAGACATAGAAGACAAGAGGAACAGGTTTCACTGAGATCAGTGAGCTATTACATTGAGAAACTGATAACTTTTTAATAAACTTTCAAATGATTTGAGCTTTTTGGAGCTGAAATAATCTTTCAACATTGATAAACTCCATGTCACTGGACGAGTTTAAAGCAGGAGCCAGGTGGTTCCTTGATTGTTGTGTTGATGAGAATTCTTTTAAATATGGTGGAGGTTTGGTTAGATGAACTATAATTCTTTAAAAGCCTTGAGAATCAATTAGATTCCATGAATTTTATAGTAGAAGCCTCATATTACATGATTGGCCTATAAAGCATATGGTAATCCTGTTCACAGACACTGGCATTCATGTATGGTTTTATAGAATGTTTGATTTATTTTAGGACTTCTGCTTGATTTCCTCTTGATCTGCCCCATAATTTTCATTAGCTCCATTTGAAGTTCTTTTTTGGGTTTGGGCTCTGTGGACCAGTACCCATTTTCATTGCAGTAATAAAGCTTTAAAACTGAAATATAAAGTCATGTGTTAGTTATCAAATTTCTGTAGCTCATTAGCTCCTAAAGAATAGACAAAAGAGGTTTTAGGATGATCTTATAGAAGGATCTGTCCTATAATGTCACCAAGATTGTTCTGTGACCCTTTGCTATCATTTACTAAATTGTATTTTGATGAGAACTTTTATGTAATGAACGTAATTGCTGTAATGACCTTATATTGTCTGTCTGTCTCTCTCTCTCTGTGTATGTGTGTGTGTGTGTGAGAAAGAGAAATAGAGAGAGAGAGAGAGAAATAGAGAGAGATGCCATGATTTCATTTCATTTTTAGCCAGAGCCTTTTCACACAGACTTACACCCTTGCTAAACTTAACAGATTTAATCTACAGTTTTTGGGATTTCTCCTTATTTGTAAAACCAAAATTTTGCTTAATGATAATTATGTTGCTTAGAGTTTTCAGATCAGCTGATCTATTTGGGATACAGCTGTATCTATCTTGTTGTCTAAAAAGGCATAGAAAAAGAATGAATAATACCATCTCCCAAAAGATATATACCTAGTTGAAAATAGAAACTGAAGGATATATTGTTGTAGATACAATTTTAATGTCATTAATAGGATCTTAGATGTGTGACAAGGTTTAACTTACACTTAAAATATCTGATGAAAACTGAGCATGGTAACACCAATCACTTGAGACAGGCAGAAAGATTATAAGTTCAAGGCCAGCTTGGGCAACTTGACAAAACCTTGTCCAATAATAAAAAAGAAAGTATTTGGGGGTGTAGCTCAGTGACAGAGTTCCCTAGTTTCAGCCTCTAGAACTGCAAAAAGTAAAATAAAAGAATGAAGTATATTACTAATCTTTTGTTTTTTTATGAACTCATGTGAGGAATTTGTCAGAGTAGATTCACAGGAAAGCTACTTGTGTCACAAAATTTCAGCAATTTCTGAGCATTATTATAGAGTATTAGAATCCAGAGAACAACATGTGAAATTTTGGAATAAGAGGAATAGCTAGAAAAGGTCCAGAAAAGGACACCTGATCTGAATCAAGAGAATCTAAGAGCTGCCATCTGAGGACAACCTAAAAATATATACTCTCATCTGTCTGCAATATGTAGGCTAAAATGAAAATGATTGATGCCTGTCAAATTATGAAAGTTATGTATAATTGGAACAAGACTTAAATGCAAATGAACTAACATATGTGAATGGGTTTTAAATAGTTCCTGGCACATAGTAGGTATTCAATAAATGTTAATTCTGCTCTTGTGCATGCTTGCTTTGAAGTTTAAAAGAGAATATTTAAACACAAATAAAAATGTAATTTGCCACAGGTAGTGAACATATGGCATCTGATATTGAAAGTGGTTTTGGGGGAAAATATGGAGCTGGCTTCAAAACTGACCTAGATAAATACAGAGATAGACACCTGGTGACTATTGAAAATGAGTTAAAGAAAAGTAGTCTGTGCAGACTGAGAGGAATAACTTCTAACTTCAAAAATGCTTTTGCTTTTCTTAAAAGACACATTTGTTAGTTTTAGGAAAAATAAATGCATAATAAGAATAAATACTTATGATACCACCATTTAGTAATATTCCTCTTAGTTTTTATATGTAGAATTGCAGAATTTTTTCATGTAATTGGAGATATTTCATCAATGATATATAAATATTTGATAAACTTTATTTCACTTAATAAAGTGAATGTGACTATCTTTTAATATCATTAAATGTTATTAATAATACATTTCATATGTAAATATTCCATACATTCCATAGTGTATCATATAATATATGTAATTAATTGCCTGTTGTTGGACTGATGAATTTCTCCAAGATTTTGCTATTAGAAGCAACATCTATGTATGTCTTTGTGTAGCTTTAAAAATATTTTATTAGGCTGAATTCCTAGAAATCAAATTGCTTGGTCAAAAGTCACGAACACTTTTGAGTCTTTAATAGATACTACCAATATCCTCAAGAAAATTATAATATCAATATGTCATGATCTCAGTTTACTAAAGTACTAATTCCCTCAAACCCTCTCCAAATCTACATATATAAAAATACTTTTCTAAATTTATATTTAATGTATTACTTTGGAATTTCAATACACATTGATTACTAGAGAATTAATATTATATATTTTCAGATATGTATTTTATTTGGAAGAGATACTGCTATTTTATGTATTTTCATTTATGTACTATTTCCTTATTAATTTTCAAGATTTTAAATGCTGAAGGGTATTTGAGTTTTTAATGCATTTTCTGTGTTTGAGAATTCTTTGTTTGAGTTATAACCAGCTTCCTATTATATAAACTAACAAAAAGGATACTCCATTTTCCTATGTCCTTTGCATTTGTGACATTGCATGTGGTCTAGTTTGGCTGTGGCTTTAAATTTGGAGGTAGCAATACAGAGAATCAGGGAAGACAGGGATTTATTCTGATTATGAGCCAGCTCAAGCAGTGCAATCAGTAGTGCTTAATGCCCAAAGTTCAGCTTTATGAGTAGTAGTGTCTCCAGTAGACAGATATGTGATATGATTTGTGTGCTTCTGGCTGCCTAGCTTCCCTTATTTATTTTTTAGGATCATTACCTTTGAGGTCAGGTTTATGAAAATGTTCACATACAGTAAAATTCTAAGGTATTGTTTGATGAGTGCTAACAAATATAAGCAATTTTATGATCATCAACATATAGAACTTTTAATCACTTATTTCCTATTCAACATGAGTCAAATATTAAATATCTTGCTTGTTTTCTTTCCTTTATAAAACACAATTACTTGTTGTCAGTCCTGTTATTCACAGTTAACTAATAAGAAAACATATATCCAATAACAGTTGATAGCTGATGCAGGATGTGAGACCCTTTTGCTGTTGTGATCTGTTTCAAGAGGTCAAGAGATTGGTCAGTTTGGAAATGCTGAATTGACTAGATATCCAATGGAAGAATGATTTCTCCACTTTATGCCAGCCTTATTTTACTTAATTTTTATTTTTTATTAGTACATAATGAACACATTCTTCATGAGGATTTGGTACATATACATAACATATCTTAATTCTTTTTTCATTCCCTTCCCTTTCTCTTTTCTCTCCATCCATCTCGTTCCCTTCCCATTTGCAAAAGATCTATCATCCTAATTCTTTTTTTTTTTTTTTTTTGGTACCAGGAATCAAATTGAGAACCTCACAGTGATGGGCAGGCGTTGTGCCACTGAGCTATATCCCTGGTCCTCCTATTATCCATCTTTTATTTTGTTCCTTATTCCTATTTTTTTGTTTCTCACATAGGAGAAATCACATGATATTTAAGCTTGTGTGTCTGATTTACTTCATCTTATGGTCCCAAGGTACGTTCATTTTCCTACAAATGACTCAAAGTTTTTTCTTTACAGCAGAGAACTATTACATTGTATACAAATATCACATTTCTTTATTAATTTACTTGTTGGTGGACATATGGGCCACTCCCAAAATTTGGCTATCGTGAGTTGGGCTGCTATAAATATGGGAATGCATGTATCACTATAATATGAAGTTGCCTTTAGCCTTGGCATGATAACTAGGAAGGGAATATCTGGGGCAAATGGAATTTCTAGTTTTAGGTTTTTGAGGGATCTTCATTCTGAATTCCATAGTTTATACTAGTTTTACTAGTTTATATTCCTATCAGCAGTGTAGAAGGGTTTCTTCTTCTCCACAGCATTGTCAGAGTTTGTTATTTGATTTGTTGATGCTAGTAATTCTTTCTGGAGCAAGATGGAGAACAACATGCTCTAAAAGTAGTTACTTATAACATCTGGATTTTGGCCAGGGATATAGCTCAGTGGCACAATGCCTGCATGGCAAGTGCGAAGTCCTGAGTTTGATTTCTAATTAAAAAAAAAAACCTAAGCAAACAAACAATCAACAACAACAACAACAACAAAAAGAAAACCTTCTGGATTTCAGCAGTGTCCATTGTGATTTCATCTCTTTCATGTCTAATTTCATTGATGTAGGTCTTTTCTTTTTTACTGGTGAGATTGGCCAGGGTTTTGTCTATTTTGTTTATTCTTTCTAACAAACAAGTTTTTTCATTCATTAATTCTTTGTATCCTTTTTTTTAGTCTCAATTTCATTAATTTCTTTTCTGCTTTTTCTAATTTTATCCTTGTTCTAATTTTGAATTTGGATTGTTCTAGTTTTTTTCTAGGACCTGAAGGTACATCATTATGTTATTTATTTGAACTCACTCTGTTTTTCTGATGTGGGCATTCACGGCTGTAAAATTTCCTCTTATGATTGTTTTTTTACACCTTTCAGATTTTTGTATGTTGTTCTAGCATTATCATTTTATTTAAGGACTTATATAATTTCTTTCTTGATTTCTTCCATGCCCCACTGATTATTCAAGAAGGTATTGTTTAATTTTCATGTGCTTTCATAATTTTTGTGGTTTCTGTTACCATTGATTTCTAGTTTTATTGTATTATGATCTAATAATATGCATGGGATAGTTTTGATTCCTTTGCATTTACTTAAGCATGATTTATGGGCTAGCATGTGGTATATTCTGGAGAAAGTTCCATTATCTTGCTGAGAATAATGTGTGCTATTTGGTAGAACACTGTACAGATACCTATTAAGTCCATTTGTTTGAAAGTTTTGTTCAACTCTGATATTTCTTTGTTGATTTTTTTTGTCTAGTTGATCTGTCTGTTGGTGATGGCTGGATATTGAGAACCCCACTATAATTATGTTGGTGTTTATCTAGTCTTTTATGTACAGTAGCATTTGTTTTATTGAACTGGGCATGATGGTGTTTGGTGTATATATATTTATAATTGTAATCTTTTCTTGATGAACTATTCCTTTAACCAATATGTGGTGAACTTCTTTGCCTCTGCTGATCAGTTTTGACATGAAAACTACTTTGTCTGAAATATTTTCTCCCAGGTTTCCATTGCATGAAATATTTTTTTCATCCTTTGATTTTAAATTCATTTTTGAACTTTATTTATTTTCGAGACAGGGTCATGCTATGTAGCCCATGCGGGCCTTGAACTCATGGTGATCCTCCTACCTCAGCCTCTCCAGTGCTGGGATTATAGACATGTGACACCACTCTTGCAATTTTATTTTATTTTATTTTATTTTATTTTATTTTTTGCATCTGGTTGTCTGTATTGAATACACTGATTCACAGAAAATAGAAACATAGCCATATCATGGAAAAACATAAAACAGAGCTCTAAAATGAAGACCTAGGCCAACCTCCTGTCCCAGCCCAAAAAGAGCTATAAAAAAAAGTTGGGTAGAGTAAATCACATCCCCACTCCAAGGCAGAGACCCAACCTGATCACCCCCATCCTTGGCACCTGGAATGTAGGAGGTTGGGTGAAGGGGACTGAAGACCAGGGCATCTAGAGGCCCCAGAGCTTGGGGAAACTCCATGTAAACTTCAAGGCTTAAGTGTGTGCATGTGCATGTATGTGTTTTTTTAATGTGTGTGTGTGTGTGTGTGTGTGTGACAAAACTTGTTGGAAGGCTGAACAGACTCAGAAGCCAGTCCTGGTCTTAGAATCAGACTGGGACTGGGGACACAGAGGAAAATGGCATGTCCCTCCTTAAACCCCTTTCCAAGATAGGCACTGGATCCTGTAGTTGTGGAGGAGGAAGGATGAGCTAGGCTCTTTGTACCACCCTCATCTGCCCTGGGCATTCTTGGGTAGTGTCAGTGGTTCTGAAAGACGCTACCTGTGACCTGGCAGGACTGAGGTCTCATAAAAGGACCAATGAATTGTTTTTCCTCCAATTCTGGCATCAGTCTGGGAGGCCTATGGGTGAATTTAATTTTTATTAAATGTATTTCTTAAATAGAACATATCATTGAGTTTTGTTTCTTAATCCATTCTACCATTCTTTATTTTAATTAGGGAATTAAGACCATTTACTTTGAGAGTTATTACTGAATGCCATTATTTTATTTCTGTCATTGCATTATTTTTCTATTTCTATTTTTTGTTTTTTTACCTTTTGCCAAATTGCTCTCCCTGGCTGGTGTATAAAATTGGGCTTTTTGATATTGTTGGATTCACTGTCTCCTTCTAGAATGTCCTTGAGGATTTTCTAGTGCAAGTTTGGTAATTATAAGTTTCTTTAGGTGCTTTTTATCATGAAAATACTTATTTCTTCTTCTTTTTTTTGGTTATTTGTTTTGTTTTTTGCTAAGCTTTGATGCCACGCATAGTGAAGAGACTTTGTTACTATATGGAGATTAAATGTCTGCTTTCAGTGTACTTTAGGTGTGGCTAACTCCAGGCCTTTTCCTTTATGCAAATATCTGATCACCTCTGTTAATTTTCAGGGGAGGATATAGTGCAATGGCCAAGTACACAGTTCTCTGGATATGGACTTCAGTATCGATAATGACAAAGTTGATCTACGTATTGGCATACCTAGGAAACCTATTAATAGCAACTACTATGCTACTCTAGCAATAGTAAGTAAACCAGCTACATAATATTGTCAAAAACAAATTGAATATTGATATAACATAAGAACCAATAATGTAACATACTTAACCATAGGATAAGAGATCTATAATAGTAGTATAAATACTAAGGTAAACCAAATATTGTCATATGGTCAATACCTACAAAATGTGACAACTATACCTCAAGAACAATGGGAAAAAAAATCCAAAAGTGTGGAGGATTGAAAACTGATGGTCAACTTAAACACCAGCTGAACTGAATCTGTGGTGCTGAGTGTAGATGGCCCACCTGAGGATTGTTGCTAGCATGAAAAGGAGACTGGAGGGAAAGATTTTTTGTTGTTGTTGTTTGGTGCTGTTGGTTCTCCTGGAGGAGTTTGTGGAGCTTCTTCCCTGATATGAACGTTGCCGTTCACATCATCAGAAGAGCTTGGGACCTTGTTATTGAGAATGACAATTTGGGAGAGCTCTGGTCTTTAATTTGCCACTTTCTTGCTGTTGGTATTGGAGAGATGGTGTGTTGCTAAATCTCCAGGAAAAGCTCATCACGCTGGTTCCCTGATTTGAACTTGGCTGTTATTGTTGGAGGAGCTTGGGACCTCATTGTTGCTGAGGATTGCTGTGGTACTTTGTGGGGGAGCTCTGGTTCTTTGAGGATCCTTTCCTGGCTTCGGTGCAGAACCCTCAAACTGCTGGCACAGATCCTTCATCCTACTGGCACAGACTTCCCAGGTTCCACCGCTGACTTTGGGGCCTTCCCAGTGCAGATCCATGAAACAGACTTTTATGAGTCACTGTTGTGGGCTCTAGGCCTCCAGTTAGACTTGTGGGAGTCACTGTCACATGCTCTAGATCTTCAGCTGGACTCATGCAGGATACTACCATGGGATCCAGATTCTTGGCTGAATTCTCTAGGTCTTTAGTGTGTGGAATGATTTTCTGCACTTTCGTTGTGTTTGACACCTTGAGTGACCATTAAAAATAATACTATAAATAGTATCTTCTATATTTTCTTGTTCTCCTTGCAGACCCTGACTCCAACAAAAATTAATAATATTGAGTAAACAATCTAAAGCTTAATACTTGTACTAGTACTAATAAAGGATGTTAGGAATGGGAATGTGAAAAAAATTTGAAAAATTAAACAATGTAACATGAGAAAGAAAAGTGAGAAAAAAAGATCCTATTAAAGAGTAGATGGTTAGAAACAGATAAAGGACAGGAAACTTCAAACAAAAAAAAAAAGGGAGAGAAAAGAAAAATATGAAAATTAAAAAAAGAAAACATTAAGATGAAAAAGAAAAAGAAAAAAGGGAAATCTCCCAAATTCCCAAAAATCAGTGAAGAAGAAAGAGAAAAAAATATTTCCATATTTTTCAGTGAGTGGTTTCTTTCTGGATCAGTTTTTCACCTAGCTTTACAGCTTCTGGGTTTGTGAACCCACCCACTCCCCTCCTCCTCATACTTCCCAGAGGGCCCTCTTTCCATATACCCTATGCTGTGTCAACCATTTGAAATGTATGTTCATCATCTCACAGTGATAGATGGGAAAGGCAGTAAGACCTCTGATCTGTGCTGGATCTACCTAATGGTAGCGGACCTAATGCCGTCACTTTCAGACCCAGCGATTTCTGAATGCAACAAAGTTGGGTCTGGCTTCTTGCAATAGGATATGGGGCCTATGTCTTTCCTGGCCTAAATTTAAACTTCTCAGTGTGTCTATGCTTACACTACTCCCTGTCCACAACTGTCTCCCAGTGCTCTCTCTCACTCTGTTACCATGAGACAGTTACTCTAGGAAACTTGCTATGATGTTTCAGTTGTTTTGACTATCAATTTTAACTAATCAACTTTTTCCCTGATAATTACACTATCTGCAATATGGTGGGTGTGGCTTTGGGTTCCCTCTCCAGCTGTTGCCTGCATTGTAGAAGAAATCACCTTGGGGCAAACCCTACCCTGGTGCTTTTTCAGTTCATAGCAGCTGTGGGCTGCGGTCCATTTCCCCAACATCTCTGTAGCTTCTAATTTTCCTGTCAGTTCCTTCTTGATTCTCAGAGGTCTACTTTTTTTGACTTTGCCAAGTTTTTATTTTCTAGCTATCTGGATTCCTGGTTTCAGAGAGGCTGATCACTTCTCTGATCACTTCTTTGGTTCCCTTTGTTCCTATTTTAAATCATCAGAAGTCAGAAATGTATGCTAAAACAAGATAAAATTCAACCACACATAATTTCATTTTGGTCTCTGCTAGTGAATTCTCTAGAAATGATAATTTGGCAAGCAAGGTGTTTGTTTGCTATCCTTATGATAAATAAATGAGTAAATCAATATATATTTTTTGAATGTGTCTTTGTGTACAGTAGATTATTGAATGAAAAAGAAGGTGTAACTGAGGAAAACATATATAGTTTTAGTTCCCAGTCTTGTTTATGAGAAAAATAGGAGGCAGAAATGGGTGACTTATGTCAAAATAAATGGTTCCTTTGATCAAGGTGTAAAGTGTGTAAAAGTGAAAAACAGTACTTAATTTCAAGGGGTCTTTAGGACCGAGTAAAATTCAAAGGGGGAATGAATGGGTTTGAGTTTTGCATTGATCAAGAACAGATTTGGGAGAGATAAAGAGGTAGTTATTCCTATGTAGAAGTTAAGGAAGTTAGTATGAACTAGGTATGTTTAGAAGACAGACAGAGACTAGAGTGGAAAAGCTGAGTTGCAGGATTAGAGAAATTATGTTGCATAGACACGTTACTGTTACTGAGGGGCTTGTGCACTAACTAGAGAAGTTTGCATTTGATTCAATAGTCTTTGGGGCACAAATGTACACTGTGGATTGAGAATAATAATTTAGAAAACAAGACCGGTGTTCTCAAAAATGTAAATTAAGACTTTGAACTATGAAGATCCTTTAAACACAATCAAGGCTCGTGGATTTAACTAAGAATCTGTCCTCTCTCAGTTTGCTCCTTGGTAATCCTTGCTATGTCTAGGGACCACTCTTTTCCTTTGCAGAAAACAAGTGAGACTCAGACACATTAAGTGAGTTCTGAAAGGTCTCCAGTAATCAGTGTAAAGTTAAAAATAGATATATCTCCTGATGGTTGGCCTAGCACATGTATCTTCAAACTTCTGGTATTTAAGATGTGTCCTGAGAGGCAATAGGATAAAATGGCATGGATCTTGGACTCTGGGCTCTAAATCTTGCTCTGATGCACTAGTTTGTGAGCTTAGGCATCCATATTAATCTCTCAGTTTCTCTTTTTTCCTCCATCAGTTCACTGTGGTAGTAATAATACCACATGTCATGAATTGTTGAGAAGATTGAGTTAGATGATATATACAAAATACTTAGTCCTTGGTACATCTCTGGTGGAAACAGGTACGAGGAAAGCTAGATCAAGTGTTATACAGTGACAGTCTTCTTTCCTCTTCACTTAAAGTAAATTATATGATTTTCTTTATTTTGAAATATTTGTTGATGCAGTATTTAAATTTATTATTACCTGAGGTAGTCAACTCTCTCATATAAAAGAAATGAGAACAACACCTACAGCATGTCTGAAGAATTATCCTTTTGAAGCTGAGTTTGTATTGAGGAGGAACTCAGTACATGTTAACTCACTGTTCTTCCTAGCTGTGTCTACCAGTGATTGATAGATTACAAAACACACAATGAAATTGCATGTATGTATCAATGTGAAACCTTAGAAATAGTTCATACTTTGTGTTTACTGTGTGTGTGTGCATTCTGAATATATTTATACTGTGTTTCCTTCATTTTGATTTTCTATCATATGCCATTTAATAAGCTCCTTGAAATTCCTTTAAAATATATATCTTGTATAAGCAGAATGCATGTTGTATAGGCTTTCCCAAGAGACATTGTTCTTCATTATACATACTGTCTCTGCTGGGAAGGAAGGAAAGTAAAACTTTGCTAAACATATTATTTTAAAATACATGGTTTCAAGTACATTTACTAAAAATAACATTATATTGGGCAGTGGAATTTGATCATAAAAATTATTTCAATTGCTAAGTATTATTAAACTTTTATGCAAGTTAAAGTAGTCAGGCCAATGGTGATGAATTTCTCTGCTTTTCTGAGTTGGTCTTAAGGAGAAATGACCTCCTAAGAGCTCAGGCCTCTGCTTCTGGTGTTAAAGCCTTGGGCGGCCTGCCAGTGCCAAGGCTGGGGTCTCCTTTGCTGGATGAAAGCACGTTTCCAGGATGGGGCATTGTACAGAATGGTGATAAAGTCCTTGGTAGAAGTAGGAATTTGACTATGTTGAGCTGAAGTTCATAGGTAATGATCTAACAGAAGCTCTACATATATTATTAGTTATATCCTCCCTTTCTACTCTGCCAAGGGAACAGACCTTTGGTGTTATGTCCTGAGACCAAGAGGCAGAGTACTTTGTGATGTGCTGTTCTGTTCACTACCTCTGTTCCCTTTGGGTTAATGTTATTTTAAAGAACAGAATGTGGAGTTTTTCTTATGTTTATTTTTGGGACAGATGAGAAATTTTCATAAGCAACTTTCCTTGCCAAATTTCTCCTCCTAACTTGAAGCCATCTCTAATATACACGCATCATGATCTCTACTTGTAATTTGTTTGGCATTGAAATAAATACATCAATGCATGTTCACAAGCTTCAGGATATAATCCATGATATGAACAGCTTTAGTAGTTGTTTTTACTAAGGGCAGCATGTTGGGGTGGGCAATGGAGAAAGCAGAGCAGAGTTGTGTCAGGATCTACATTTCCAATTGGCGTGTGCCCCAGGTTAAAAATTAAGCAACACCAAATGCTGTTCTACTAACAGAAAAATTCCTACCCTTAAGGAATATGTAATGTAATTACAAAGGACAGGTAAGAAAAAGATTAATGTGACTGACTATTCTGAAGACCAAAGAAAAGAAAACATGGGACTGGTGATATAGTGATGAAGAAACAGTAATAACAACGACCACCACCACAACAACAAAACAACTTTCCAAACTAGAGCAGTAGAAATGGATAGGAGGTTGTATTGTGATGAGATCCCAAACTTTCGTGCTTAGCCTTAGGCTACGAACACATCTTACTAAAACTGGCATAGCTGGGAGCTCTTTGATATATTTTCTAGTTTTGTGTATCCTGGCTTCCTCATCTGTAAAAAGGGAGTAATGATAATAAATTATCTCAAAGGATTTGTGTAGAATAAAAAGAGTTCAACATTGTATTTTTATATTCAAGGTATCATTTCATGTTCTGGATATAATGCTTAGAGTTGATATATTTTCTTTTAAATAAATAATTTTAGCTCAGAAAAAATATAGTATAAATTATTTGTTAATTTGTGAGTTTTTTTGGTCTTTTGAGACAGAGTTTCACTGCAGTTGAGGCTGGCCTTGAACTCACTTTGAAGCCCAGGATGGCCTCAGATTCACAACAGTCTTCCTTCCTCAGCCTCCTGAGTGCTAGCCACTTGTTAATTTGGAATAAGCAGTTGGTTAAATTTACCCCTGAGGGATACTCTGTTTTTGTAAGATTTAGTATTATTATTTTTTTATTTATGGAAAGCCAAGTTAAAAGACATAGGTTCCCTGAAAAATAAAAGTAACTCTGGGACTTTTCCCCTCAAGAATAAGAACCTGAGGGAAGGAAGGAAGATATTCTTAAAAAATGCCTTTATTCTTTGAGTTTTCTATTTTCAGAAATTACGCACTACTCACTCGTGAGGTTCAGAGGCATCACTTTCATACCAGGTTTAAATGTTGATAAATCATAAAAAAGGCATCTCTTTACATGGGTGAAAATGTATTCAGCATTTTTCCCTGAGTAAAGTATGCAGAAAACTTGCTTAAATGGGGCATATAATTTTTAATGACTCAGGCCTTTACTCCTCAGAAATAAACCAAGAATGATAAATAATAAGGAAGGTTTTGAATATTGAGTGTCTAGTCACCACATTGTCAGATTTGAAATCACCTGAGGATGTATATGAAAGGTAGTGGCTTGAAAAGATTAGTCTTCAGTTTGTCTGACTTTGAGGGTTGTGGGACAAATTGAAGAAAATTGATCATTATCACTTAATCAAAAATTTTTTCCCTAAAAGTTGAGAGATACTGACATGATTAGAAGCAGTGTGAAACTTTCATTTTAATAAAAAAGAATCATTTTCTCATAGAAATCATCTCAGATTTGTTTTCTTTAATTCCTATGTTATTGAAAAAAATGTATCTCCACCTAGAACTTTTTCTTTTGCTTACTTTGGCCTGCAATTTTTCAAACATTGATTGGGCTACACATAGGCGGCTTTTATTTCTGTTATTGTTTCATTTTGGCTAGTCTTAGAAGGAAATCTTCACTAGTTAATCCAAAAGAAAAGGAAGATTTATACAACATTAAAAAATAAGTGAATGTATTAATTCTTTTATTTAATTGGATATAATAATTTAGAAATATATTAACTCTGTCCCAGAGGATAATAAAAAAGAGAGAATATGGAGAATTACAGAATTAGGTAAATTGGAAAAGCTTAAAATGAGCAGGTAGCTAGTGAAGAAAAAAATTAAATATATTGTATCCACAATTGATTTTAATACAGCTCCAGTGGAGCATTAGTGCAAAAACTTATTATCTATAGAGCTTAGGTCTATTATTGCTCTGCAGGGCGCCCAGGATCTTAGGACTTTGAAAATCAAGTAACATATATGTATCAACAAGCAAAAAAAATTTTTTAAATGTATTTTTTCAATAAAAGGAAAATGGTGAATGACCAGGCTGACCTTAAGAAATAGTTCAGATTGTTAATGTAATAACAACAGCAATTTTGAATTTTGGGTTCGAGAAGCAGTGTTAGTAATCACAGAATCACAATTGTCAACACATAAAATTTTTTAAATTATTAAATGCCAGGCTAGTTTTTAAAGAGAAAAATAAAAGTTTCAAAACAACAAAAAAGATTCAGACCTAGAGAGTAAAGGCATTATGGCATCAAATATAAAGCCATAAAGGTCAAGCAAATGGACATTTGACAAATTAAAATTAGCTCTGTTGAGATGAGAGATGAAAAATGAGAATTATGCCAAAAACTACAGAACATTTTAATATTTATGAAAAGACTCAGAGTTCATAATATAGAAAAAACATTTATTCATCTTGATAAAATAGAGTTCAAGAATGAGAATGTTTGTTGATTAAATGAATGTCATGTGTAAATTTCTTCATCCTAAAAATATTCTCAAGTATATGTCACAGTTTTTTTACTTTTTAAAGTTTTAAAAAATTTTACTTATTTATTTTTTGAGACAGTGCCTCCCTATGTAGTTCAGGTTGGCTTTGATGTAGTGCAGGCCAGTTTTGCCCTCCTTCTAAGTGCTGGGATTACAGGAGTGTGCCACCACAACTGGCATCACAATTTTTTAATAGAGAAAGGCAGAAGAATGGGAAATCTTTATTATAGATGTCAACTGATTGTATACTCATGTTCTGGGACAACTGTTGACTATATAAAATTCACAAAATTTTCTGATTTACATAACACAGAAAAATATAGATACATACATATATATTTGTGTGTGTATTAGTATTATTTTTCCCTGGCACAGAATCCAAATTCTGGATCTTTACATGGTAACTAAAACATAATTGACAATTTATATACTCTATATGATATTGTGTGTCATTTAAAACTTCTTGAGGTGGATGTGGTAGCACATTCCTAATATCTCAGGTTTGAGCCCAGCCTGGGCAATTTAGTAATTTACTGACTCTGTCTCAATATAAAAAAAAATGCTGAGGTTGTAGCTTAGTGGTAGAGCACCCCTGTGTTCCCTCCCCAGTACCACAACAAACCAAATGAACAAGCAAAGACAAATTTCTTATTCCATCAGAAGAATTGGCTTCACAGGTATGGTCTCATTATAAAATGAGTGCAACATTTTTTACTGATAGTGATAGTGCATGGGTAACTAAGGAAATATACCAAAAGCAGCACAGTGGCAGTTACATAAATTTTTCATAAATGTAAATATGAAAAAGAAATGTTTTTGAAAATTGAGGAATGGAGTGCTTGTGCTGCTATAGATGTGTTTACTAGAGAGTGATAGAGTAAAGCCACCAGGGAAGAGCAAAACATGAATAATCATGTTTTAAATTTTATTAATTTACTTTATTGAAGATAAACTCTACTATTAGCAAATATTTCCAATTTTGGTGGCTAGTTTATTGTGTTGTTTGACAGATGCTTGCTTTGGTTATTTTATACATACAATGCTTAGAACTCTAGTGAAAGGAAAATGTATTGCATACTTTCCAGCTGTACATACAACATCTTTTCCTTAAACTCTATTAACTGATTTCTCTAAGTGCCAATTATCAAATATGCTAATAGTTGTGTCAGATTGAATATGGACCCAAGATCCTTGGAAATGTAGAATTCTATCCACATCATGGATAAATATTTGATGAAATTAAAAGTTTTGTTTTCTATAAACCCAAATTCATTAGAACTGTCTAGAAAGTCAGCTGCATATGCATGAAACCATTATCCACATTATATTTTCCCATCTGACCCAAAGGATAGGAGCTGTCTAATCTTTTGCTAACATTCAGTATGCTGTTATTTGCTATTCCTTATGTGTAGTCTAGTTATTCTCTTAAAGCAAATATTTGGCTGGTCAGATATTCATTCATTTACTCATTGAATTATAATTTATAAAGATAGACAGCGATTTATTATTATTGAAACTATGCTTGGGTTTAGTGACCATCACTTTCTTTTTTTATTTAAAGAAAAAAAAATGAAACAGAAAGAGGGTAGAAATAATACAAAATTTCAAAAACAAAAACCAAAACCAGTAAGAAATCACTAGTTGATAGTTACATATTTTCCTCTTAGAAGTAGTTGTTCAAGTTACAAAAGTAAAGCATACAAAGTAGACATTTAAACAGTGAGACTGCAATCAGTTCTGTTCATCTATCCAACAAAAACTTAGTAATATGGTTATCAATCCTACACACTTAAACATACATGCAGTTATATCCTTTAGAATACTTTCTTTTCCTCTCTTTTTTTCAACAGCTATAATCAATTCTCGTAAACTGTTTAGAAGTTCTACACATGTATAAGTCTCTACATGTATACCTAGCTTTTCTGTATTGGAGGGAAAAACAAGTCAACAATACAAATTCCTAGAGAAACACAAAATGAAAAGGACATATCAAACCACAATACTAGGTGATCTACGTTAGTTACTATGATGTCTCTTGTTATTTTCAATAAAATTGTCTATATTGTCAGGCTTAGTATAATTAAACTTAGCAGTACATAGCACTATTAATAAAAACCAAACATTGGAGACATTATAGGACTTCAAAGGCAGTTAACAATCAAACCAGAATGGGTATCCTATTGAATCTTGTCATCTTCAGAGTAGTTGCCCCTGCTCTCAGACTCGACACCCTCAAGCATACCAGGTTTGAATAAAATCAGTTAAGATAAAACAGCTATATAACCAATCTTCTCTGTCTTATCTCTGCTATGCTATTTTTCTGTCATTATCGTTTACTTTTCTCCTTCATTCCACTGTCTGCTCCTTTCTTTGAGGCCTTTCTGCCATTGTTCCAGGAACCCTGGTGATTTTCTTCTCTCTCTCTAGAATGTCCTTCAGTATTCTTTGCAGGGTTGGATTGGTGGTCACAAACTCCCCCAGTTCCTCTTTGTTGTGGAAATATCTTGTCTCTCCATTAATTTTGAGAGACAGTTTTGCAGGGTACATCATTCTGGGTTGGAATATTTCACTCCAAGCTCTTCTTGATTTGCTGGTTTGCACTGAGAAGTCTGCTGTGATTTTGGTGAGTTTTCCTTTATAGGTAATCTGTTTCTTTTCTCTGATTGCTTTTAATATTCTGTTCTTGTGATGAATTTCTGGGATCCTGATTATAATAATCAGGATCAGACATATAATATGTCTGGGTATAGATCTGTTTTGGTTGTAGCTGGCTGGAGTTTTGTATGCCTCATATATCTGAGCATCATTTCCATTTCCTATGCTTGGGAAGTTTTCCTTAATTATTTCTGTGAATAGCCTTTTTATTTCATTTGTATTTATCCCTGCTTCTTCATTCACATTTTTTATTCCTAAGTTATAAATCCTTTGTTGTCATCTAGCCTTTGTATCATTACTTCCTGGTTCCTTGTTATTTTTAAGAGATCCTTCCTTTTGTGATCATACATTGCAAACCTATCTTCAAATTTTGAAAGTCTATCTTTAGTTTCTGTCAAGAAGTTTTGCCAGCTTTCAATGGAGTTTTTAATTTCCTGATATTCTCTTTGGATCTGTCTCATGTATTCTATATTTTGTTTATATTTTTCATCCAAGGCTTCCCACCTTTCTCTGGGTTCCTCCACTCTTCCATTTGTGTCTTCTTGAGGAGTGCCCAGCATTTCTTTTATTAATCTTCTTATATCTTGCTTTACCTGAGTTAGAATTTCAGATTTAAATTTGTTGATGAGGTCATGGAAGTATTTCTTTATTTCCGATGAGGCTGTGTCTGATACTGCATGTCTGCTGCTCTCAATCTCCTCTGTATTTACCTCTCCTGGACTTATTTTCCCTGGGTTGGCAGTTGGAGGCTTTTTGTTATTTCTCTGTCTTGTCATGTTTCTGGTTTCTTTCAGACAAGTGAATGGCAGAGGTCTCAGGACCCTTTTGTATTGCTTATAGTTTTTCTGAAGTGTACTGGCTAGGAGACTGCTGTTCTCTCCAGTCTGCTGCTGATCTGTAAGCTGCATGTAGGGGTGATGTTGGTTGGTCCCTTCCCTCTAATCCAGTCAAACAGTGAGTGTCTTTAGCACATCAGTGTGTGCCTTATGGATGTCACAGGTTCAGGACAGCCTTGTCCCTGGCTATTGGGTCCTGACCAGGAGCATGGCCCAGCCCCAGAAGATCCTACCAATCCACTTTGGGCCAGGAGCCACCGACTGACGCCACCTCAGTTGTTGATTCAAGCCTGTCCTGCCCAAATCCAATATATCATCTAGCTGTCCAACCCGCTCTGGGGAATCCAGTTCCCAGCACTCACCAAAGTCCGTGCAGTTCAGTTTGCCATTTCCACTCCCTGTTGCAGTACCTCCTTCCACCAAGGGTGTTGAGCTCACCAACCCCTGCTCTCGGGGGAGATGCAACCTCAGCTTGACTGTGAATCACTGTCTCTAAGACGTGCCCAGTACAGCAACAGGAGCATGCCCAACTCCAGCCCTCTGCCCACGCTTCTTCTTTTTTTATTTTTTATTTTTCTTTTTCCTCGTTTTCTTCCTGGGTCATGAGAATTCCTCTCCTTTCGTCTGGTCTTCTCCATGGTGTTAGATTCTAGCATCTGAGTTGTTTTTCTCAGAGAGGCTCTCTATCATGCTACCTTTCAATTGGCCATCTTGGATCCTCTTGACCATCACTTTCTAAGTTAGAAGGTGTCATTTCTGTAAGCATTACATAATTTTGTCAGTAGATTATTTTCAGAATTCAATATTGAATTTTAAAATGTCCAATAATATTTTTGTATTTTGTTTTTAGTTGTATGAATGGAGCATTTAATTTTATGACCAATTATGAAGACTATAAAGACTATGAAGACTAAAAGATATGACCAACATTTGGCATAAATTGTTAGCTATCTAACAAATAAAAACATAATTTTTGTTTTAATCAAAAAAATTCAATTTTGCTGCTTTCTAGCATATAGATTTTAGATGTGAATTCTCTGGGTTTTCATCCCAGTCCTATTATTCTGAAGTGTAGTTACTTCCTATGGATATAATAATGCTTGTGTCATAGTTTTTATGAATAGATGAAATAATGTTTTTATAAAGCATCTAATACAAAATATGTAACACCACAAGGCCTTTTAGCTATTGGGTTAGCTTCTCCTTACTGTGTCTCTAGTGGCAGATTTGAGTTGGAAGAAACTTGGTTATGATTCTAATTTTTCACAGCATGAGAGTGGATTGGAGGTTTGGTGTAAGATACAAATTGATGGGATTGTTGCCCCTAAGTAACCAGTAGGTGAAGGAGAAAGCCATGCCCAGAGGTTAGAAGGTGAGGTAGGCCAAGGAAGATGTGAGCATCTTTAGGCCCACATATACTTACAAGAGAGGGTGCTATTACTGAAAAAAGGAGTTGTTTGGTCCCTTTGTTCAAGCTCAGAAAGTCCGGATACTGTAACTGAAGGATGAAAGCAATGGCAGCCTGAGCCTTTTATCACCCATTTTAGGATACCAGGTGCTGGTTCAACCTAGCAACACACCAGGGTGGTGGTGGGGAAAATAATCAGTTTCTGGATATATGTTGAAGTTTAGATTTGTTGGGTTAAGGGTAAGAGAGAAATTAAAGTTAGGTCCTAGGTTCTTCAGATGAGTTGGGAAAATCTATTTTACTATCAACACCTTCTTAAGGAAGAGAGTGAGCTTATACATTTTGGGAAATTAATGCATATTTATCATGCTTTCTTGCAAAATCAAAAGAAAATGGACATTTAAAAAAGTATTGTGCTTTTTCTTTTAATTTTTTTTTTTACTTCTCAGTTTTCTATTTGGAAAAATGTTAACTTCAAGAAGTTGAAAAACTAGTACAATAGAAAATTAGATACCTTTTAACCTACACTCACTAATCATTAACAGCTTGTCATACTTATTTCTCCAGGAAAATAGACGAGCATGCAGATTTTTGCTGAAGCATTTGAATGTTGCAGACACCATAAATTTGCACCACTTGTATATCAACCCATGTTTCCTGAGAACAAGCTAAATCCTCCTACCCAAGCACAATTTCCTCAAATTTTACACTGATGGAATGCCACTAATAATATGAAGCCCATATTAAAATTTTCTCAGTTATCCAGATACTATTCTTTTTTCTCTTATTCTTGGATAAATCAAGGATCAAGTTTTTTTTTAGTCTCCTTTAAACTGAGAAGAGGTTGGCAAACTTTTTCTGTAAAGGCTCAGATAGTAAGTAAATATTTTAGTCTTTGTGGGCCACATATGGTCTTGTTGCAGCTACTCAGCTCTGCTATTGTAGAGCAAAAGAAGCTACAGACAATATGTAAATGAATGAGTGTGACTGTGCGCCAATAAAACTTTATTTATGGAGTGTGGAATTTGAATTTCATATCAAATTCATGATTCACAAAATAATATTCTTCTCTTGATTTCTTTCTCCCAGCAAAAAAAAAGAAAGCATTTTTACATGGTAAGATGTATGGAAATAAGCAGCAGCTGGATTTATTCCATAATTTTATCTATAATTTGCTAATCTCTGATTTAGAATAATCACTAACCTTTCTACTTTTTGTCTTGATGATGTTGACATTTTTAAAAAGTCCATTTCATGTTGTCTGTTGTCATGTTAAATGTCAAAATCAGATTAGTCTGATCGTTTCTCATTATTAAATACAGGTGAAATACTTTGGACAATAATACTACACAGGCTGTGATGTGTTTTCTCCATGTATTACACGGAAAAAGGTGTCTCTGATATCACTTTGTTGTGTTATTTGGGAGACTTTCATCCTTTTTCAAAATTAAGTTCTGTGAGTATAAAACAGGATTTTTTTGACCTGCACGTGTCCATACAAGAAGTACTTATCTGCACCCCTATAATAATTTTGTAATGAGAAAGATAAGAGTAGAGTCTTAAAAGATTGTGGGCCTCGGATTCAAGAGATGTGAGTTCAAACCCTGATTTCTTCAGTAGATGAGCATTTAGACAGGCTTGTGTTTAAGTTTTAGTTGATTCTGTCACAAATAATAGATTCTCAATAAGTGTTCTTGTTCATTATTTATCAATTACTGAATAAAGCAGTAGACAATTGTGTGCAGGAAGGCATGCAAGAAACAAGCATAATGAACAATAAATCAGAAAATAAAAGAAAAGAGCAAGAGAGGAGTTGGTGAAGTAGCAAGAAGCAGAGGAGGGGGATGAAGACAGAAATGCAGGGGCTCAGGGTCCAGTGAGGAAACTATTAGTAAGACTTACTATGGAAATGCAGTCTAATTGAAGGATTATTCGGAGTTGGTGTCATAGTTAAACATAGACCAAGTAGATAGATTTTTTTTCCCCTGGTTATTTGAGTCTCTGAGACATTATCATCACTAGCTCTTTTCCCTACTTCACTTTTTAAGGAAGCTGACAGACTTTTCGCAATGTTAGACTCATGTGCTAGAGTGAAATCTCAGGGGTGTTTAGGGGTAGATTTGAATGAACTTGGGTCAATCAGGCAGACTATCCCATGGTAATCAATGTGCTTGAGAAAATAGCCAGTGCTGTTACTGAGAGAAGCATTTGGCAACTTTCCATTCTATGCTTTGATTTTAAGATGATTTCAAATTTAGTTCTTATAATTCACAACAGGCTGGAAATTGGCAGCTGTTTCTCAGACCAGATATAGTTTTCATTAAAAAGTATTTGAATGGTTCTCCTTAAGAACAGCCAGAGAAAGGAGGAATAAAGACAAACTGGCATCATGTTGGCAATTTTTACATTAAGAAATATTTTCAATTCACTGTTATGAATCCTGTACTCATAGGCAAAATGGCTTTAGCACACATTTTACCAAATATGTTGTCCAGTGATGTTTCTGTTGTATCATACTGTCATCATTATCCTTTCTCAGCCAAATGACTGACTCCTTTCTCCCTTTTACTTCTTTGATGAACGTTTCACTATTCTAAGGCTAAAACTGAGGGAAGCTGATAATGCCCTTCTTCACTAGGCCATTAAGTCACCTTCAAGCTATGTTTAATTGTGGCACAAAGAATTGGTAGAAAAAAATTCACTTAAAAAACACTCTATTTTATACTGAAGTTTTAAAAAATAAAGAGATAAAAATAATGTATCCCTGTAATTCTGATACTCTGGTAGCTGAGTCAAGAGGACCACAAATCTAAACTCAGCTTAGGCAATTTAGTAATTTAGTGAGAACTTGTCTCAAAAAAGAAAAAATGGGTGGGTAGCTAGGGATGTCGCTCAGTGCAAAGGCCCTGAGTTCAATTGAGAGCAAGAGAGTGGGAGAGAGAGAGAGAGAAACAGGGAAACAGAGACAGAGAGAAAATAGCCTGTACTGTGACTGAAAGAAACATTCCATTTTTTATAACTATTCTTTTAAATCACATATCTATTTTAAATATAAGAAAAAATAATGATGAAAGTAAACAGCTACTATGTCCCCAGCTCTACTTTGGCATAGATTTAAAGTTATCAAAATTTATGAGTAAAATTTAAATTACATGTGGTTATAAATCAGTTATTTTCTTCTTTGAATTTTTAAATGCAATATAAGGATAGATAAAAATCCCATTATCATGTAACTAAGCAGCATAATAATTGTTATTCTGTTGTGCAACAATAATAAGTGAGTGTAACTGTTGTCTCTGTCTCACAAGTCAGGAATGTCATCTGGCCAGTGAGGACATTGATGACTGTCTCTGCACTTAGCCACATGTCCTATTTTCAGAATAATCTGATGTTCCCAGTTAGAGGAGTTCAGTGGTCTGATGATGAATTCTGCCCATTTGCAGTGAGAGGAAGAAGGAAAGCAGTTACAGATGGTGCTGGAATGTGGGTAAAGACACAGTGGCCAACACCTATGTGTTAGTGTTTCTTGTGTTTCATTCACCATCCTCAAATCCTGTGTCCATATGGGTCATGATTTTCCTGTTTTACAGATTCCACCTTGTCAGATTCCTCTTTTTTAAACCTTGAGATCTCATCCTTTTACCTTTTGTTTTGTTTTTATCAATGACTATGATGAATGCCCTATGATGATGGAAGTTGGCCAATTACTAATCTTGACAATATATTATCAGGACAGTATGATACTAGGAGAATTTTTGTTGAGTTATTTCAGCATGAATATCTCTTTGGTTTACAAGATTAATATTTCCTCTTGTTATCTACAAATTCTTTTGCCAAAGATAAATGTGCTGCAAGCTAAATGCATAAAAATTTTCCTGCTGATTCAGATGACAATCAATGAACTGTCACTGACATTTATTGTTTACCTTTTGAGACCATATATTTCATTAATTGTAATCTGCTACTTTCTTTTATTCTCATTTAAATTTTTTCTTTTCATTTAAAAATTGTAAACCTGCTCAAAAGAGACTAGCTTAACAAATCCTATTTATTCAGCATCATTTTCAACACTTTGCTCATCTTGCAAGCTATTTTTCTAGTATTCATATATGATGACTCTGTTATGTTGGTTGTGATGATATTTCTGAAAGGTATTTATTAAAGATTTAGCTGGACTTAGAATTTCCTTAAAAAATCTCTATACTGTCATTTAAATGACATTTCCAATATATTGTGGTTTACATGAAATTGGATAATGCTGTTTTGAATAAGTAGTTTTCCAAAACCATAAACTTTTAATAACTTTGGAAATTAAAATTTGCATCTTTTGGTAAAAACAGAGTGCTCACCTTTACCTGCCCACTCTTTATGGTTATCTCATTTTTATTTAGGTTTAAGTCCAAGGATAATAGTTCTGCACATTTGTCTACTATGCATTATCTAGTGCTTTGTTGCAGAAGAAAACTAAGACTTTAAATAATGAATTATGGAAATTATTTAAATTTTCAATCAAAAGATAGTTAAAAATAGATATGGAATTAGGTTTATATTACATATACTATGAAGTTTATGCAAAACTTGAATTTGAAAATAAATTGTAAATGTATAAAGCTTTTCTAAAGAAAGGTGCTATTAAATATAATATGATTAAGAAAATATTTATTCATTTAATAAACTCTTTGGAGTATGCACTCTTATGCAAAGTCCTATAGTAACTGCTAAGGAAGTACAGCTGTAAGATTTGATATTCACATGAATGGTCTGATACTTCTGCTTTTTATTTATTGCGTGAAAAAATATTTTAGTCCATGGGTACTGGTAAGGTAAGTTGAGTTACTGAAGATCTGAACTGTTGGGGATCACAAATTCACAGTGACTGGCTTTGTGCATTTCCTTATGAGATAAAAGGAAGAATTGGGATTATTGGTACCACCCACCTGAGATTTTCCATTGATTCTTCTAAGCATAAAATCATCTATACATTCATGAATCACCTCAGGATTATACTCAAGGTCAAGATACTTCTAAGCATAAGATCATCTATGCCTTCCTGAGTCATCTCAGGATTATACTCAAAGTCAAGATACTTCTAAGCATAAGAACATCTATGTCTTCATGAGTCATCTCAGGATTATACTCAAGGTCAATATACTTCAAAACATAAAATTATCTAAGCCCTCTTGAGTCTGAACTGTAATCCTTTACTAGCTCACCTATTCATGGTATAGAGGGAATAAAGAGTGGCTGCTTTGGGAACGAGGGTCATCAGATCCAGGGACATTGACTTCCCAGCCACTGCTGGAATATGGTACTTGTCTCTGCTTTTTATTTTTCTTGCCACATTCTTGAGATTGACAATTGGGACTCTTGGCCATGTTCTCGATTTTAAACTGGGTCTAATTGGAAAATGATAGGAACCATAGGAAGATACAAGTCTCCTGGGACAGTGAATAACAAGAATATAGAACCATCAGCAAGATTAATTCCACTCTTTCAAGAGAATTACTTAGGAGGTTTCAGTATTATATCTAAAATGAACCAGATTTCCTTACAGAGTTTCAAGTGGCCCAGTGTGTGATAAATTTAAGTACTGGAAGTCACAAGGCCTAGACCAGTATAGGGAGCAAAAGTGATAGAAGTTTACTTACACTGTTAAAGCAAAGGAATAACAAATTTTAAGAAACTGTCAGGAGCACAATAATGGTTTCCAAAGATGTCCATTTTCTAATCCCTGGAACTGTGAATATGTTACTTTACATGGCAGAGGGGCATTAAGGTTATAGATAAATTAGCAAATTAGCTGGCATTGGATAGTAATGTTATCCCAGTGGGTCCAGTGTAGTCATCGAGCCCAGATGAGTGGTGAAGGGATACAAAGAAATAGCAGAGTGAGATGATCTTGGCTCATTGTGACTGGCTGAGAAAATGGAACACTCTTGAGCCAGGGAATATGGATGTCACTAAAAGCCAGACAATGTAAGGAACAGATTCTTTCCAAGGGCCTACAGGAGAAACATACCCCTATTAACACCTTGCTCCTAGCCCAGTGTGACCCATTTTATACTTCTGACTTCCAGACACTAAGTTAATGGTATTTGTTATAGCAGTAATAGGATACTTGTACCATGGAAGTCAAATTCCCTGAGCTTCATTTTCTTGAAATCTATGAGGGTTATAATACTCACTTCCCACACAACCTCAAGATCTTATCGCAAAATATAAATGATATAATGTACTTGAAGCATTTAGTACAGTGCTAAGCAAGTATGAAATAGCTAGTCAGTATAGTATTATGTGGCTCATTATGATGGGAAGAATGTCAAAATCAGTTTCTTCAGTATCTTCTTGGAAATAATTTTTACCTATGCATTGCTGCTTTGTACTGCTGTATTGTGCAATCAAGCCACAGTTTACAAATCATTTCAGATAGCCTTTAACAGAGTTCCGCATCAGAAGCAAATGTCTAAGGTGCAGAGTTGTGAAATAGAACAGAGGTTGACAGCTTAGACTGAAAACTGGCTAAGGGCAAAAGTTAAGGGTAAAAGTAAATGGAAAAAATTTCAAGCAGGACAAAGAATACCTTGGGGAAGAAGATTGAAAAAAAATCAGTAAAACACAAAGTGTTAATTTTCTGTTTAGCACTGTTTGTTTATTTGATGCCCAAGAAAACCCTATGAAGTAGGAATTTAACTATCTACATTTTATATATGATATCACTAAAGAAACTAATTTGTTCAACTTGCACTAGTAAGACCCAAAGCTGAAATTTAAGATGGGAAAGTCTGGCTTCAGAATATATGCTTTTTATTTTTGGATTCTCACAGAATTGCTGTACCTGACTTATATTTTCCAACTTTATAATCTATATAGCTTAGATAATTTAAAGTAAACAGGAAAATTTAGGAAAAATATTGGATTACTTGTTTGCTGAACTTAAGGACTTGGTTCTATATGTGATTGACATGTCTTTATATATGGGAGAAATTTCAGTGTTGTGAGTCTTGCCCCTGATATGAAAGTCAGAACTCTCTCTCATGACCTCTCTTTGCTGGGACATAGCTAGATACAGGATGTGGCTGGGCAAATTAAAGCCATTTAATCTGAGAAAACAGATTATGTGGAGCTTCTGTTGATGTTATGCTTGACATGGTTTCATGATCAATTTCATGAGGCAGGAAAGCAGTAATACTACAAAAAAGCAAATGCCACGCTTGATATGTGGTGATGGCAGCAGAAATTGTACTGCTACAGATTTTTAGAATTCTCTGGTCATACTTTTGGCCTTTTATTATTCCCAGAAGTTTAGTGTTAAGCCTGCTTTTTCAACCACACCATCAATTTTATAAATTACTTAATATGACTCCAGGAATTCTTTTCCTAAGTTAGTCAAAGAAGATTCTTTTGCTGAATCCTAACCAATAGAAAAATCAAACAAGAAAACAGTACAGGAATAACTTAAAAAGTGAGTAAAATAAATTCCAACAAAATTAAAGGATTAATATAAATCATCAAATATTAAGAGGAAAGAAAATAGAAGTTAATATTTCTATCAAGTTTCCCATTTTGAAATGGATTTGTAAATGTTAAATCAGTCATATAAATCAGAACAAGAATAATATATAAATGCATTGTGTCTGAAAATAAAAAATGTTGCAAGGCACCAGTGCAATTGTCATAGCAAAAAAGGTATATAGAAATATGCTATCTTTAATATATGAATTATTAAAAAGTACAGTAAGACCATAAATATAAATGGGCACAATCCAAACACAAGAATAATTGAGCATGAAAAATATTTAATCTTAGTAGTAAACAGATGAACTGTAGGTTTTTTGCTACTTATGATTCAGCAAATACTGAAAACATAATTTTGGTGAAATTTTTGTAAATTTTAGAAAGTAATATAAAGCTTTTGGAAAATTGTGTGACATATATAAAAGTTTTAACATTTTACAAATTTTTGTAATACCATTTTAGTAATACTATCTTTGGGAATCTATGCTGGGATGTAATCATAAATAGAGAAATCTTTATCCATGGAAAAATACATCTAGGTGTAGTAAAAATTGATATTGACCTAATGTTGAGGAGCAAAGGAAAGATTAAGTATATCCTGGTATATGCAATTGACAAAGTAATAGATTGTTGCTAAATTAGTCAGAAATGCAGTAATTTTCAGTTTGTGAAAATGTTTATGTTTGTGTTATGTTTATGTTTGTGAAAATGCTTATGACATAATAGGGTAAGAGTAAGTAATAGAATTTTACAATATGATCATATATATGTATTTGACGGACACAAACTACCCATGTAAACATCTGGCTAAGTAAGACTTCAGAGTAAAATTTATGTGTGACATGATAATTTAATATTTATAATGGTTTGAGCAACTGTCAAACTGTTTTCCAAAGTAACCACACTAGTTTATATGATTACCAGAAACAGATGAATGTTCCAATTCCTCCACATACTTCCAACACTTGTTATTGCATCTGTTGTCAATTATAGCTAACCAAGAAGATGTGATGTCCTCTTATGGATTTAGTTTGTATTTGCTTTATGACTACTGATATTGAATATGTTTGCATGTTTTTACTAGTTATCTGTATTTTTTTTTGGTGGGGGGGATGCCTATTCAGATTCTTTGTCAGTTTTTCATTAGGCTATTTGTCTTTATATTGTTGAGTTGTAAGAGTATTTTATGTATTCTGAAATCAAATTTCTTACAATGTATTTTATTTACAAATATACTCTTCCATTCTGTGGGTTGTCTTTAACCTTCTTGATAGCCCCATGAAACATAAAGTATCCTGATTTTGATGGCATCTGCCATGGTGGAGGTGTTTGTCCTCTCAAAGTTTCATGTTTTGGAAGCTTGCTCCTTGAGGTGGTGTGTTGGGAGCTGGGGTGAGCTTTCAGAGTGGGGTCTTTGTTATTAATTTTTGCAACTGAATTGAATTATTTCATTATATATTTTGATATTAACCTTTTAATTATTTGGAGCAGCAACTTTTTAAAAATTTCAATTATAGTTTCTCATTCCAAAATAATTGAGTAGAAATATTGAATGTGGTGGCACATGTCTATAATCCTAACACTTGGGAGGCTGAGGCAGAAGATTGCTGAGCTTTTGAGGTCAGTCTGAACTACATAACAAGACCTTATCTCAATAAAACAAAATAAGATAAAACAAAAAACAAAACAAAACAAAAACAAGACAAAAAAGGAAAAACTAAATAAACAAGTAGAATTGCATTATTTTTTATATCCAACAGTTAGATGTTTCATATTTGTGGTACTTTTCAAAGTGTCTTATATGAGAAAACTAAAGGGTTTCAGAATTGTTTCTAAAATAAACACTAGCTTGGATAATTGTTAGCTATGCAATCTGAGAAGGAGCTCACTTAATTCTTCTGAACTTGAATTCTTAATCTATAAAAGAGCTGTAATAATAACTCACAGTATTGGGGTGAATATTAAGTAGGATAAAATATGTAAATGTTTGACCAGTTAGTTACAGTTAATGTTTTTTTCTTTGAAACTGTGATTAAAATATTAAAAATGTATGCTTTTGTTTACTCATTATACTTTGATTATACCTTTTTTTAGTTATATTGAAATTCTTTAATATGAAATGCAAAGCCTTGAATGTTGTGGTTTTTTACTATGTGTTCTCTATTAGTCTGCGAGGGCAACAACACTGACATACAACAAGTTGAGTTACTTAAATAGCATGAGTTTATTTTCTCACAATCTTGAGGCTAGAAAATCCAAGATTGCCATGTTGGTGGGTTTAGTTTCTGGTAAGGCCTCTTACTGACTTGCAAATAGCCACCTTCTCAGTCTCTTCACATGGCCTGTGTTCTCTGTGGGTATGTGGAGAGCCAGAGAGAGTTATGGTGTTTTTTCTTTGACACCAGTCCTATGGGATTAAGGCCCTAACCTTGCAGCCTCATTGAACTTTATTTACCCTCCTAAAGTTACCTGTCTCCAAATGCAGTCATAATGTTCGTTAAGTCTTTGACGTATGAATTTTGAGAGACACAGTGTAGTCTATAATATGTAATGTTGGGATTAAGTTTAGCTGAAAGTGACAGAAAACCTCAAATGGGAGGTGGCTTAAAGAAGTAGAAATCTACTTCTCTCTCATGTGAACACAGGCCTTTCTGAGGTGATACAGGTTGCCACAGTGTCAGACAGCCAAGTTCCTTTTATCCTCAATATGAAGCTTTTATATTCTTGCTAAAGTGGCCACTTTAGCCCTGACCAGTTCAGTCACCTTCCCATGAGGAGGCAGAAAGCTAAAAGGATTTGTTTACTCCCTGGAAGACATTCTTGGAAGCTGCCTAGACCATTTGCAACAATGAACCATTGCCCACACATTAGGCAGGTGGTGCACCAAACTGCAAACAAGCCTAGGATATTTAGTCTTTATTGAGATAGATGTTCTGCTATGAAGGCAATGGAAATAATACATATCGCAGGACAAGTAGCAGCTAGGACTACATTTTCCAGCTTTTATATCTGGCTTTTACATATCCTTTTATTTTCCACAGGTACTCTAAACTTTGGTAACCCAGATTACCTTCATTTCTTTTAACTTTCTAGTTTAACATCTTGATGTTTTGTTTATGCTATTGTTTTGTTTAAGAGTGTATTTTCCTGTTTAAAATGAATCAATGGAATTTGGCCATCGTCCCTTCAGAAGAGAGCGAAAATATTTGTCTTCCTGCAGAAATTGACAAAAATTCCCTGAAAGAAATTTCCTCTGAATAATCATAATGTACTCTGAGCTATAGTTACTGACAAAGCTGTTTCCTACAATGTAAAAATGCCTGATTTATTGTTCTGGTGAGGCATTTGTATGCTGTGAATCACTGATGATCATGGTAATTTTAAAGTAAAAAGAACTTGCTTTTCAAAAGAATGTTTTATGTTTCATTTATGATTCTCCAAAGCAAATTATATCAATTCTATAGTTTGTTTTGGTGTATATATGGCCTAGATTGCACTAGAGAGATATACTTTCTCTGTTTTTAGTAAACGGTTGATTTTCATTGTCAGAATGATTATTTGCTCGAATCATAGAATGCCTTAATATTTATGTTGTATTCTAAGTACTAGTTTTTCATCATTATTATCATTATTTGTTCCTAAATTTAAAGTTTCAAGCAACTCTTGTCGATTTTTAAAAACACTTTAGATAGTGCAACAAATATTTTCTAAGTTTTTCACTTCATATACAAATCTCAAAAAGTTTTTGCACCAGTAAAAGGGTAGAATCTTTGTTATTTGAAAGGTAGTAATTATAAGGAGAATAGACCTGTAATTCCAGTACTTGGGAGGCTGAAGCAGGAAGACTGCTGAGTTCAAGGTCAGCCTGGCTACAAAGTGAGTTCAAGACCAGCCTGAACTACATAGAAAACCCTGCCTTGAAACAAAAAACAAAAAAAAAATTATTAGGAGAATAGAATCAAAACATCTTTATGATGTTGACATCATTCTCTGTATTTTATAGAACCTTGGATTTTTTATTTTCGAATATCTCCATTAGAAAATGATTTTTATAGAGTATAATTTTGTATTGTGCATTTTTTCTTTTGTGATATTTTAGTCCATTTACTCTGCTATACTAGATCACCACAGACTGGATGACATGGACAATAGAGAATATGTATTTATTTCTTGTAGTTGTGAAGGCTGGAATGTTTTTCATCAAGGCAGTGGCAGGTCTTATATCTGGTACCAGTCTTCTTACTATTTTCAGGTTCATACAATGCCATTTCTTCCTATGTTTTCAAGAAGGGAATTCTCCAAGACTCTTAGAAATATATGATCCTATTCATCGTGAAGGCATGCTTTATGACCTAATCACTTTTCAAAAATCTCATTTCCTTATACTATCATTTGAGGGTTGAGATAGCATGAAATTTGGGACCCCAAAATATTCAGCTTTTAGAATGTGAGTTCTGTCAGCCAGAATGAGTGAAGTTACTCATGTAACATGTTTAGTGAAGGCGAATAGCTAAATAGTCACTTAGGCACTCATGCAAAGGAAGACTTTGTCACAATAGGCACTTCTTTTCCATAGTCTCAGGGCATAGAAAAGAGGATGTGCTTTCAAATATCTAGCCTAGAAGTGACACATGTCATTTTCCTTTCAATTTTATTTTCAGTTCAATTTTATTTTCCAGACTAAGTCACAAGAAATCACTGAGTTCAACAGAACAGTTCCAAACTGAGGGATGGAAATCCCCTTCCCCTACATACACACCATAAGTGATTGGCTGATCTGGAGAAACACAGGCTGAGGCGATAGCTATTGAGGTAAAATACAACTTAATGCTTATTTAGTGTTTCACTGACTTTGCAGGCCTAAAGCCAGTAGTCTGATCATCTGTTTAGAGGATAATCAGTGTGCAATGTAGCATCTATGGGAGATCTCCTTCTGAAGGTGGAAGCCATTGTTAATTCCCTATTATCTTTGCTTGAATTCCTATATCATTTTCATTGATTTGTTGGGATAGGTTTTATTCTGTTTTGTCTTGTTTGATTTTATTATACCCAATGGCATAGGCAGCTATTTCAAAGATAACAAGATATATTATGGTATCCAGTTTAGATTTACTGTTATCTTATATTGAAGTCTTATATTACATTCCATTGTTTTGTTTTTATTGATTCTATTCTGTTCTGTTTTGTTTAATTCTTACTATGTCTGAAAGTATGGACAACTATTTTGAAGATAACAAGAGGCATTATGGTAATCATTGTTGATTTCCTATTATCTCATTATAAAGTCTTGTATCACTTACACTGTTGTTTTGATTGGTTTTATTCTGTTTTATTTTGCTTGGTTTTATTCTCTTTAAAATAAAAATTACAGAAAAATAAATTTTCAAAATTTTTTATTATGGGAAACACAAATTGGCTGAGCTGAACAACTACTGTTTAATAATTTTTTATTAGTACATATTTGTGGTATGTGCAATTGGCAATCATTTTGGGAGTAGTACATAATGCATCATTTTTAAAAAATCCCTTCCTCTTCCCTCTCACATCCCTCCCTTCTCCTGTAATTCTTCTTTCCACATTCTCATTCTGGTTCATATCATAAATCTTGGTAAATTTTTAAGGAATATAATGTTATTGGGTTCCAATATGTGGCATATCCTTATCCTATTTATTTCTCTTCCTTCTTAGTCTCACTCCTCACCTTTGGGCTCTCAGACACTGTTATGGTTGATAAATTGTGGCAACTTGAGAAGTTTAGAAGTTTAACTGAGAGACTCAGCAGGGAGCTATGGTTCTTACTTTGTAAATATCCTCATCCTGTGCAAAGGAGGGCCAAGAGATTTTTGTGAGTGTTACACCCACCCTGAAGTGAGGAAGGGGATGGTCTGTGTACGATATAAGGGAGAAGAAGAGGTTTGTTTTTCCACTTTTTGTTTTGGCTGATGCCTTGAAGTGTTGCCCAGGTGTCATGCCACCTTGCCTTGGAGCCAGCTGATTATGGATAGAAACCTCCAAAACTGTAAGATAAATAAACCTTGATCATGATAAGATAAATGGCTTGTGGGAAGAGTTTGGAAAGGTTCAAAAGTGTTGCCTTAATGCATAGAACTGGAATGACTTAGGCTGTTGGGAGATTCTGGTTGGAGCTCAGGCGATCAGAAGACTGATAGCCTACCAAGAAAGATCAAGCTCAAGAGGTTTCTGCTGGGAAGAAGGACTGCATTACTTATTGGACTCCAATTGATGTATGCTATGACTAAGTAGAAAGTTTGCATTTTGCTCATGTCCAGAGACTTTGCCTGAGATTAAGGTTAAGGATGATGGACTAATTAATCTGGCAGAAGAAATTTCAAGGCAGTCAAATGTTAAGGTGATGGCATGGCTATTGTTGAGGGCTTTTAACCAGATTTATGTTACAAATCAAGAGCAAAGAGCCCCAGGGTGACTTAAAACATTGTGAATTTGGCCAGGAATCTGTGAACTATAAAGATAGATCTCAATTGTTGAGAAGGAATGGAAAAATAAAAAAGATGGTTTGCAGGCATCATGAGAAGAGGCAGCAAGTCTCCACCTTTTGCAGCCTCAAAACTGCAAAAGTGAGATTTTGCTTGGAGGAGAAAACTGCAGAGCACTATGTTCCAGAATGGTGGCAGTGGTCCCACGAGGTTCTAGAATGGTAACAGCATAGAGAATTTGTTCCTCACAATCAAGTTCAGAATGTTCAGCAATCCAGGCACTTAATCCCTACAGCCAAGAGAGAGGAAAGCCTGGCTACTGCTCCAGCTGTTAGCAGTCCTTGGCAGCATCTATATGCTACTGGTTTAGGCACATGGAGAATGCAATGGTTCTGAGGTTAAAAAGGCTTCCATCCCAATTTTAGAAGGCCTAGGAGGCCAGGCAGTGTGCCCCTGAGATAGCAGTGTGTGAAGCTGTGAGTGTGAAGCCAAAGGTGCACTGGTGACCCCAAAAGTTTGGAAAAGCCAGGAGCATGGATTTTTTTTAGTTCTTTATTTAGTCTAGATCGTCATCCTTTGTCTGAGGAACGGGTGCGAAAATTTTTTTTCCACACTGTGCATTATCTTTTTACTTGGTTGGCACATTTTCTTGCTGTGCAAAAGCTTTCTAATAAGATAAATCTCAGATGTTGATTCTTTGTGATAGTTCCTGTGTGATTAGGATTGTGTCCCTTTGCTTAAACTAAGGGATACAGAGATTAAAAGCACAATGATATACCACTGTGCATCCAGAATAGTGACTAAATTTGAAGAAACAAACAAACAAACAAACAAAAATCTCACACCTGAAAACAGGTTTTAACAAGGTTGCAGTACCTTTATGCAACTATGATACACTGATGGCAATGGTATAAAGTGGCATGACCATTTTGGAGAATTCTGGGTTAATAGTTACTGAAGTCAATTATCTGGCACAAATAATTCCATTCCTAGGCATATAGCCAAAAGATATGTATAGATCAGTGTACCAAAAGACATACATAGAATGTTCATAGCAACACTGTTTATAATGGCACAATAATAAAACTACCCAGGTACCTGCCAATCATAGAATGGGTGTGTAAATTGTAAGTTGTGATATATAAACACCACACCACAGTGTCTCTGAGTGTACTACAACTGCAAGCAGCAATGTGTATCACATAACCATAACACTGAATGATGTCAGAAGAGTGTCCCCTGTGATGTTCAATTTATGTAAAGTTAAAAAATATGAAAAAAACTAATGCATGATACTTAAAAGTCAGAATTGTGGAAATAGAAATTGTGGAGGGTATTAGGGGACAGGATGGTGTGCTGGTTCATACTCTATTTTTTGACCTGAGTTAAACTTAACAGTAAGGTTTTTTTTCCTCATTGTCAATACTCATTAAACTCTACATTTATGATTTGAGCACTGTTTTAATGTGATACTTCAATAGAAAGAATTTTAAAAAATCACAAAATACATACCAATGTAATATATACAAATATAAAGTAGATTGTTTTTTTGCCATTCCTCCTTCCACCTGGATGAGGAAACAAGGTTTAGGTTCACCAGGTAAAATCTTAATTAAAAGAGAAGAATAAGATTAATATAGTGGTAAACAATCTTTATATAATATCATACCTTTGAGCTATTCTTTATAACTATGAACAACTGAGAATTGTTTAGCTATAGTTTGTTGTTGGAGAGACTACCTAATTATTATTTCTTTTAAATAGACAGAAGAACTTATTTTGTTTCTAGTAAAAAAGCTATAGTTTGTTGTTGGAAAGACTTCCTAATTATTATTTCTTTTAAGTAGACAGAAGAACTTACTTTGTTTCTAGTAAAATACCAAAGAATTTCCAACTTGTCTTACTAGATTATTCATTAACTGTGTTGTCGCATTTTCTCTTTCTGTCTCTGTCTCTCTGTCTGTCTCTGTCTTTCTGTCTCTCTAGCTCTGTCTCCCATCTACTGCAAGAAAACATTTCTGTTCACTTAATGGGTTTCAGACCTTTTAAAAAATTCAGATCCATCTGATATTTATCTTTATTTGGATGTCATTCAGAGTGTTTGCAATGAAAGAGATTTTCTATATGCCTCTAATATCTAGTATCTGTCACTGCCAATAGACTGATATGCCCTTGGTTTTGTCTTTCTTTTGATGAAATGTTTCATGAAAATAATATGAGATGCATAAATGTGCATTTTTAAATTAATTTCAAATCTAAGAAAAGGCTGTTCGATTTAGAGACCAGGTTTATTTGCCCAAATAGAAGTAATAGCCTCGTGCAATTTTAAATGTGATGATTTTTATGTAACCATTAAAAATGTAATACAGGTGGTAATTAAAGAAGCCCATTTGTGATCTACATATTCATGCAAAACAAAATTCCAGAATCAAACTACCTCCCAGATGGGGTCTTCAAAGACTGATTTTTGCTTTAGTGCATCTAGAGCATTGAAATATGCATGAAAACTTTTTATATTAGTTTTTACTGATCATCAAAGAGATGGAAAGCAGAAGGGGCAAATCTTTTTATTTGATTGTTTTTGGTAGGTGACTAAAGTGAAATATTATTGGTAAGTATAATATATATTTTACACAGTGGTTATCTTTTTCTATTCTTTTCTTATACTTCTCCAGAACTACCAAAGGGTAATTTCTGTGGCATAAACAAAGAGAAGGTGGCTATTTCATGTTCCCACCCAATGACTGTATTTTGCTGGTACTTCTTTATACTCACAGCTTTTCTTCTGGGATCTCTGACCATCTGGATCTTTTTTTTTTTTTTTGTCCCATAAGCATGAGCTATTCAAGGATATGCCTATGCCAGTTTTACCTAAAAACTTGGCTGTAAAGAATTTTCTTTATTTTAAAGATAGTAAAATCCAACAAAACAAGACAGAACAAAGCCAATCAAAAAATGCAGCAAAATTGGTGCAGAATTTCAAAGCAGGATACCAGGAAAACAACGATAGCTGCCATAGTATATCTTGTTATCTTCACAATAGTTGTCCATTCCATCAGGTATGGCAAAATCAAACCAAAACCAAAACACAATACATAAAACCAATCAAAACAATGTTCAATAAATCAAAACAATCAGAACAAAGCAAACCTGTGAAAAAAATATTTAACTTCAAAGACAAGATAGAAGGAAACCCCCCATATTTACTAAATTGCATACTGTTATCCTCCCAATAGATGCTCAGACTACTGGCCCCAGGCCTGCATAATCAATCAAACAATAGAAGCATTTAGTTGCTTTATGTACCTTAGTTGTTATCAACTCAGACTGTCCTCTGAACCATCCAGTTGCTTAGGCAAGGGTGGGGTGGTGGGGTGGTGGTGGGGGTGAGGGGAGGGAACACACATACACACATACACACACACACACATAAACATATACACACACACATAAACATACATATGGTGTTTGATTCTCAGCCGGTGAGCTTGTAGGCTCACGTGACATGCTATCTGACTTTTCTGTCCCTGGAACACACACCCCTTGCATGGCCTAACAGAAAGACTGGCTAGTTGATTTCTTAGTTGGGGGATGCTGACTTTTCTCTCTCTGAAACCTGTGCGGCTTACCAGAGGCTGGCTAGTTGATTGAATTTTATGATCCTTAATAGGTATCTTTAACCAGATTTAAATATTACATAATGGATACAAACATTGAAACATAACACATGGTACCCCATTACTATGTATGATTTTTATGTTTTATTCCTCAATTGGAAGATAAATTTAATAGAAAAACCTTAAGACACCTGACCATGAACTGAATCAAACATCTATATCTACTGATTTATGGGAAATTTTGGCAGTAGAGGAAAACAAATACCATTATAAAAACATAAACAGCCAAATGAAAAATGAAACATTCTTCTACATAAATAATACTGGAAAATAACACAAATGAGGGGAAATACAGAGGGGGGGTTTTATCTAGGTAACATTTAAGAAATGCATCATGCAGATGCATCATGAAACTTGTTTGGATCTTGATGTACTGTCAAGAAAGAGCCTTTTCAAAATAATCATAACTAACTGACTACTAAAATTAGATCCTATCAAGGCAGTAGTGTTGAGTTCAGTAACAGTACTGAGGTTGTGTTTTTAAAAGTTCCTTATATGTCAGTGATACTATTCTGAGATTTTTACAGAACAATGTGATTTACTGCAAGAACAATGACAAAAAATAGTGGAGAAAGAAACAAAACTGGAAGAATAAGAAAATTAATTATTTAATCTAAGAAATGGGTTTGACAAAGTTCATTGAGACTCTTTTTCTTTGTATATGTTTGAATTAAAAAGAATAATAGAACATATATGAAAAGAATTCCATGCTTTTTGTCTTTTAAGTAGATTTTCCCTCTCTGTATCTGTCATCCAGATTTAGTCTGCATTTGTTTCTGTCAAGACTTCTCTTCTATAGGAGGCTGCTTCAAATCTTTCCTTCCTGTTTCATTTTTTGAATGTAGAATAACTCAGACAAGCTTTTGTTTCTCTGTTCTTTTCAGGAAGTGGCCCAGGGGGCCTCAGCATTGAAACCCAAGTGGCCCATCAAGGTGTTTAGCTAAATAAAAAACTGTCTACTCTGGAGAGAAATTATACTTACTCTTTGGAGCATAAGTGGTATCAGTCAGTTCTGTTTTTACCCTGTTATAAATACATGAACATAATATGTCACCGAGGACTCTTTCCCATCCCCGCTTCATGATTACTGATAGTACCAGTCAGACACTGCCGCTGCTTAACAACTAGCTGGTATTTCCTCCCAGTTCAATATTTGTCATAGCTTTCTAGGTTTCAAGTTGTGATTGACAACTCTTCAAAGGTGATGCCTCCTACCTGTTATTAGAGCCAAGAAGCATAGTAGAAAAAGAAATGTCCATAAATGATTTGTAAAATTTTATTTTAAAGAAAATAAAACCAAACAAAATAGAATAAAGCCAGTCAAAACAAAACAGTTCACTGTTCAGTGCTATAGGACTTCAAAACAGCTTAATAGGAAACCAACAATGGCTACCATAATGCCTGTTGTCATCTTCAAAATAGCTGCCCCTACCATTGGACATAATAAAATCAAACAAAACAGAACAGAATAAAACCAATCAAAAGAGAACATTGCATAAAGCAAACAACAAAACAGGGAACTTGGGGCACTGAGAGAACAGGCAGCCAGCTTGTCACCCTGGTAAGCAGCTGTGGATCTCACAAGCCTGCCTGCTCCAGGGTGAGAATTGTCAGCATTTCCTGAGCTCTGCACCATGTTGGAACTTGGCGCACTGGGAGAACAAACAGCCAGCTGGCTACCCTGGTAAGTGGCCGGGGGCCTCACAAGCCCCCACTGCTCCAGGGCAAGAATTATCGGCATTTTCTGAGCTCTGCACCATGTTGGAACTTGGGGTGCAGGGAGAACAGGCAGCCAGCTCACTGCCCTGGTAAGTGGCTGGGGGCCTCACAAGCCCCCACCACTCCAGGCAAGAATTATTGGTGTTTCCTGAGCTCTGCACCACCTTGGAACTTGGGGCGCTGGGAGAACAGGCAGCCAGCTCACCACCCTGGTAAGCAGCTGGGGGCCTGCTGATTTGCAGGCTAAGAATCAAACATTGATCCACCCTCTCACCCCCCCCCCCCATTAGCAAGTGGGATCTGGAGATCTGAGGATCTCTTGGGAGGATGAACGTATGCAGTGTGACAAGTAAGGGGGATTTCCTTCTACCATCTCTTTGAAGGCAAATATTTTTATATTTTTATCACTGTTTTGCTCAGTTCTGATTAATGGTGCTGCTCTATTCAATATTCTGTTTTTAAAAGTTCAGTATTTCCTTCCATTTTGCCCTACCTGATTGAAAGAACAGCTAATGTGAACAGAATGGGATGTACTATTGTGCCTATTGCTGTTGTCCTGGTGACTCTGCTGTAAGGTTCTGTCTCAGTTTCACTACACTGTCTTAGATGGCTCTGATCTGTCTTGTTCTGCTGTATTTTGCTACCTTCAAAAAAAATAGACAATAAAGTAACAAAATACCTTCAAAACACTCCCAACTCCACCAACGTGATTCATGGATGGATGAGGAGAAACTCAAAAATAAAGCAACAGTATAATATAGGGTGATTAAAAAATAACAACAACAAAACAGATCAGTAAGTCACTGAGCAACCTGAAACAGGATATAACTAAACAGGTAATGGACTTAAAAAGCAAAAGAAGGAAAAGAAAGTGCTCTAAAGGATATAACTGCATTTATCTTTTAAGTGTGTAGGATTGATAACCGTGTTGCTAAGTTTTTATTGGATCATTGAACAGAACTGTTTGCAGCCTCAGTTTTTGAATGTCCACTTTCTATGCTTTAATTTTGTAATTTGAACAACTATGTCTAAGAAGGCAATATGTAATTTATTAACTAGTGATTTCTTACTGTTTATTTTTTCTCTGAATTTCTGTATTGTTTCTACCTTTTTTTCTGTTTTGCTTTTTTTCTCTTTAAAGAAAATTAAAAAACAAAACAAAACAATGAGAACAATATTAGTTTTAAAAACAAGACCGAGGGATTTCCCCCATAGTTGCTATATTGTATTTTGTTATCCTCTTAATAATGCTCAAACTACCAGCTTTAGGCCTGCAAGATCAAGCAAACAATCCAAGCATTGTTTTTGTACTTCATTTGCTAAAAATTCAGCCTGTGTTCCTCCAAATCAGCCAGGGTGATTGCTTATAGGGGAGGGGTGTGTTCTTGTCTCCCAGCCCGAATGTTAGTTGGTTCATTGGAAGGGCAAATTGACTTCTTGTTTCTCCTCCTGGGGTCCACCTCATAAATATTTTGTGGGATAAAAAATTATCAATGGAATGCCAAATATAAATCACTGAATAAAACTTTTATTTTGTGTAACTATAGAATCATTTAATTAATATTTATATTTAGCTTATATATGACATTCAAATTTCACAATACTATAGACCAATGATTCTTAATGGCTGGCTAGTATGTATTTCAGGCTCTCACATGTATGTATATGTGCATATGTCATATACATATATGTATGTATGAATGTGTGAATGTGTTTGGATTAAGCTTTTATCCACTTTGTCTCAGCAGCTATGTTTGAATATGCTCTGTTTCATAGTTATACTAAGAATAATTGTGGCAAGCCAGCATTACATAGTGGTTAGTCCTGCAATCACCTTCTTTTGTAACTGTGTTCAGTCAATCAGGCTGATGATTTTGGTCCAAAACATTAAAATCACTCTTAGTGCTGGTTTTCAGGCCTTTAATTTTCAACTGAAAGTATGAGCATAATTAGCTACTCAAAACTTTTTAAAAATGTTAGAAAATGCAACAAGGAAACAAAAGCAAACACACCAAGAGAAACAACTAAGCAATCTTACACTATCAGTTTTCTCAATAATTAAAGTCATACATTTTTATTTATTTTTAACTGAATAAGAGATACATGTAAATAAGCAAAGTTCAAAAGATATTAGAAGGTATAGTATAAAGAGTAAATATCTTTTTGATTCCTGATTCCAGCCACATTAAGTTCCCTTTCCCAGAAAGTCAAATGTTTTCATTCATTGGCTACAATGAATATTCTATATAAAAACATATAAGCCTATCTATCTATCATCTATCTATCTATCTATCTATCTATCTATCTATCTATCTATCTATCTATCTCTCTATCTCTCTGTCTATCTGGTATATCATCTGTCTTTCTGTCTATCCTTACTTATATGTATATTTTGTAAAATGTTATAAAGCAGATCTGGGCTGGGCATGGTGACATACCCCTGTAATCTCAGCATTTAGGAGGCTTATGCAGGAGAAATGATTTGAGTTCAAAGCCACCCTGTGCTACATAGTGAGTTTAGGGCCAGCCTGAACTACACAGTGAGACAGTGTCTTAAAAAACAAAAACAGGGGCCACACACAGGGACTGGGGCCCAACTGGGCCACACCCAGTGACTATCAAGCAGCCAATGGGACCCAGATTCCAGCTTTGGTCCCTCACTGTGTGCCCTGGCAGAATTCCAGCGTGTGGAAAGGGACTTTGAGCCTGCTCCCAGGTGGTAAAACCATGTGCTGCATCCAAGACCACCCAGCGCTGCACACAGTGAGGGAGCCCAACCTGGCCACACCCAGAAACCACCAACCAGCCAGTGGGACCTAGATTCCAGGCTCAGGCCCTGATCACACACTGTGGTGGAATCCCAGTGCACAGAAAAAACTTGTATTTAGCTCCCAGGCAGTGAACATTGGACTACAGCAGATTAACTGTGCCAGTGTGGTGAGTATGCCCCTAAGATAGAGGTGTACAGTGGGTAAATAGGGCCAGTAGTAAAGCCCCTTCCAACTAACTATAAGACCTTGGTGAGTCTAAGAAGAGTGTGGGTGACCTCCTCCTACACACAGAAAACATCAGGCAGAGTCAAAATGGCAAAACAAAAAAGCAAAATGTAGTCTCAAACATTAGTACACCAGAAGCAAGTGCAGGAGATTGAAATAGAGGACCCCAAAAGTAACACACCGGGAACCTCTGAAAAGATAGTAAGTGAAAAAAAAAAAAACTCCATGAGTCTATAGAGGAAATCAAATTAGAAGTACTTTCCCATGTAAAAACAGAAATAACAACCTTAGTAAAGGAGTTGCTGAGCACAGCTAAAGAAGAAATTGAGAAAAAAGTACAGGAGCATGGGAAACTGATTAAAACCTTGAATGAACAACATAGAAAACATGCAGAATTCATGAAACAAACTGAAAGAGACATCCAAGAAACAAAAAACTCTATTCAAAGCTTGGAAAACTGCTTAAATGAAACTGAGGATAGGATTTTGGACCTTGAGGACAGGATTGCAATTAGTGATCATGAAAGGATAGAACTTTTAAAAATAACAAAGCAGCATGAAGTGGCAATCCAACAGCTTCAAGATGATGCCAAGAGAAAAAATGTAAGGTTAATAGGCATCAGTGAAGAGGCAGGAGTCAATGCAAATGATGTATCCAAAATATTCATAGAAGTAATAGAAGAAAATTTCCCAAACATGGGGAAAGAATCTGATATGCAGATAAGTTAGGCACATAGAATGCCAAACAGTCACAGTCAACATAAATCCACACCCAGTATATAATAATTAAGATCTCAGATATGCAGCATAAGAACAGAATACTAAAAGCTGTTAGAGAAAAGACACTACTCACCTACCAAGGAAAGCCCATTAGAATCACAGCAGACTTTTCAGCACAAACTCTCAAGTCAAGAAGAGCTTGGAGTGAGGTATTTCAAGCCCTGAAAGAAAACAACTTTCAACCCAGACTGGTGTACCCAGCAAAACTTTCATTCAAATTTAATGGAGAAACAAGATGCTTTCATGACAAACAACAACTTAAGAAATTCAGGTCCACCAAACCAACCCTAGAAAGACATACTAGACAGAGATAAAGATGACTACAATCCCCAAAACAACAATGAAAGAACCACCAGGTAGGATAAGCAAAATAAGGGGAAAAGCAAAAAGCAAAGAACTGGAACATAACATGGCAAAGTCAAACCAGTGCATATCAGTGATATCCATAAATGTAAATGGCCTCAATTCACCAATAAAAAGAAATAGACTGGCAAAATGGATCAAGAAACATGATCCTGCAATATGCTGTATGAAAGAAACACATCTGATCCAAAAGGAAACTCATAGATTAAAAGTCAAAGGATGGAATACAGTATTCTATGCAACAGGAACTCAGAAAAAAGCAGGGGTAACTATTCTAATTGCAGGCAACTTGAACTTCAAACCTAAAATGATCAAAACAGATAAAGAAGGTCACTACATACTCGTTAGTAGAAAAATTCAAGAGGAAGAGCTAACAATTATAAATATATGTGTACCAAATACAGGAGCACCCAACTATGTAAGACAGACACTAAGGGACATGAAAAACCAAATACACAAGAACACAGTTATAACAGGGGATCTTAACAGCCCATTGTCACAAAGAGATAGATCAACTAGACAAAAAGTCAGCAAAGAAATAACAGAGCTGAATCATACCTGTGAGCAATTGGACTTAGTAGATGTTTACAGAGTGTTCCACCGAACCACATCAGAATACACATTCTTCTCAGCAGCACAAAGGACATTCTCCAAAATAGACCATATATTATCCCATAAAACATTCTTAAGTAAATGCAAAGGTATTGAAATCATACCATGCATAATATCTGACCATAGTGCACTGAAATTGGAAATTAATGGCAAAAGAAATTGCAAAACCTGCATAAATACATGGAAATTAAATAACAAACTTTTGAACAACCAGTGGGCTACAGATGAAATTAAAGAAGAAATAAAGCAATACCTACAATTCAATGAAAACACAGATACAACATACTGTAATCTATGGGATGCAATGAAAGCAGTCTTAAGAGGAAAATACATAGCAATAAATTGTCATATCATGAAAACAGAACAAGCACAAATAAACAACCTAATGCTCCATCTCAAGCTTCTGGAAAAAGAAGAGCAAGCTAAACCCAAAGCTCATAGAAGAGAGAAAATTGTAAAGATTAGAGCAGAAATCAATGTAATTGAAACTAAAAAAACAATACAGAGAATTAATGAATTAAAAAGCTGGTCTTCTGAGAGAATAAACAAAATTGACAAGCCCATGGCTAACCTTATCACAAGAAAGAAAGAAAAAACCCAAGTCCACGCAATAAGAACTGAAAAGGGGAAATTACTGTAGATCCCATGGAAATTCAAAAGATCATGATTGCCTACTTTGAACATCTCTACACATAGAGTGGAAAACACAGAGGAAATGAACAGCTTTGTAGAAACATATGAACTACCAAAGCTCAACCAAGAAGATATAGCAATTTTGAACAACTCAATATCAGCTATTGAAATTGAAAACATAATTAAAAACTTACCAACAAAGAAAAGCCTAGGTCCTGATGGATCCACAGCTGAATTCTTCAAGAAATTTAGAGAAGATTTGATGCCAATACTCCTTAAAATCTTCAATGAAATTGAGAAGAAAGCAATCCTTCCTAAATCATTGCTGGAGGCAAGTATTACTCAGATACCAAAACCAGACAAAGATCCAACCAAAAAGGAGAACTATAGACCAATCTCACTAATGAACATTGATGCAAAAATTCTCAATAAAATGGTGGCAAGTAGAATGCAGAAAATCATCAAGAAGATTATACACCATGACTAAGTGGAGTTCATTCCAGGAATGCAAGGATGATTTAACATATGCAAGTTAATACATGTAATACACCACACCAACAGAGCCAAAAACAAAAACGACATGGTCATCTCAATAGATGCAGAAAAAGCTTTCAACAAAGTCCAACAGATGTTCATCGAAAAAACCCTTCAGAAACTCAGAATACACGGTGTCTACCTCAACCTTATAAAGGCCATCTAGAGAGAAGATAGGATGGCTGATCAGTGAGCAACAAAAGACAGAGCCTCCAGGGAGAAACAACTCATATGCCAGAATAAAACACCCTGGAGAGACCCAGACAGAGGGAGATGGATCCTCTTGACACAGGAAGAAATTAAAATGTAAAAAAGCTCATCAAATACACTGGGACTAGAAATTACAGGACACAGCATTTTCATTCACTGCTACCTGCTAAGTTTGCAACAGCCTGACTCCGTGGCAGCCAGCAGAGCTGCCCAAACTGGTTCCCGCCACCACTCATGGGAAGCACAGCAGCGCTGAAGTTGGGGGTTGGTGAGCCCAATGGAGAGTGGAGCTCGCAAAGGGACCTTCATTAATCCACAGTCAGTGCTGAGATTGGGACCTCCACCATGGGAAGGGCACGATCAAATGGGCAACATGTTGGAATCTGGCAGGAGGAGCCTGAACTGGGAGCAACAGTGACTTTAGTTGGTTCCTCCCTCCCCAAAGCAGATTTGTGGGATTTGGTTGGACTGGGCCGCTCCCTTGGTCAGGACCCAATGAACCATCCCAAATTGATTCCCTGTACCTAGCAAGCACTAACTGGGGGAGGGACTCTGCAGTTTGGTTGGCCCAGTGGGGTGGGGCAGGCATAGGCAGCTGCTGCTATGCCTATGCCTCAGTGATAAGAATGGTCAGAAGAGGGTGGAGGTCACTCACCAATGTTCTTCGGAGGAAACGTGGCCAACAGGGAAGGTGGCTGGGACCTGCACTGTAACCTATGTGGAGGAAGCTAGGACCATGACAGGAGAGAGAGGCAGGATGAGGCCCCCAGTCCAGAACTCTGAGAGCCCTGATCCAGGAGAGGGAAAAACAAGGGAATCTGAGGGCAGCAAACACACAACATTAGACATGGCTTCAGTGGAAATGAAAAGATATCTTCAGGACCTTGTAGATGAGCTCAAAACTGAAATATTAAATCAGGTAAAGCAAGATATGAGTAGAGTAAAAAAAGAAATGCTCCCAGGGAGCATCTCTCAGGAAGATACAGACAGAAGAAAGGAGGAACACATAAAAAAGGAGAGAAACATTTGATAAAAAATATAAAGAAAATATAGAATACATGAAGCAGATACAAAGAGACTACCAGGAAATTAAAAACTCCATTGAAAGGTGGCAAAACTCCTTATAAGAAACTAAGGATAGACTATCAAAACTTGAAGACAAGATGGCAGTATGTGATGATGAAAGGAAAGATCTCTTAAAAATAACAAGGAAACAGGCAGTAACAATACAAAGGCTAGAAGATGACAAGAGAATCTACAATTTAAGAACAAGAAATGTGAATGAAGAAGCAGGAATACATACAGGTGAATTACAAAGGCTATTCACGAAAATAATTAAGGAAAACTTCCCACACATGGGAAAAGAAAATAACATTCGGTTATGTGAGGCCTACAGAACTCCAGCTACCTACAACCAAAATAGATCTATACCCAGACATATAATAATCAAGATACCAGAAATTGAATATAAAAACAGAATATTAAAAGCAGTCAGAGAAAAGAAACAGATTACCTATAAAGGTAAGCCCATCAGTATCACGGCTGACTTCTCAACACAGACCATCAGATCAAGAAGAGCTTGGAGTGAAATATTCCAAGCCCTGAAAGAAAATAACCTCCAGCCCAGATTGATGTACCCTGCAAAACTGTCACTAGAAATTAATGGAGAAACAAGATGCTTCGATGACAAAAAGGTAACTGGGTGAGTTTGTGACCACCAATCCAACCCTACAGAGAATACTGAAGGACATTCTAGAGAGAGAGAGAAAAAATACCAGGATTTTAGGAACAGTGGCAGAAAGGCCTCAATGAGTGGGGTAGGCAGTACAATGAAGGAGAAAACTAGACAAACAAAGGCAGAAAAATAGCATAGCAGAAATGAGGCAGAGAAGGATAACTAGAATCTCTAACATAGATGGCATTGATACACTATATTGTTAATAGTGCACCAGGATTTAAAACACACATTACTCACACTACTCTGCTTAGATGTATTATATTCTCTTCCAGTCATTCTACCTGTACTAGATTTGAGGGTACAAACAGTAATCCCAAAAATAACAGGATATAATACAGTAATCATGCTTAATTTCTTATTAAGTCAATCTAAAGCTCTGTAAAACCTACACTGTTTTACCATGACTGATCGTAATCGAATCTGGTTTGTTGGATTGCTGTTTTGTATTGATAGGTTTTATTGAAAGCTGTTATGATTGATAGTGTCAAGTCTGAGAGTATAGGCAACTGCACTGAAGATGACAAGATTCACTAGAATATCCACTCTGGTTTGATTTACTACCTGTGTTTGAAGTTTTATACTGTCTACAATATTTTATTTTGACTAATATTGTTATGTACTGCTATATTCAATTATACTGCTATATTCAGTTATGCCGGATGATATAGGAAATTCTATTGAAGACAATAAGAAACAACACAGTAATCATTGTAGATCACCTTGTACTGTGGTTTCATGTTTTTATAGGAATTTGTTTTGTCTTGTCTTACTAAGTTTTGTTTTTCCCTCTAATGCAGAAAGAATAGAAATACATGTAGAGACTCATGCATGCATAGCTGTTTACACTCTCACTGTTTGACTATCTACTTTGTATGCTTTAATTTTGTAACTTGAAAAACTATTTCTAAGAGGACAATATGTAATTTATCAACTAGTGATTTCTTATTGTTTATGTTTTTTCTGAAATTCTGTATTATCTCTACCCTTTACATGCTTTTCTTTCTTTAAATAAAAAAAATTAGAAAAATGTATCATGATTATATTAGGTGATGGATTAAAAAAAAATAAAGGCCATCTATGACAAAGCAACAGCCAACTTTATACTAAATGGACAAAAACTGAAAGCTTTTACTTTAAAATCAGGAACAAGATAAAGAAGTCCACTATCACTACTCCTTTTCAATATAGTTCTGGAAACACTAGCCAGGGAAATCAGAGAGAGAAATAAAAGGAATGAAGATAGGAAAAAAGGAAGAAGTGAAATTATCACTATTTGCAGATGACATGATACTCTATGTAGAAGACTCAAAAAACTCCATTAAAAGACCACTAGAGGTAATAAACAAGTTCAGCAGTGTAGCTGGATAGAAAGTCAACGCTCAAAAATCAATAGCATTCTTGTACACAAACAAAAAACTCACCAAGAGAGAAATTATGAAAATATCGCCCTTTAGAATAACATCTAAAAAATGAAATGCTTAGGAATCAACCTAAATAAAAATGTAAAAACCTATATGCTGAAAATTATACTATGCTGAAAAAGGAGATTGAAGAGGATATCATAAAATGAAAGGATATTCCTTGTTCTTGACTAGGAAGAACAAACATTTTGAAAATGGCCATACTCCCCAAACAGTTACACAGCTTTAATGCAATCCCAATCAAAATACCATTGACATACCTCACAGATTTAGAGAAAACACTCCTAAAATCCATTTGGAAACAGAAGAAACCTAGAATAGCAAATGCAATTCTGGGCAACAAAGGCAAGGCAGGTGGCATGTCAATTCCTGCCTTGAACCTATACTACAAAGCCACAGTGATAAAATAAGCTTGGTATTGGCAAAGAAATAGATCTGAGGATCAATGGAACAGATTAGAAGATGCAAGCACAACTACAAAGACACTCAGCCACCTGATATTTGACAAAGGGGCTAAATACGCACACTGGAAGAAAGCCTTTTTAATAAGTGGTGTTGGAAAAATTGGCTCTCCACATGCTGAAGACTGAAACTAGATCCATGCCTATCACCATGCACAAAACCAAAGTCTAAATGCATCAGAGACCTAAATATTAAAACATAAACACTAAATCTCCTGGAAGACAAGGTAGGTAGAAGTCTTGGAGACATAAGCGTAGGCAGAGAATTCATGAACAAAACACAAACTGCACAGGAAACACTTCAAGGAATCAACAACTGGGATCCCTTATTAATGAAAAGTTTCAGCACTTCAAAAGAAATCACCAACAGAGTCTAAAGAAAACCCACAGAGTGGGAAAGAATTTTAGCCAGCAACCTCTCAGACAAAGAAGTTATATCCAGAACATATAAAGAATTGAAAAGCATCAACTCCCCAAATTCAAAGACTCTCTCCAAAAATGGGCATCTGAGATGAACACACAGTTCTCAGATGAAGATATACAAATGGCAAATAAATACCTGAAGAAATGTTCACCATCACTGGTCATTTGAGAAATGCAAATTAAAAAAACAGATTTCACCTCAGTCCGAAAGAATAGCTGCCATCAAGAAATCAACTGATAACAAATGTTGGCGAGGCTGCGGGGAAAAAGGAACACTGCTCCAGTGTTGGTGGGAATGTAGACTGGTGCAACCACTTTGGAAATCCATATGGAGAATTCTCAAAAGTCTAGAATTGGAAGTTCCATTCAATCCAATTATGCCCCCTTGGGTATTTTCCCAGAAGAACTGAAAAGTTCATATCACAGTGATATATGTGCACCCATGTTCATGGCCACACAATTTGTAATAGCTAAATTTTGGAAACAACCAAGATGCCCATCAACTGCAGAGTGGATGAAAAAGATGTGATATTTTTACACAATGAAATATTACTCAACTGTAGAAAAGGATGATTTTGAGGCCTTCAGAGGTAAATGGAGGCAACTTGAGACTATCCTCATTAGTGAAATAAATAAGAATCATATTTATAAATATGACATTGTGTCTCTAGTGTAAAAATTGATAAGAACTATAAGAGTAATAAAACCCAAAATGTGTAATTGGTATTGTAAAAAAGAGAGGAAAAGCAAGGGGTCTAAGGGATATAACTGCATGTATGTTTGAGTGTGTAAAATAGATGAGCATATTGCTGAATCTTTGTTGGATCTTTGAGCAGAACTGTTTGCTATCTAACTTTTTGAATGTCTACTATGTATCTGTTGAATTTTGTAACTTGAACAACTTCACCCAAGATGACAATATGTAATTTATCAACTAGTGATTTCTTAATGTTTTTTTCTGTTTTCTTTTAGAATTCTGTGTTGTTGCTACCGTTTTTTATTTTGCTTTTTTTCTCTTTAAATAAAATTTGTAAAAAATGAAAAAAAGCAAAAACAAGAACAAAAATAGATCCCAAAATTTTATTTTATTGTATTAAATTTATTCAACCAGTCCACTTATCAATGGGGTTTTAATTTATTTTCAATCTTTTTTTTTATTACAAACCATCCTAGAGGGAATACTCATGTTATGGTTGATGCATCATGTCAGCTTGAGTAGTTTAGCTAAGAGACTCAGCAGGGAGCCAGGGCGTTTACTTTGTAAATATCCTCATCCTGGTCTTGTGAAAGAGGAAGGCAAGGAGATTTTGTGAGTGCTACACCTACCCTGGAAGTGTTGGGGGTGCTCTGTACACAATATACGAGAAAAGAGGCTTGCTCCCCTCTTTTGTTCTGGCTGCTGCCTTCTAGTTTTGCCCTACTGCCACATTACCCTGCCTTCAAGCCAGCTGATTATGGACTGAAACCTCCATATACTGGGAGCTAAATGAAACTTCTTTTCCTTAATTTTGGGTGTTGGCTATTTTGTCCCAGAAATGAGACAAAATTAACCAAGACAACCCATATACACTTTTCTGTCTATTTCACCTACATATATATGTTGTAACAATGTTATAAGGCAGCATATATGTTAACTTGTACATATGCCAGTATATTGATAAATTCCTAGAATACAGTTGTTGAGTGTGCTAATTAAAAACACTAGCTTAGTGTAAACTTCATTAGGATGCATCCTTTAAATTATAATTATTAACATAATTTTATTTTCACAACTCTTATAAAATTTATATACTGTTTTTCTAACATAACATGAAGCAATAGAGATTAAGTTGCTTGATAACCTGCCCAAGACTACACAGCCACTAATTGGATCCTTTAAAATCAGAATCACTTTCCAACATGATCTCTATCTTTTAAAGCCTTAGATTGTGCAACTATTGACAAAAATCAAAAGGTAACGCAAGCACCATCTCTCAGATACTTCTATTTTAGTATGTCAAAGGTGATTTTTGCCTGTCTTTATTCTTTATGCATATGTGTGTGAATGTGTGTGCGCGCGTGTGTGTTTGTCTTTGTGTGTTTAATCCTAAATATGACAACAGCTTCTGGAGATTTGATGTTGAAGATCATTTCTATTTCCTCATCTGTGAAACCATAGATTTGACAAGATAATTTCTCAGAGATATATTCTAATGAATAGATCAATCAACATGATGAGGATGATCTTTCCCAAATTTAAGATCTGGATGAGATATTTTAATTTATTTTTAAACCCTGTTTTTAACATGAGAAAATATGTTCTATTATTTCTTGGTAATTCAATATAATTATTTTCTGTTAAGACTGTATCATTTCCTAATGTTAGGCATATTGAATGAATACATGCCCAAGAAGATATATTTGGAAGATTTGTGGCTGTCTGAAATTATCTGGGCATTGTGGCATGCTTCACAAAATATTGCTATATATAAAATACTTTTATCATGGTGGTGCTTAATTTATCATGGTATATGTGATTTAAAGATATACTAATAATTGTGATTGATTCTCTTACAATTCCAAGAATGAGTTGCAAATTGAGTTGTATAAACTATAGCTGTACTCCATAAACTTTGATAATTGCTGCTTCCACATTGTCCTCAGTCCATTTTTTCCCCTTCACATTAGGGTTTAAAAGATAAATATTTGTTTTAAAAAAAGGAAAAATGAAGATCAGAAATGATTTTCTTTGCTTGGTCTTCTTGATTTTTAAACTGTTATAAGAATTTGCAGAAAAGAGTTTGAAAACTAGTTATTCACCCCATCCAATACGGTGAAAGGAAATATGTGTGTAGTTTTTTGGGACTAAATACTGTAATTTAAAAAACTTTAGGTCACCTTAATTATTTATTTTTATTAATTAGTATTATTTTAATTGCATATATTTATGGAGTACAGTGTGACAATTTGATACATGTTTGCAATGTATAATGTTCAAATCAGGGAAATTAACATTTTTATCACCTTAAAATTTCATCTCTATATTTTTTGCAAAAAAGGATTATTTTCTATTTTAGAAAAAAGTTATGTGGCAAAACAGTATCTTGTCCACTTATTTATATTTATGAGAGAGTCTACATATACTGTACAAGTAAGTTTATTTTTTCTTTTGCTTAATTTCCTTATCTCTTTGGACATAAATCTGAATAAATTCAATTCACTGAATAAATTAGAAGTGGAGACAATAAAAGTCTAGAAGTCAAGTAAATAAAAGCCTAACAAACTCAGAAATCCAAAATAAAGAATAAAAAACAGGAGAAAACATTTTCATTATTTGTTTTTTTTGCTCTTTCCTCCCCCTTATTTTTTTTTTACTTTATCATCATTAATTTTGTGTTCTTTTTCATTTATAGTGAACTATATATTTTTATTCTTTACCTTTTCTGGTGGAAATCTGCCTTTGGAAAGAAAGAAAAGAAAGAAAGAAAAAAAAGGAAGGAAGGAAGGAAGGAAGAGAAGAGGCAAGACAAGGCAAGACAAGACAAGACAAGACAAGGAAAAAAGAAAAAGACTAGAAGAGCTACTTCACTAATCTGCTTCATGGAAATTTTATATTTTTGAGACCATTGCTATTTTATTTTATTTATTTCTTACCTAAATAACTTTTGAATTCCAAAAGAAACACTGCTTATCTATTGAACCAGATTCTGTGACTATTGTGAAAGGCTTTGTGTTCTGCTGAAATTGGTGCTCATAACTAACTTTCAGAGACTATCACAGAATTTATCTATAAACAGTGAGTAGTCATTTCATTTAATAGAACATAATGAAATTTCAGGTAAAGATTCTTTTTACATACAAATTCAGTAACTAATGGGTTCTATAATATATTAGTAGGCAAATCAAGTCTTAATTTTGGGATCCAGGGCTTCAGGGTAGAGAATACTCTTTGTAATGAATAAAGGGAACTCTACTATAAGTTAAATGGAAAGAAAGAATAGTAAAAAAAAAAGCACATCAATAACACACACAAATACAAACACACAGACGTGCACAAACTCCCCCTCACGAAAATAATTCAGGGGTTGGCGATATAGCTCAGCTGCATCAGCGCCTGCTTGGCAAGTGCACGGTCATGAATTTGACCACGAGTACAAAAAAAAAGGTCTCTAAACATTTAATGCATTGCCACCAAAACATTTTTTTTTGGTTTATGTATAGGATGCCAGGAAATAGTTGCCCTTTTCCCTTTGTTTTCCTTCCCGCTCCTCCCCTCCCCTCCTTTCCTCTTCCCTTCCCTTCCCTCCCTCCCCCCTCCATCTACCCTCCCTTCCTTTCTTCCTCCCCCCTACTCTTTGTTTCTTTTCTTTTTTTGGTTCTTTTTCCACAACTCCTCCTCTTCTTTCTCCCTCTCCTCAGTCCCTGCCTTCACCCTTTCTTAGTTTTCTGTTTTTTTTTCTTCCAAAAGAAAGCAAGTGGCATTTTTTGATGCTGCTTCTTTAGATCCTTGGCCAGATTTTGTGTGTGTGCGTGTGTGTGTGTGTGTGTGTGTGTGTGTGTGCGCAGCTGAAGAGGTATCTTCTTGATCATACTCAGCTGAAAAAGAACCGTGGGCACAAAGTATAGTATGCCCATTTATATTTGAAAGATGGTTAATTTCCAACTATCATTTAAAATTACTGTCCACTATTATTTGTCCAGTATCTTTTCCTAAAATACCAGAAATAACTTTTCTGAATTAATTTTCATGTAACTAAGCTTCTTTATATCCATAGGATTATTACTTTTTTATTTTAATCTGGCTTCTCTACTTGAATCCTGCAGTGCAAAAATGAAAAGTAATAAAGTATGAGGAAAAGTGGAAATATAAAATATTATTGCTCTTTGTGGCCTTAGAGTTATTTAACAAAACACACTTTTAGAGTGTAAAATTACTCTAAAACTCTAAATGAATTTCTCTAAACCATAAACAAGTCTTTTTTCCTGCATATCTGAGGAGCCCAAATATGTAATTAGTCAGTTCCATGTAGTTTCAAAATGAGAACTTTTCAAATTGAATAGAAGAGAGGCGTTTTCATGAATAATGGGTGTGTGCAATTTTGGTTTCTTTCAGCATAACACCAACCCCAGAGAAACAGTCCCAGGGCTTATCTTTGCATTTACACTAATTAACTCCTTAAGCTCCAGTGCCACATTGGCTTTCAATCAAGTTTGTGATTAAAAAAGGAACAGATTATTCAGTGATTATACAGGAAACTATGCATCTTCATGAAAGAGATTTGGTTTTGTTTTGAACTGAATTGTTGAACTGCCCATATTATCTTTCAGGATACTGTCTTTGAATGTTCTCAGATATTGACAAGTGCACGGTCATGCAGTTAAGTTATTGGCAAGGTATTCAAGCTTTTCAGCTATGTACATTGTATGTACAAGTAGTGATTGTCATATATTTTAAACTAGTTTAGTCAATTCACACAAATCCTAAAGAAATAGCACAAGTGAACAGTTAACCATGTTAGTTTGCATTACTGTAACAAATATCTAAGATAGTGAATTTATATGGAGAAAAAGTTTATTTTGTGTAATCTTTTATTTGATTTTAAAGATGATAAATCAAAATAAAACAATCACAATAAACCAGTGTAAGAGATACAGGACTTCAAAACATTATAAAATCAACAATAGTTGCCATAATGCTTCTTGATGTCTTCAAAATAGCTGCAGATAACTTCGGACATAGTAAAAATCAAACAGAACAGAATAGAATAGAGACAATAAAAAGAAAACAATGAATGCAATAAAGGACTTCAAAACAAGACAATAAATAGTAAATCCAAAATTGCTACCATAGTATTTCTTGTTATCTTTGAAATAGCTGCTCCTGCTATCGGATTTGACATAATCAAACAAAACAAAAGAAAATAAAAGTCAACCCAACAAAGCAATGGAAATGATACAGGACTTCCTAAACAAGCCAATGGATGCAACCCTCAAAAGGAAATCCCCCTAGCTGCCACCCTGCATACCACTATCCTCTGAACCTATAATCAGACCACTGGCTCTAGACCTGTAATGTTAGCTAAACACCAAAGCACCACAGGCATCCAATTGCATTTCACCTTCATAGCTATCATCACAGGCTGTGTTTTTCTGGATAAGCTGGTTCCTTATAGTGGTGGTGGTGGGGTTGGTACTCCCTGTTTGCCAGCCCATGCTGGAAGGGGGCTGGGGTCTGGCTGTTCCAGTCTGGTGGTGGCCTGCGTGTGGTGCTGGTTCCCAGACTACACTTGCTTCCTGGTGTGGCCTTTTATCTACCTCCAGTCCGCAAATGGGCAGAAAATTTATTTTGATTCAATTTTAAAAGTTCCAATTCATTAACTTTGATTTTGTTGCTTTGAGTCTTTGAGCAAGACAGCAAATCATGGCAGGGAGCACTGAGCAGAGCAAAAAAATGCTCGCCTCATGGACAGGAAAAGAAAGGCAAAGGGTGGCCTAGATTAGGGTGTTGCTGTCTCCTACCAGTGCACGCTCCCCAGTGACTGGAAGATCTCTGACAAGGTTCTGTCTCTCACGGTTTTCCCCCTCCTTGCTGTAGTGCCAGGCTAGAGATCATAGTTTAACATATGGGTATTAGGGAGGTATCCAGAACCAAACTATATACAGCAAGGACCTTTTTAGCAGCCAAGGGATATTGCTATGTGAGAAAACTATGGTAGAGGTAAGAAAAGCTGAGCACATAATAGTTAAAGACTCAGGCAAATTATCATATTACATATTAGTGTTTTCCACAAAAATATATAAGATTACATCTTTCAAATATGAATTTTTAAGAGGAAAAATAATGCTGATGGCATTGTAATGGTTTGTCAAATTTGAAGACATTGATCAAAAGATTCTATCCAACTCCATCTTACAAGGGTCTATGCATACTATTTTGTACAAATGGCAATGTGCACTTGGTTTTGCTTGTTGATTTGTAGCTCCCTAAGAACTGCTAGAAGGGATTTCTTTTCCTCGTGCCACTGTACTTATAACAATTTTCCCTCACCCACACTCCACCTAATAAGATGTCATGTTATGAATATGATTTATGAATATGATTTGAGTACTTTCTAAGTCAAGTGAAGTGGAAAATAAGTGAATTTGTGACTCAGTAATAAAGGATTCACATTGCTTTGTCTTAGGTTTAAAATGTTGACATAGCTCCTGCGGGTCTCCTGTGCTGCTGCTGTGGCTGTTGTCACAGCTGCAGCATGTGGTCCCGACACAGTAGCTGCTGAGATAGCAAGTGCTTGGCTGCAACTCTGCCTGCTCCATACCACCTGGTCATACCCTTGTGGACAGTGCTTGGATTCTCATTCTTCACCTTCTTCAGCTACTCTAGGGAGTTTTTTTTTTTTTTTCAAAAATTAAGTCATGTTTCTTTCTCTTGTGACAATCTTGCCGAGTTAGAAGTGTACTCAGAACTTTGACTAACAGCATTTCCGGCAGGAATATACCACAGATAAAAGTAGTCATTCAATTTTCTTCCTTGCATCTAAGTTCATGTTCATTTAGTCCTTCTAAGTAAAACCACAACACATATCTGATTTTTTAAAGTAACCATAATATGCAAAGAAATGGCAAAAATGTAAATATGCTTGAAGCAACATTAATTAGTTTCAAATAATAATGAAATTTGTTTAATATGTGCAAAGTAATGATTTAAACAAAGATGTTCCATTTGAAACTCAGTCAACTCCCTGATAATAGATGTAAAATTAAGTAAGGCACTGGTGCATGCCTTATTTGGAATGAACAAAAGTAAAAGAACTGGAAAAAAATTTAATGCAATTAAACTTATTGAAACATTGTGTCATCCTCTTACAAGTTAAGATCGTTTGCGCAAAGAAAAAAGGATACTAGCATGTTAAGAGCATTGGTTTGATAAATATTTATTGAAATATAATGTCTCATTTTGTAAGGGTATCTCTCAACCATGCTCAGCATTTTAAAGCTCCCAATGGTAGCCAAATGACTGCTTTAAAAGTAGCAAGAAAACTCTTAATTGCCTACCAAAGTTGGAATGTGCTCAGAAGACTGTACCCTATGTTTACCAGTTGCAAGTAATGTCAGGAGGTAAGATATTTGATGAGGGAGATATGATTTCTCATCTATGAAATGCTGTTCTCATTTGTCCCTTTGGGGATTGTAGCTGTCAAAAGGGGAAAAAAAACAGCTGTGTTGACCAAAGAAAGTCTTTATCCAAAGAAGCCCATAAAAATGTCTACCTAACCCATTTTTTTAAAGAAAAGGTTGGCAAAGGATATAAGCACCTCATCTTTTTAAGTAAACCACATGTGGTCAAATAGATTGCTGTAGTGATCACCAGGCATTTTGTGGTGACTGAGACTATACTGGCCACTCAGATGAGGTCAGTGGACTGGGAGATTTTGAGGCTGACATCATACAGAGAAACCATTGACTTCTTTTTTCTTTGAGTGTCCAATACAAAGGTTGCAGTTCTGCTGATAGCCTTGGGTGGTCTTCTAACTCTCTTAAGTTTGCTATTTTTATAGAAAAACTTTGGCTATGTTCTGTCACAGATAAAGCATTTTATTTTATGTCTGTAATCTGATGCCTATTGACAATTATGGAAAAAAGTATATGAAATTTTTATTTAAGTAGTTAGCTCATTTTAGCTTTATAGGTAAAATTAAATATATTTTGTACCAGCTATAATTAATATTTTATAACATAGAAGAGCAGAATTTAAATATCTAATTAAAAAATAGATTCAATATTTGAGTAAAGCAGAGGCCTATTTAATTGTTTGTGGATAACTATGTTTTCTTCTAATTTAAAAACTTGCTTAATAATTTAAAAAATCTCCTAAGCTAATGTCTATTTATTGTTAGAACTTCTTGGTAGTTAATTATAAATATAGAATTAACCAACAATTTGATAATATAAGTAGATTAGACTTATAGTAAGAAGAGTTTTTCAGTTATTATTCAATTAATAACATGAGGGCTTTAAAATTTTAGTTTTTAAACTCTTACAGTTTTGAAGATAAGCTCTGTTGGGAATTGGCAATGATGGTAAATCTTTTTAGCTGGCCTTGTTTTCTTGCAAAGAATAACTTCATAATAGTTTCATGTTGGAATTGTATAAGTGTTTGAAATAATGTGTGTGGAGTGTGTGTTTGTGTGTGCATAGCATGTGTGCATGTGTGTACTTGAGAGATGAAACCATTCCCACCAATTGCCTTTAAAAATTTATTTTTTATTTTTTTATTTTTTTATTTTATTTAAAGAGAAAAAAAAGCAAAACAGAAAAAGGGGTAGAAGCAATACAGAATTTCAGAAAAAAAAAGCAGTAAGAAATCACTAGTTGATAAATTATATATTGTCTTCTTAGACCTAGTTGTTAAAGTTACAAAATTAAAGCATACAAAGTGGACATTCAAACAGTGAGACTGCAAAGAAGTTCAATGGTCCAGTAACAACTTAGCAACATAGCTGTCAATCCTACACACTTAAACATACATGCAGCCATATCCCCTAGAGCACTTTCTTTTCTTCTTTTTACTTTTTAAGTCCATTATCTGCTTAGTTATATCCTGTTTCAGGTTGCTCAGTACCTTACTGACTTGTTTTGTTGTTATGTACTTTTAAACACCTTATATAATTCTGTTGCCTTGTTTTTGAGTTTCTCCTCATCCATGATCCATGGATCAGCTTTGGTGGAGTTGGGAAATTTTTGGAGGTATTTTGTTACTTTTTTATCTACTTTTTTTTTTTTTGAAGGTAGCAAAATACAGCAGAACAAGACAGAACAAACCCATGTGACCACACTGCAATAAAACTACCACAGAGCAGGTCACCAGGACACAAGCAATGGGCTCAATAGTACAGCCCATTTTGTTCACACTAGCTGTTTCCCAATCAGGCAGAGGAAAATGGAAGGAAATATATAGAACTTTGAAAAACAGAACATTGAACAAAGCAGTAACATTAATCAAAATTGAGCAAAACAGTGATAAAAATATTTGACTTCAAAGAGATGGTAGAAGAAAATCCCCCTTACTTGCCACGCCGTATACATTCATCCTCCAAAAAGATACTCAGACTGCTGGTGCCTACTTGCTAATGGCAGGGGGGGAGGATATGGATCAATGTCTGATTCATAGCCTGCGCACCGGCAGAGCCCCAGCTGCTTACCAGGGCAGCCAGTAGGCCACCTGTTCTCCCAGCGCCCAAAGTTCCAAATGATGCAGAGCTTAGGAGTCACTGATAGTTCTCACCCTGGTGTGCCAGTGGCTTTCCAGGCCCCCAGCTGCTCACCAGGGCGGCAAGTAGGCTGCCTGTTCTCCAGCACCCAAAGTTCCAACATGATCACCAATTGCCTTTTGAATAGCACTTTTTTCAGCAATTAGCACTCATAGAGCAAAAACACAGAACAAACTATAGAGTGCCAAAAGAAGAAGAAATATTCCTTATTTTAAGAATAAGTATTCCAGTGATAGTACTGAGCAGTTAAGAGATATTTTCTCATTTTTACGTCTAGAACTACTTAGTGCTTTAATAAAATAGTATAGCCATAGAATGGAGTTTTCTCAGTTCTTGGAACTCTCTTTTCTGTTTGCATTTGCATATAAGTGAATAAACCATAAATGTTATACTATTAGTAAAATAAAAGATTGCATCAGATCATGTCTCTCTGATCAATAAGGCAGGCCCTGTAAATGAACTCATTAACTGAATGAGGGGCTTTCAAAGAACTAGATTCTTCTAATAAATCATTCATTCCTGACAGAAACATCTATAAACTATGGTAATATTTTTAGTTTATGAACAAACCTTTGTAGGGTATGGAGAAGTAACTTAATGAAAAAATTAAAACAGCTCCTTCCCAGGACTCTCTCTAAGCATATTATAATTGGACAAATGATCAAGTGTCTTGAATATATTTTATTTCTTCCCTTTAATAAAGTACTTTAAGCAATAATTATGGTAGATTTATCTGATTATTCTCATCCGATAGTCAACCTCCAAGGACTGAAGTTTTTTAAAGTTCTTACAATAGCAGTGAACTCCACGTCAGACATATAATTGGGAGAAGCTTCCAGTTGAGGCCTAAGACATGTGCCTGGGAAGTGCACTGTACTGGACTTATGAGGTTAGAATAACTTCACAGGGCATGGGGTTGGGAACTTATAGATGAACAGATAACTCTCTGAAAGTGTTTGAAGGATTATACTTGAAGAATGGAGCCCAGCTGTTTCATACTCTGTGAGGACCAGACAAGAAGAAATGGGCTTAATTTGAAGCAAAAATTGACAAAGGAAGTCCTTAAGCACTGGGAACACTTATGAAAAGAGTTCCTGTACTTGTCCCTTCATGCACACATGCATACTCAGCTGTTCATCTCAGTAATGGAGACCAGGCTACAAGACATTTAAGGACCTTCGCAGTTTTATAGAAATTTGAAAACTAACTGAACTAATTATGTGACTCTGTGAACTAAATTTCTGATGAACTAGTCTTTCTTTGCAAAGCCATGTTCTTAAAGTTCTTTCACTATGGGCAGGATATGCATAGTTTCAGTGGCAAAGCAGTCTTCATGATCTTGTTACTTTCTCCTGTTTTGAGCCAAAGAGAGTTTACAATTAATAGACAGACATCTGCTGATTTGCAATTAAGTGTATGACTCATTTATTCATTTTCTTTTAAAACATTTACTAAGTGACTATTTACCTGATGCAGTTTGGCTAATTTCAGTGGAAAAAAAATAAAAACAACTACCTGTAGTTTGTACATAAATATATGTTTCTATAAATTCTGATTATTTTCCTTATTTTGTATATAGTTTTAGCTCTTAGTCTCAGTTACTCTAGATAAAACTGGAGAGAAACAGATGAGCATTTAGGATTATGTTACATATATAATTTTGTATTCTAATTTTCAACTTGTTTTTAGATGTTGCCTGCTTCATCAAATTGATACTGAAAAGAACATTTTTACTTGGCTGATAGAAATTAGTTCTTTTTCTTTGAGAAATTAAGTTGCTCTCAATTTAAAAAAAATTTTATTTAAAGAGAGGGGGAAGCAAAACAGAACAAAGGGTAGAAACAATACAGAATTTCAAAAAAAAAAACCAGTAAGAAATCACTATTTGATATATTACATATTGTCTTCTTGGATATAGTTGTTCAAGTTACAAAATTAAAGCATACAAAGTGGACATTCAAACAGTGAAGCTGCAAACAGTTCTGTTCACTGATCCAACAAAAACTTAGTAACATGGTTATCAATCCTACACACTTAAGTGTACATACAGTTAGCTCCTTTAGAGCACTTTCTTTTCCTCCTCCTGCTTTTTTTAAAAAAATTTTTTATTTAAAGAAAAAAATTTTGAAACAGAAAGAGGGTAGAAACAATACAAAATCTCAAAAACAAAACAAAACAAAACAAAACAAAAAAAATACTAACCAGTAAGAAATCAGTGGTTGATAATTACATACTTTCCTCTTGGATGCAGTTGATCAAGTTACAAAAGTAAAGTCCACAAAGCGGACATCCAAACAGTGAGACTGCAGTCAGTTTTGCTCATCCATCCAACTAAAACTTTAGCAACACACTCAAACATACATGCAGTATCCTTTAGAATACTCTTTTCCTTTTTTTTCTTTATAATAACTATAATCCATTCTCATAAACTACTTAGAAGTTCTCCACATGTATAAGTCTCTACACATATACCTAGCCTTTCTGTATTAGAGGGAGAAACAAATAAAAAAAATTCAGCAATACAAATTCCTCAAGAAGCACAAAATGAAAAGAACATACAAAAAGACAACACTAGGTGATCTATGGTAGTCACTATGATGTCTCTTGTTATTTTCAATAAAATTGTATATATTGTCAAATATAGTATAAACTTAGCATTGCATTACACTATTAATAAAATCTAAACATTGGAGACATTATAGGACTTCAAAGGCAGTTAACAATCAAACCAGAATGGGTGTCCTATTGAATCTTGTCATCTTCAGAGTAGTTGCCCCTACTCTCAGACTCGACACTCTCAAACATACCAGATTCGAATAAAATCAGTCAAGATAAGACAGTGATATAACCAATTTTCTCTGTCTTATTTCTGCCATGCTATTTTTCTGTTGTTGTTTGTTTACTTTTTTCCTTGATTCCACTGTCTGCCCCTTTCTTTGAGGCCTTTCTGCCATTATGCCTGGAACCCTGGTGATTTTTTTCTCTCTCTAGAATATCCTTCAGTATTCTTTGCAGGGTTGGATTGGTGGTCACAAACTCCCCCAGTTCCTCTTTGTTGTGGAAATATCTTGTCTCTCCATTAATTTTGAGAGACAGTTTTGCAGGGTACATTATTCTGGGTTGGAGGTTATTTTCTTTTAGGGCTTGGAATATTTCTCTCCAAGTTCTTTTTGATTTGATGGTTTTCATTGAGAAGTCTGCTGTGATTTTGATGAGTTTGCCTTTATAGGTAATTTGTTTCTTTTCTCTGACCACTTTTAATATTCTGTTCTTGTGATGGATTTCTGGGATCCTGATTATTATATGTCTGGGTGTAGATCTGTTTTGGTTGTAGCTGGCTGGAGTTCTGTATGCCCCATTTG
>PVLA01002447.1:115300-269723 GCA_004027455.1 Hydrochoerus hydrochaeris
TATTTCATTTGTATTTGTTGCTGCATCTTCATTCACATATTTTATTCTTAGGTTATAAATCCTCTTGTCATCTTCTAGCCTTTGTATCATTGCTTCCTGGTTCCTTGTTATTTTTAAGAGATCCTTCCTTTCACGATCATACTTTGCAAATCTATCTTCAAGTTTTGAAAGTTTGTCTTTAGTTTCTGTTAAAAGGTTTGCCAGGTTTCAATGGAGTTTTTAATTTCCTGATATTCTCTTTAGATCTGTTTCATATAGTCTATGTTTTATTTATATTCTTCACCAAAGGCTTCTCTCCTTTCTCTGGATTCCTCTTTTCTTTCATTTGTGTCTACTTGAGGATTACCCAGGACTTCTTTTATTAATTTTCTTATATCTTGCTTCACCTGAGTTAGAATTTCAGATTTAAATCCGACGATGAGGTCACAGATATATTTCTTTATTTCTGATGAGGCTGTCTCTGACATTACAGGTTTGCTGCTCTCAACCTCCTCTGCATTTACCTCTGTTGGACTCACTTTCCCTGGTTCTGCAGTTGGGGACATTTGCTCTTTCTCTGTCTTGTCATGTTTTCAGCCCCCTTCAGACAGGTGGATGGTGGAGGTCTCTGGGCCTTTTATATTGCTTACAGTTTTTCTGCAGTGCACATGCTAGGGAAGTACCGCCTCCCAGTCTGCTGAGGATCTGTGAGTTGCAATATGAGAGCTGGCTCCTCCCCTTACTCCAGTCAACCAGTTTATTCTTCAACAAGTTTGTGTGTTCCCTGGGGATGCCACTGTCCCAGAAAAGCCTCAACCCTGGCTATTGGGTTTCAACCAGGGGCGTGGCCCTGCCTGAGCAGATCCCACCAATCTGCTTTGGACTAGGAGTCATTGGCGGATGCTGCCTCAGGTTTTGATTCAAGCCAGCCCTGCCCAACTCCAAAATGTCACCCAGCCAGTCCTCCCAATTTGGGGAATCCAGTTCCCATCAGTCACCAAAGTTCATGTAGCTAAACTGGCTGTTTCCACTCCCTGTCTCAGCGCCTCCTCCAGCCGAGGGTCTGGAGCTCACCAACCTCCACTCTCAGCAGGGCCACAATCTCAGCTCGGTTGTGAGTCACCTGACTTTAAGACATGCCAGTACAGCAATCAGGGCTTGCCCAGCTCCAGCCCTCTGTTTCTTCTTCTTTTTTCTTTTTCTTTTTCCTCAGTTTCTTCCTGGGTCGTGGGAATTCCTCTCCTTTTGTTTGGCTTTCTCTATATTGCCAGATTCCAGCTTCTGAGTTGTTTTTATTTATTTTTTTTTCCTCAGAGAGGCTCTCTTAATGTGCCACCACTCAGTCGGCCATCTTTCAATCCCCTCAATTTTTCATTACAATGAATTCTTTACAGTAAAAGCTTAGAAGGAGAGTTACTAAGACAAAAGTGTAGAAACGCTTTCAATGTTCTTAACACTGCTAGATTGCCAACCAGAAATTTCATCAAAAGTATATGAAAATGTCCTTTTTGTTGCTGCTTCACCAGTATAAACTGTCAGCAGAACTTAACAGAAATTAAACAGTTTGGAATAATATTAAATTCTAGTTTGAAGAGCACTGATGAAACTAAATATGTAGATGTCATAAGTGTATGGGCTACCTCTTGAGTATTTCAATGAGACAAATCCTTCAAAAGTTTTTGATTTCACCTATACATCTTCATTCACTAATTTAGTGGATATTAACCAAATGTTCAGCAAGTTCCTACTATGTGCCAAGCAGTGACCTCTGTTAAAATAGTTTTTGTTTTCAGGATACTAGAATTTCTTTCTTTGTTTGCAGTATCAGGTTTGTTTGTATTCTTCTAGAATCTTTTTTTTTTTTTTGCATTCTCCACTGTGCTAGGTAACTTTAAGTGTCAACTTGATTGAGCTAGATAGCATCAGATATTTGTAAGGATGATTTGGAGGGGATTAACATTGAGATTGGTAAACTAAATAAACCAGGTAGACTGAGTAAATTAAGTACATTTATTACTGGAAATGAGCCTTATTCAATCAACTTGAAGTTAAAATAGAACAAAATGCTAACCTTTCTCCAATTATGAAAGAATTTCTATGTGACTACTTTTGGAGTGAAAATATTTCAGTGGTTTTCTTAGGTTCCAGCTTGCTGAGTCACGCTGAATCTTGGAATTGGCCATAACTGCATGAGTCAATTCCTTATAATCTCTCTTTTTCTCTTTCTCTTTCTGTCTCTCTCTCTACATATAAACACACACATGCTATTGATACTGCTTTTCTAGAGAACCCTAACACTCTCACTACACTTACCAACAATTTAGTAAGTTTTCATTGTAATATCCCCCAAACTCCTCCTCAATATGATTTTTTCCCCATGATCTGGTCTGTTTTCCTCTCCAGTCTCACTTCTTTACACGTCCCTCATTTATTGCACGCTACACTGTACAATTTATATTTCTTTTAACATCTACTTAATAATCTTCTACCTTTCATGTTAGTCCAGCTTCTTACTCACAATCTTATCCTCCTATTTTCCTCATTCTGTTTTAGGTTGCATTTCAGATATAATGTTTTGGAGGGTTTTCTTTAAATCGCTTCACTCTAGTTTCCCCACAATAGTATTTAGTAATCTGTAATGGGCTGTTTCCTTACTTGACTCTTCTCATAATATGAGGAAGCACAAATCAGGAATGTGTCTCCCCTTTCAGTTTGGGACTCAGTTCCCATAATGGTGTCTAGCATTGTCTAGGCTCTTAATACTATTTGTCAAATAAGTAAATGAAAACATTTCAGGAGATTTTAATGTTTCTTTTATTCTTTCTATAAAACCAGTGGAATTGCAAATCAGTTATTTTCGAGAAACCTAGTAACCCTTTTGACAGTCATACTGTTGACAGTGCTCACCATATCAGACAAATGTAACTCGTGAAATTAGTCCTCATCATCTAGAAAATGGGTTATTTTGGTACAGAGATACAGTGCATACTGCCTTGCCCACAATTCCTTTCTGGCAAACCAGGGCTCTGTGGTTCTCAGCTGGGGACAGTTTTGCTTTCCAGAGGACATTTATCAATGTCAAAGGTTTTGATTGCTATGGAAGCAGAATACAAGAGGGGGTGTTGCTGCTCCCCATAAAGTGGACCATAGGGATGCCTGCACAGTGCAGCCCCCACAACAAAATCTTGTTGGGTCCAGAATGTCTATATGGTTGAGTCTGAGAGTCGTTTAAATGCAGAGAACATTTAAGGAAGAGCAAGCTGTCCCACATTATAGTCCTGCAATAGCTACCTGACCAGTGTTCTTCCTACTTTCTTGCATGCTATTTGACCACAGAGGAAAAAAAAAAAAACAAAGGAAAAGGAACCAGGCAGCCAAATGATATGCTGTATTATTGCATGGGAGCTGTTTTGGTACTGTATTTTAACTCATTAACATTTAAAAACTGTTATGCAGCAGAAAAATAATTATGTCCTTTTAGCTGTTGAAACAGAATCCATTTTTCCAAGCATACTTTTTTTAGGGGCATATTGCTGAAACACCAACTGTTTTACAAGTACAGTAATCGCATTGCTGTCGAGTTTATTGTGTTTTGCTAAGACACACTTTATAGTGTGGAAAATGCATTTTAAAGTAATTCTTTTGGGCCCAGTTATGAGAAAGAATAAAAGTATGCTTTATTTTTGTAAGTGAATAGTTAGCTTCATAGTGACCTCCTCTGGTAGATGGAAGGTGTGGAGTGGGTGGTTTCCTCAGAGTCTGGTGCCTTAGTACTTGACCGTCATGTGAGAAGACAGGATGCTTTTTTTCCCCCTTTGGTACTAGGAATTGAACTTTGGGCCTCACACTTGCCACACAGGCACTGTGCCCCTGAGCTATATCCTCAGCCCAAGGACAAGCTGTTAAAGAAGGAGAATGGGAAATGGAGAAACCCTAAGCACCTCTAAGAGACTTCAGTCCCCTTCCAAAGAGCAGCTTATTGTGTTCACGATCAGCTCTGTTGTGTCCTTTGTTTTCAACTCCATTGCCTTTTAAAGCTTTAAGCTGGTTTTATGAATCTACATGTCCACATGTGGAATTTTGAGGGTTTTCTGAATCCCTCGGATACATGAAAGATGAGTGTCTGCAGTGTGTAAGATATCTGATGAGAAATGTTTGCATGTTCATCAGATTTTCAAAAGGGCCAGGCTAAAAAATACTTAAAAGACTTTTTTCAAAATAAATATTTCCTATTCTGAATGAAATTTTTAAATTTGTGAGGCTTTAGAAGAAGGTAGAATTTATTTATTTATTTATTTATTTATTTATTTATTGGTACTAAGAATCAAACTCAAGACCTTGCACTTGCCTGGCAGAAACTGTGCCACTAAGCTGCATCCCCAGCCCAGATGGAGAATATTTATTTATTTATTTGGTGCCAGTGATTGAACTCATGACCTTGCACTTACCAGGCAAGTGTTTATGCCATTGAGCTAAATCCCCTGCCCAAATGTTTACAGTTTTTTGGAGGGGTACTGGGGATCAAACTCATGACCTCATACTTTCCAGGCAGGTGCTTGTACCACTGAGCTAAATCCCCAGCCCTAGATGGAGCATATTTAAAGTAGAGCTGCTAATCACTAGGCAGAGAGTTACCAGCAGTTTCTTAATTTGTAGATCTGGTGTAGGATGTGTGGGACCTAAAATTGGCATTGTATCTTTTATTCCATCCCTACACCAGTTGACAGGGAAAGTCACAACAACCCTACACGAACAGGTAACTTCACTTTTCTGTTTCTCTGGTTTGCCAAAGATGACTTATAGTTCTGTTGATTTGCCCATTCCTTCCTTCATCTGACTTTATATCCTTGAAAATAATCTGGTTCCAATATGTATTTTTCTGAGGTGGGTCTTTTTTTTTTTGCTCTTTTTGAGACAGAGTTTTGCTATGCAGTTCAGGCTGGCCTGGAACTCACTATGAAGCCCAAGCTGGCCTTGAACTTCCAGTGATCCTCCTGCCTCAGCCTCCCGAATGCTGGAATCACAGGTGTGCACCACATGCCTGGCTTTCTGAGGTGGGGCTGGGAGTAGTTTGGGATTAAATATAAGGGAAATGTATGTAAAATTAAAAAGATAGCAGTGAAGCATTATGCATTCTTCCTCCATGAGGATATCTCATCTCATTTTGATCATACTGATAGTTTGGGCTCATTTAGATGCTCCCAAGAGAGTTAAAGTTGGCTTTCTTCAGCTTATTGGGGCCAAGTGCACTGCCTTTTCTCCATACCACTGGTCTTTGCAACAGTATCTCCTATAGTTTACTTTGGAAACATGAAAATTTGCTTTCTTCTGTGATATAATTGAGCACTAATCCCTGATTTCCCTCTCTTTAGAATTTGGTAGTTGTGTCAGACTCTATTCTTGTGTGGTTTGTAGAGTCACATACTGAGGGTTCCTTGCTGTGGGAGTGGGGCAAGACAGAATGGACTGTTTTGTTATTAATATATTTTCCTGTCCTTGATGTTTCTGTGTTCTCGAGAGAGGATTATGTGATTTAAGTTTGTATAGTGACAATTCATTGAGGGCTCCGGGACTCATAAATAGGTAAACTACAATCACCACTATAATAAAAGGGGGCAAACATTTAAACAAATTAACTATGGAAAACTCCTAAAACAAATATATTTTGAAATAAATTTAAGTTATCCTCTTATATGAGTTATATTCATTTTAGATTACAGATACTTATTCGTCATTATCTTCAGGGAAGTTTTTCTTTATATTAGTTCCTGATTAAAAGTCATGGATTTATAATATTTAATCTGTGTAGAAATTTTAAAAATGTAAATATGGTGTTTATATAGTACTATACTTTCCTCAATACCTTTTTGAGATTTCTCCTGATGATACGAGAAAATATTATACCGTATCATTCAATAATCTAGCATGAAACTCAGTTAAATGTGGTTCGCTAGCATGAAAACTTGGATGCAATTTTTTTCAGATCTAATATATTTAAAAAACTTTCTTTTGCTCATAAGGGCCATGGTTCAGGAAACTTTATGGATCATATAATGCACAGGTATATTTTAGTACTCACAAATGACTTTTGCTTAGGGTAACACTAGAGCTCTGTAGAGGACTCAGGTTTGTCAGATGTGGGGTGACGGGGAACAAAGGTTACTAGGTCAGCTTTGAATCAAGTCAGCTAATAAGTCCAAGTCTCCACAGCATCCTGACATACTAGACCAACTTGGTTAAGAAAATGCAATGGATGCCGCACCAATTTATCTGCTTAAGATTACAGAATACCTCTTTGGGGGCATAGTTTACATTGATAAAAGTTATATACTGATAACATGTTAATATAAACAAGTTATAGCAATAGTAACAGCACTTAAAGTTCTCTATTGAGGTTTACATTCATGCAAAAAGGCATTCTTTCAAGAATTTTACCTATTTTATCTTCCAGCAGATTAAGTGCTTTTATTATAACATTTAGTTCTTTGATTCATTTTGATTTTAGTTTATACATGGGGAGATATATGGTCTATATTTAATCTTCCATGACATATGCATACCCATGTTTATGGCAGCATAATTTATAATAGCTAAATCTTGAAAGTGACCTATATTTCCATCAACAGATAATTCTGTTATTAAAAAATGCAGTACTACTCTGCTATAAAGAAGGATAAACTTGAATCATTTTTAGGAAAATGGGTGGATCCTGAGACCATAATATTATGTGAAATAAAACAAACACACAAGCTTAAATACCACGTAGTTTCTTTTACATATTAAACCCAAATTATAAAATTATAAATAAAGTACAAAATAAAAGAAGATAATCATAAGTAGGGATGTAGTTTTGTTCAAATGGGAAAGATATCAAGAGATGGAGGGAGGGGCAAAGAGAGAAAGAAGATAAAAAATAATTAAGATGTGTTATGTACATGTACCTACTCCCTACAAAGAATGTAATCATTGCAAACATGTAGTAATAAAAAATAAAAACTGAAACAAAAGAATACCTTCTTTCAAATTATGTTGCTTTTAAATCACTACAGCCTAAGGAAAACCCTTCTGAAATATTCTCATCAATGTTTTAATTTTAATAAAGTTTCTAAATATTTATTGAATGCTCATTATGCATATAGTTGCTACAGAGATCATAGTAGTATGTGGAACTTGTTCTCTCACAATTTCTAAAAGGGGAAACAAAACATTCACCATGAATAACTACCTGAAGTAGTGTCTTAGTTAACAGTCTCTAAGATGACAGTGCAAGAAATGTGACAAATCGCCATTCACAGACTGTGGAGGTAGAGAACAAGGCCTCACCTGGACGTGAGCCCCACCTGGAAACCAGCGCTATGTGCTGGCGGTTGCTGGAGTAGGGACAGCCAGATCCAAGCTTCTCTCCATGAGTCAGTGCCATTCATGGACTGCAGAGGGAGAGAACCAGGCCTTACAAGGAGGTGATCCTTGCCAGGAAACCAGTATCATGTTCAGGCCACTACCAGAGTAGTAACAGCCAGACCCAAGCCTCTATTCGTGAGTCAGCACCATTCATGGACTGCAGGGAGGAGAGAACAAAGCCTTACCAGCAAGCAATTCCCTCCTGGAAACCATATCATTTTCATTGTTTCTTGGGGTTGGGCTTTATTCTCTTTTGTTTTGTTTCACTATATTAAATCTGATGGCATGAGCAGTTATTTAAAAGATAGCAAGACATATTATGGTAGCAATTTTGGATTTACTATTGGCCTGTTTTGAAGTACTTTATTGCAATCATTGTTTTGTTTTTATAGTTTCTATTCTATTCTGTTCTGTTTGATTTTTACTATGCCAAAGGTATCTGCAGCTATTTTGAAGACAACAAAAGGCATTATGGTAACTAATGTTGATTTTATATTGTTTTGAAGTCCTGTATCATTTATACTGTTATATTTTGTTTTATTTTCCTTGGTTTAATCCTCTTTAAAAATAAAATAAAAAAATTAAAAAACAGACAAACAAAAAACCCAAACAAAAAAATTGACAAATCAAGACATGATTAATTGCTATATGATTTTAAAGGAAGTACAGAAAGCTTTAGGTTATGGCAGAGGAGGTGGGATTTGAGTTTTCTTTTGAAGGACATGTGGATGTTCAATAGGTGAAGTAGAGAAGAGTGGTCTTTCTAGTTTTAGAACAGATTGAATAAATGATGTTGCACAATGTGGGTTGGAAAACAGAACAGATAGTGCAACAGTGGTAATTTTTGTAAAATTACACTAATTAAGGTAGAAGATGTCTGTAGAAGATGTTAAGTGACAGTTTAATGAGTTTACATTTTAGCTTCTATTCAATTCTGAGCCACTGAAGAGTTTTCAAAGTTTCTATGCCCAGTTGTGTTCCTCTGGTAATCTTGTGCATTTCACTCTTTTTAGATTGCATTGTAGGTTCAGAGAAAGGACAAAAATTACTAAGGTAAATAAAGTAAGGTCTGCCTCTTAGCAAGCAACAGCAAAATTACTTTTTCCTAATCTAAAACAAGTTGATAGCATGTCCTTCCCAGGAATGAGCTAAGCATGGGTATGCTGTTCTGCCACAATCACTGTCTAAACACACCGCTCAGTTCACCAAGGTCTCCTGTGTGCATAGTGCTGATGCAGGTGTTTGTTTTTTCTCGCAGTTAACTACGCATTGCACCTGCCATCAACTACTGGTCATGGGTGTGTCTTTTAACTGGCAGTTAAAGGTCTTCTGAAAGTGACACACACACACACCTTTCCTTTCCTTTTAAATTACAGCTGAAAACTTTTGTTAGGGACTGAAAAGAATGCTCACTACAGACTACTCAAATGTTTTTAGAGTTGTCTCCTAATTCAAGAGTGGAGAGTTACTGTATAGCGTTGCTTGAGATTATAATTACCTTTCTAAGAGTTTAGCTATATCTTCCCAAAATAGACTTAGCATTTTCAGTGATAGGGATCAAATTATCTTGTTAACATCCAAGTTTTCAAGAACAAGAAGGTTGATCCTGCAGTTTATAATCTGCTGCATATGAAATTACTTCAAAGCAAAATTCTAGAATGAGCCTCCCATTTATCTGCAGTTTTATGAGGATTTAAAAGATGAGTATTTGATCACTTTTAACTGAAATATTAGAAATAGCTTCTTCTCCCAGACTGATTTCATAGCCTGTTTTATTTGACTTTCTTTTCTGCAATTCATATATTCACTCAGTATATATTTTTAAGTTCAGTTCCATACAAGGCACAATACCAAGCTCTGTATATATCTTACTGCACAAGAGCAACACAATCCATGTTCCTACGGAACTTGTCTTTCACTCTAAGTAATTTGCCCAAACAACACTGAAATAAACAAAAAGACAGCACTGCAGACATAAAATACGTGAAGACATAAAAAAGAATTTAAAAACGCTAATACAGCTAATTAAGGCTTAGCAACACAAAAGGAAATGGTTGATAGAGATCTACATGTGTGGATGCTTGAGATAATTTGTACATTGAAAATTATATGTTATTTGGGCTTTTTGTTATGTTAGGCTGGTTTGTGGTAACACATGAACTCTACTGCACTTCTTAGGTTCAACACAGTAGAAATTTCTGTCTAGCTCCAGCAATGGTTTTGGGCAGTGCTCGGGTTGGCAAGTGTAACTCAGTTCACTGTAGCCATCTAGGAACCTGGACTTATTCAACATCGTGGCTCTTCATCCCTCACATCAGGGTTCCTTATGCTTGGCATCATTGACATTGTTTTGAGGGACTGTACTATGCATTGAGGAAGTTTAACAGCATTTTGGCCTCTATTCACTAGATGCCAGTAGCATTCTTTAGGTGTGGCAATCAAATATATTTTGGTTGTTGCTAGATCCTATCAGGAGGAGAAATATTCACTGGTAGTGCCTCATTGCCATGTAAATAGAAAAATGTGACCTTTTCTTGTTCAAGCTCAGATCCTAAAATGGCAGGTATCTCTTCCACTCATATTGCTTTGTAGAGAACTAAGTCTTCTAGCCACATCCAACTTCAAGGGAACTGGGAAATATGATCTAATCTTGTGCCCAGTTAAAATCTTATTATGGAAAGAAAAAAAAATTCCAGATTTTGGTGGACTGCTAGTGGCCTCCTACACATGTTCAAGGAACTAAAATCTATAATTTTCTCATAGCTTGGGAATCATTGTACCCTTGTGCTAGCTTTGTAGATTTGTCGTATGCTTGTATTGTATTTGGTGGAGGAATAGTCCAATCTTTGGATTGTTCCTTGGTCCCATTTCTTCTTCTGATGTTAGTGGACAGAGTCAGCTATAAGTCACAAACTTTGTTAAGGTCACCACAGTCCCAAGAAGGCTCTCAAAAGTGTGCAACATGGCACTTGCACATTGATTACATTTTACTTTGAATGTATCTGTTTTTAACTACTGCATTTTTAAAAGTATGTGGAGAAACCAATACTTGCCTAGAGGAAAACAACAAAAATCATTACAGGGAAAGGAAATAGGCCCTCCAAAGAAGATTAAAAGATCTTTGGATATTTAGCTAGTAAACATTTCTTGTTATAAAAAGGAGTTTTTTTTAAGATGAAGATGTAAAATTATTCCTCATGGAAAACTAAAATATAATACTTATACAACTACTAGAGTAGGTAATTTTAAAAGTTAGTTTGAAGAATTTAAACTCTGTGGTGATAAAATAGTAGAGTGGATTATGTCTGAGAAGAATTGTGGTGTATTTTCCCTGCTGAAATTCTGAGTAGGAAGATAGGAGAGAAAGAGACAGGGAGAGAGAGAGGAAGAAAGAGAAAGGAGAGAGAGTGAGAGAGAGAGAGAGAGAGAGAGAGAGAGAGACTATTTGATGGTGTGTTTAGTTACATGTGAAAAGAAGGCAAGACCTGGTCAGATAGGTGACTTTTGAGAGTTTCCTTTTACATTCCCAATGCGAATATGGCACGCATATGTTCAGATGAGCTAATATTGCCATCATTTCAGAAAGTTTACTACTTGGAGAAAAAAGGAGTTGGATTACCTTGCCATCTTGAGGGATTTAGTGGATTCCTTTATTTTCCAGTTTGATTATTGGGGGCTTGCTCAAGAAATTCATGTAAGGTAATAGAACTAAAAAAATGTTAATGGAACTTATCTTTCCATATATTTTAGATTGGCCAAGGGATATACCCCAATTAATTATTTTTCATCTAAAAATTTTTTTATTATAGTTTGTTTTCTTTTCCTCATTCCAATTTCTTATTGGTTTATACAATAAAGACAAGTTTCACATAAAGTGAGTTTCTTGTACATTTCTAAAAAATATTTCATATCACACTAGGTTATGTAATCATGTGGTAGAACTTTGAAATCTACCTCTGTTCCACTCAGTATGTTCTTTTTGGCAGTGCTTCCCAGATCTGTTCTTTCATCTGGAACTAAGATTCTTATTAGAAACTTAGCACAGACCTAGCATTGCAAAATATTCCCGTGTAGGGCTTAATTTGGCACCTAGTGACTCATGGAGAGTGACAGGATATGACAATTTGGGAGAATAAAACAATAATGCATATTGTATTACAATAGAGTTTGGCATGATAGAAGCAGTTCACAGGGGCCAGGTGTGATTTTCCAAGGTGCCTGTTCTCTGGGGAGTCAGTACTGATTTTCTCAAAACACCGGCAGTAAGTTTAAGCAAGAAATTAATACTTAGGTTTTTCTTTACTTGAGAATATAGTAACTGGTGAGAGTCTTTTAATTTCTTAATTTGTAAAAGAGTGGGTACAAACAAGACTATAGTTATGAGTGTAAATTTCAGTGGGTAAGGTTATTATTTGGGATATCAATTATCCAGGGATTTTGAAAGCAACTAGGATCCTAACAGTAGGAAAGAAAATGGAGAAAAATATCATGTTAATAGTCTGGATACATAGTAGTACGAAATTACCTAGTTGAAATGATTTGCCTGTAATTCTTATTTCCCATCGTGCATATTCTGACTCTTCTCATATATTTCAAGGTTCCAGACCCTGCTCTGTATTTTCCTCTACTCCATTCCCTTTACAGATTACCTTAGACATTGTCTCTCAAGCTTCTTTCAACTTTCCTTCCTTGATATTTCTTCTATTCTTTTCTTACTTATTTTTTACCTCTTATTCTGAGGAATAAATGTTCTTCCTGTCGCTTTATCTCTGTGTTAAATGTCATATTTATGACATCAGCCAGGACCCTGGCACTTTTTTTTAAAAAACCGGTTTTCAGTTGTCTTCTTCTAGACTGTAGGATAGTATGTGAACTTTAAATAAAGTTCTTTTAAGCAATCCTGGTTACTTTGCTTATGTTCTCATTCCCATCTTAAAACTTTTCAACTTCTAATAACTTTATCACTCAGTAATTCCATGATTATAAGCAAGTTTTACATAGAAACAGCTTTGGTTTTCAAAAAACATGGTTTCATTCTTTAGTTCCCTTTTCTTATAACTTTCCAAATGTATTTTCCAGAGTCTAGACATTATTTATATGAATTTTCCTATTTCTTCTTTCTGGCAATACCAAGTGCAAGTACCTCTTATCTTAAACTGGGTGACTAGCGATGGTGCTCCTGTCACACTTCATATATCTTTTTAAAGATTCTGTTCTATATTGACAGTTTCATGCTACAAATCTCTAAATCCAGCTCATTCCAAACAAATCATAGCATCCTTTGGCCCTCACATCTCCTCAGTTCCTGACTCCCTCAGTTTCTGTACCTTTTTACTTGCTAAGTTCTCGAAAGCTTACTTCTATTGGCTCTCTCCCAGCACTGTCTTTACCTCTTGGCATATCTTCATTAAAATTAGTACTGGTTTACTAATTTCTAAATGATATGTTTACCTTATATATTTTCCTTGCAACTTATTTTTCACAAGTTAGCCAAATTAGATGCCTGGATTATTGTTTCACATAAAAACTTCCAATGGGCCTTCCTATTGCACTGAGTGTAATTGAAAACCCCACAACTTGGCATTGAAGGCAGCATTTCCTGCTACAGTAGGAGAGAATAATGCTTCCTAAGTGTCCTTAGGAGATTAGCTAACCCACCATGAAATCAGGAAAACAAAATCTGAATTGACTGGGACTATTTGATCTCCTTCTTTCTCATATAGAGTGGCAGTTTAATTATACTTTGAAATATTTTATTAAGCCATTGGTTATAGAATTTCATTTGAAATTGAAATTGATGTTAGTTTGGTACAGATTCTCAATGTTTATCTGCTTACAGCCACAAGATTTCTTACTGTTTACCTTCAAACATGATCCCATTTTTTGCTACAGTAACTATTTAAATTCTTCTTAAAATATGAAGCAAAATTTTCTTGGCACTGGTTATGGTGGTTGTCTTTATTGAAAAGAAAACCAAAGAAGAGATTATCTTTTCCTTTCCAGGAGAATTAATAATGATAAAAGTAACAAATGAAACTCAGATTATAATCAGATGATTTCCCCACCACATAGAATAATTGCAGTTTTGGTAACTGTCTTATTGACACTTAAAAACCCACTAATCTAAAAACTAGAAAATGTTTATAGGTACATATAACCTTCGTTGCACTGTTTATTTCAAAACCAGGTACTTTTGGAGGTCAACTAGAAAAGACAACATATCATTACTTTTTCAGTGGGTTTTGCACTCTCTTAACACACCAAATTTTCTAATCAGACAAAACTAGAAATTTAACTTATAAAAGCAATTATTTTCTAATCAAATCACATGAGGTATTTAATTCACCAAGTATTTTATTCACTATACTTTTTGGTAAGTAGATTAAAGCGTTCTCCTAAATCTGTCACTGTGAAAATGTACTTGTCATAGAAAGGCTGTCAATGTCACGGTTAGGCACTCACATCCTGGGGGAAGTTTATGACTGAATCCTGAGGATGAGCTGTATTTGATTCATCCTTGAGGCAGAAAAACTGGATGGAGTAGTCCACTTTCTTTCCCTTTATAGACTACAAGATTTGTGCAACAGTGTTGGCTTGGCAAATAGGGAAGTGTCAGAGCTAAACCAGTTTACTCTAAAGGCACTGTGTGCCAGTGTTTCTCAGCTCAGTGATACCCAAATCTAGGACCATTTTGCTTCAAGTAGATTCATACACAGAGCAAACATTCTCAAGGTCAGGTGTGTGTGTTGTTTCTATTCCACTGCAAGAACCCTTTCCTTGTTCAGAAGGAGGCTCAGAACTAATCGATGCTTCAGAACAGTAAAACCACACAAAACAAATAGTTCAGAGAGCCATTTATAAAAAAATAAAGTGAAGATTATATGCAAGCAGTATTCTGGGGGTAATAAAATATTGTAGGGAGAAGGTGTCAAATCAGGTATCTCTGAATACATGGTTCACAATCTACTTGTGGGAGAGCCAGATTTCTAAGGCATAAGGAAGTGAACAGTTGAAGCAAGTAACTGTATAAGTCAAGCAATATTTCCTGACTTTTCTTCAATTACAGTATTTCATGCAGCAGTGGTTTTGGTGCCTGAGCAATTTATTATTTCATCCTTTTCTATTTTTTTTGGTGGAATAAGTAAAAAGGTAAATGATGTGGCTTTACATGTGATATTATTCTTGATATGTTACTGCTATGTGTTATTTTGCAGTTTGGCACAGCTTATTTTTGAGTAAACAAGGTTCAGTAACTTGATAAAGAGACCTGAACTGTCCAGATGCCTTTTTTTGGGTAGCACATATGGATTTTCCTGCCCACTATGAGAGACAGAGTTCCAGCTACAGAGGGGGAGGATTTTACCTAGTACAGGCTCAGTAAATGCCCCTAGGTTCCCTGCCACTCCTCAGTAATGAGTGCTGTCTATTGTTTCCTTTCAGGTTGTGCCACTTCACATCTCTTACCTTTTTTCTCCTTCATTTTATGTAAATTGTGTGTGGATAATGGAATGAAATGGTTTCCATGGAGCTGAACAAATATAGGTCATATTGTAAGGAACTCTCTCTTGAAACACACAGGTGAATTTGCATATAATTTTAATTATCCAGTTTTATAAGTAGGACTGAAACTGTGAACAAAGTTGAGCTTTGTGGGTGTAGACTTCCACTTTCCCTTATAAAACATGGTTACATAAATAAAATAAAAAGTCGAATTGCACAAAAATATTGGGGTGAAGTAGACAGAAAAACCAGATGGGAAATTTGTTTTTAAAAAACACATTTTATTATCTATTAACTGAATGATTTTATGGTTTATTTCTCTGTGAATTGACTTTAAACTTCTCAATGTGCTTATATTTTAAAGCTCCTCCTTCACTTATTTACACATTAGCTAATTTATTCAGTAAATGCATGCATTCATTCATTCAATAAGCTTTGAATCAAGATGCACTGAAAGCTAAATCCTGGTTCAACTTTATACTTGCTTTCATTTGACAAAGTTATTGAAACTTGCTAAATATGAATTTCTTCATGAGTAAAATGGAAGTAGTTATACTGAAAGGTAGTTATAAAAGATATAGCTGCATGTATGTTTAGGTATGTGGGATTGATAACCATATTTATGGGTTCTTGTTGGATTGTTGAACAGATCTGTTTGCACTCTCACTGCTTTAGAGTCCACTTTGTGTGCTTTAATTTTGTAACTTGAATAACTATTTCTAAAAGAACAATATGTAATTTATCAACTAGTGATTTCTTACTGTTTATCTTTTCTTGAAATTCTGTAATATTTCTATCTTTTTCCTGTTTTTTTTGTCTTTAAAAAAAAGAATGCAGAATGGCATGTGTGTATAAATGACTGATGCAGTGTCTGCCAATAATGGGTGCTAGAGTGGCTGACTTGATCTGTTTGGGCTACTATCACAAAACACCAGAGTGTGTGGCTTATAAACAGAAATTTATTTTTATAGTTCTGCAGGTTGGAAAGTCCAAGATCAAGGTATTGGAAGATTCTACTTTTGGTTCCAGCTTTTTTACTAGTTTGCATACAGCCCTCTTTTCACTATCTTCTCATAGACTTCTTTTATAAGGGCAGTAATCCTGTTCATAAGGCTTTGTGCTTATGAGCTAATCAATTCCCAAAAGACCTCACACCCCCTTATATTACCACCTTGAGAGTTAGCATTTCAATATATGAATTTTCCTGGAACACAAATATTCAGATCATAGCAGTAGCCATGAAAGCTCAACTTGCAAACTTGCAGCCATAGAAAATGCAATCAAGAGCATCAGTGCCTGTCATATGAAATTATTAGTGATGTATAATAGCAATGAGGCTGTGTGTGTGGGCTGTCTCTGGCTAGTGACTGGGTGCAATGGAGATATTAAGGCAAGCTTATTCCTGGACCACAGGGGCCTTTTCAGTGTGCTCCATGTGACTCAAGTTTTGATAGCTTTATTGAAACATCTTTGTACGTCATGGGGATCTAGAACACTTTCATTTGACCTCTCTTCTCTTTCATTGGGAGACCACAGACTTGCATTCCTGAAGAAGCTCTCAGTTTTTCCAGCTCCATCTTCAAGTTCTGTCATAGACAATTCTCCTAATAAACTCATGGCATCTTAGTGTCTTCTTCTTCGAGAGCCAACACTAATACAAATGCTCATTAATGACAGCTGTTTTAAAGATTATATTTATTACTGATTATGCGCAGAGGACATTCTAGAGCTCAGTTCATGATGCAAAGTTGAATTACAGGTATTTCTTTATTTTGGTAACAAGTGGTGTTATAATGCTACAAGATGTAATGCTGAAAACTTTTATGTCTTGAAAGAGACATGCCATAAAAATTAATGACAGACAAAATAAAATTAAAGGACAACTTTTAAAATAATGTCATTTAAAAATGTGATACCAGTGCATTTCCAGTCTCTAATTATAACTTTACTCTAGCATAATTTCACAGGCAAATGTTTGTGAAGAAAACATGCAATGAGAGACTTACAAGATGGGATTAATTTACTCTAAAATATGCTATGTATTTTGGTAGTTATAATTCTGTTAGAACTAAGAGCAGGTTGGGAGTGGAAAGAGAAAGAGGCCTTCAGTAAATGACTGTCTTCCATTTGTGATTTTTAATCCATTATGGAACCCTTATTTCTTAATTGTAAGTTTGAACTAGATGAACAGCAAAATCCAAAACTCTCTGACTTCTGAAGCTGGTAAGTTCTGTGTCATTCCAGACATCATTTCATCAATCACCATCGATGATTGAAATATTCATTAAAGCATCCGTAACTAGATTGAGCAACTTTGGATAGCAGTTTCTGGAATGAAAATAATTACCCTTTCTCTTCCTCTTTTGACTTCCCCTCAACAAGTAAAGACATCTCCCCATGCTCCACTGCCTGCCGCGCGCGCGCGCGTGTGTGTGTGTGTGTGCACAGATGTGGATGTATGTGATGGTTTTGGAAGTAGAGGAGAATTTTGTTTTTAGTTTCCTGGAAAAGAGTCCTTTACTACTGCTCTCAAATGTTAATTTAATTTTATTTTTAATAATTATTTTATTTTTAACAACAATACAGTGCACTCTAGGTGTAACTCACTAATTTCCATGCTTCCATGGGGAGGCATTTGTAATTCATACATTATGGATTTAGTACCTTAATAAATCCAAGTTCGAGAGACTTTTTCAGCCTCAAAAATACACATCTGACAAATTGTTATCCATTTCTATTTAACTGTACAGATGTTTCTTGTAATGGGGGAAAGTTGCAGTAACAAGTCCTAAGACCCAGGGTTTTTCCTTTTATCCTAATGCTGCCAGACACCAGAAGCACTGTCAGTACCAAGAGGGTGGAACAATGAGACTCACCAGCCATGATGTGAAGTGATGCAGTTATTTCAGTTAAAGCAATTATTCTGCCTTTTTAGCACCAAAATTCAGAAATAAATTATTTGGCAGAATCATGTTTGATCCAAAAACTTTTCAATTTTCACAATTTTCCTGTCTTTCTATGAAACTCCAAGGTAATATTTTGCAAGAAATTTGAATTGTTCTTGGTGGTTGAGTTCCCAGAGTCCTTAGGGCTGTTGCATCAGAGGTCGGTCCTACCCAGAGTGTGCTTTGCAACCATACAGCACCAAACCCAAGGCTCTGCACTGCTTACAGGTCTCTCCAACTTCACTGTCCTTGAAAACCATACTTGGTGTCTTTCATAGGATCAAATGCATATTGCTGACATCATATTAAAGTATGTACCTTCTAAGTCCTTTTACCTCTGCAGGTTGTACTGTTATATTTAAAATATCTAACCCTATAGAAGTGATGCTTAGCACTTGGTGGTTTTCTCTCTCAAAAATCATTTCTGTAACCTTAAAAATGTCAACAAAGTTTTATTTTCTGTTAAATGTGTAAGACCAGAAAAACCAAAAATCTGTTTAATTTTGGTGTGAAATTATGTCTTTTATTCCTTAAGCCTGTTATGCCATTCTGAAACTTCTGTATGTTATTTTCCTAAATTCTTATATCCACCCTAAAATCTACCAATAAACCCAATAAACTCAAAGACTGTTGTCTTATCAAAAGGTAGGTAGAAAAATGATAATGGCAGCCTTTCTTACTTCTCTATCTTCTTCCATAAATATTCCTTACACTTGTATCTGCTGCTCTTGCTTGAGTTTGTGGGAGATAAAATCTATCTTAGCATGAGACTGCATGCGTCATTTTAAGCTGTTAAACAACTCCTGTTGTTCTAAATAGAACCATAACTTCAGGGGCTCCGTTACCTGAAGGGTGAGAATATCTTAATTGGAGAAATAAAGATGTCTAGTGATTTACCCACAGTCACAGACTTGACACTATTCTCTGGACACCCACAGGTTAGCATTTGGGTTATTGCAGGGGAACAAAGCTCCTGTGGCCAATCATGTTGGGAAGTGCTGTCTGCTTGAACTCTTCATGCCTTTGTTCTTCAGGTGAACCTGACCTCAGAGCTGGATTAGAAAAAGATTATCTCTATCCTGTTTTCCAAATTGGGGAAAAGAAGCTTCCTTAGGTTCTTTTTTAAATATATTCTAATATCTTAGAGAACTTGTGGACAAGAAATCCTAAAAGACAGTGTGTGCCCTTTGTTTTGAAATGCATTGTTGACTCTAATTTGCCATTGATTGAATGCTGTTATTTAGAATGGGTAATTCTTTGAAGGAGAAAGCAGCCTCCTTATAACTGTGTGTCATACATTGATTCTTCATGTAATATTAGCACTTCATTGAATATATTGGTGTGAATCAAATGAGAAGTAGAATGTTCTTGAATATATGTGTAGCAATCCAAGGAGTAGGAAAAGTCATTGTCTTCTTGTAAAGACAATATGGACTATGGCTTGATGTGATCATTCTTAAAACCAGCTACAGAATAGAATCACTTGGAGTACTTAAAAATAGTCTTACCCCAGACTAATTAAATCAGAATCTCTGAAGAAGCAGTAGAATGTGGGCCCTAGGATAAATATTAAAATGCTCTAGAAATTCTGATGTACTGCCAGAGCCAAGACCTGATACTTACTGAAATATCAATGTATTTTAGTGATTTTTCTTTATGAATGTAAGATAGTGCCGAATAGTTGGGTTTCCTTGCTAGGGGGTCATCTCCTCAGGATCTGCTCCTGTAAGTTTAATCTCACAAAGCTTCTCTTAGGATCTGAGATGAACTCAGTGTGTACTGCCAAAGAACTTCCCTTACTAATTGGTTCAGTTAATTCATGTAGCATCTGGAAGCCCACATTTACTTCAAGGGAACTGTTCTCTCAGCTTCATGTTCTTAGGAATAGATTGATAACAGTTTGGACTCCAATGTGCCTTAGAGTAGGAGCAGACAGACAACAGAAAAGAATGATAGATTGTCAGTTCCTATCTTCACATTATATATCTGTTGATGCCTCTCCATAACCCCCCAGGTTCAGGCATTTCACAAATAGCCCCTTTGGCATTTAAGTCTGCAGTTTGAACACATAAGTCTGTTGTGGTGGTATCAAAAGTACAAATAACATCATGAATTTACAGTTTCCCCAACAACAATAATAACTACTACAACAAAAAATCTCCCTGTAATCCTTTAGCCTGAATTATATACATTTGGGTGAATATATACATGGATAGATTATTTTGAAAGTACATCCTGTGAAATCACTGATTTCCATCTTTACATCCTATAGACACTTTTTTCAGGAACTTGAGTGTAGTTCTGAGTGATTAAGACTTTCCTGTTTAGTCTGTTTTCTTGGACCTGTCGACATCACGCTTGCTCTCACGTTGAGGAGCACCTGTATATGTGGCAGAGGTGGCCATAGGTGTACTGAGGTTTTGATCTCGTCAGCCTCAGGGGAGGCTGGATTGGATTGGGCTTGGTGTGAGAGACAGTGCAGGGTAGCCTGCTCTGTGTACCTCAATGTGTACTACAAACATGAGTACTTTCTGTATGTCTCTGTATGTATGACATGGGACTGGTTGGAAGGTATGTTTTCATACTCCCCAGTTTTTATGGTTTATATAGGTAAATTTACATTGCATATATATGTCTACAGTCTCATATACTTTTTCCTTGGGATCACTGCTTTTTTTGTCACTTAAAAATTAGTTTATTAGGACGTGTGCTGTACATAATATTTACATTCCTTGTATGAAGTTGATATATGTACATAATATATCTTAATTCCCTTTCCTTTTCTTTCCTCCCAATTCTACCCATATCTTGGTCCCCTTTCTATTTTTTAGTACATGTGTGTAGTACATTATGCTTACATTCTTTGCATGCAGTAGGCACATGTACATAACACATCCCGGTTCCCTTTTTCATACTCTATTCCTCCCCTCCCTCCACTCTCCTTCTATCTCTTGATCCTCTTCCGCATTGAGAAAGGTCAATCATCCTGCTTCTTATTATCTATCTCTTATTTTTCCCTTATCTGCTTAGTGAATTCCATTTACTGAGAAACAAACTGTATTTTATCATTTATCCCTTGACATGTGTTGGCTATCCATTTGCCATAATCAGGCCTAATATTTCCATGCAGAACTTTCTTTCTGACATTTCTAAGGAAATTTTTGTTTTGTAAAATCTGAATGCTGAGAAAAATGCATTGAGAATATGGGAAAAGGTGTTATAATTCTCCTGTGGGAGTTAAGTTTACCAATCAATGTGTTACTGGTTTGAAGGAATTCAACTAAGTCAAAAGCAAGAGTAAGAGACACTAACACAAGAACCAAAGGTTAAAGCCGACATTTGTAGAAACCAGAATAGGACTAAGGAGGAGAGAAGCGATCACCATCTAATGAAGTCGGTCTGACTTGCAGTTGTTGCCAGTTATAAGTGTGTTTGTGGCCCTGTCTAATGTTGACATTGGGCCATTTTTTTCAAATAAAGCAAATGTTAATGAGTTTATGCACATATATTTTATATAAATCCAAAGAACAGTGTTCCAAGAGGTAACATGTTTTAGAAGAAAAATACCTACTGAAATTGGAAGTTTTGGAATGTGTAGTGATGCTAAGTTTGCTGGGAGATCTGCATGTTACTTTATTTGAATCCTAAACAGAAATAAATGTTCATTGGAGCTTTCTAAAATTGGAACATTTGTTAGACATTTATAAGTATTTTAATAGGAAAATATACAAAGGAAAGAAGTGAATTCAACACTCAGATAAAAAAATCAAAACACAATCTAAAATCTAACTTAACAAAGGCAATATTCATTTCAATAGCAAAATCAAAACCCAAGCAAACAGACAAAATATTTTGAAATTAAAAAAGGAATTAGTTTATGTAATATAACTTGTAACCTATCACTACATTGAATGTATTTTTGGGTGCATTCTTAACAAATCAATGTAAAATGAAAAAAAATTTGATATACCTAAGTATGTCATAAAAAAGGTGAAGATTATCGCTTTGGAAAATTAATACTTAGTAAAGTTAAATTTTTCTTTGAAGACCAACTACTTTTAAGTATTAAAGTTTTTGTTACTTTTTAAATTTTAAAAATTATTTTTACTTTATATTTTTGCACTAATGATTCCTTCTAATATTTTCAGTTATCATAGGTTAATATGAGAATAATTTTTATATTGAATTTTATAATTATGTAATATGCATTATAAATTTCAGAATATAACAAATAATTGAATAATTATTACATGCTTTATATTGTAGAAAATATTTCTTAATGTTCTGTACAATGCTTTTATCAAGAACATTACCTTCTGCTTATCAAGGTCACTCATTTACATTTCAATCATAAAGTGTTATAAAAATATAGAATTTGGGGAATTTCTGAGATGTTCTTCAGTCTTCACTCTGAAGACTAAAGCAGAGACTCTCAACATTAAAATGTAAACTGGAGATATTCTGGGGACCAGTCCTGGGGAGCGAGACCAACAGAAAGCCCAGGAGGCAGGAGAAAGTTGGAGGGTTAAGCCAAGTTCAATTACAGGGTGTCAGGACAGAAGACACCATGAGCAGAATGACATGGATACCAGAATTGGAATCCTGAAGGCATGTCAAAGTCAGGAAACATTAGAGGCAAATGAGAGGGCAGAAGAAGGGGTGTTAAAAGGGAAACTAATTTCAGGGGTCAACATCTTCTGAAATCAGGATTGCTTAACAATGATTGGGCATGGATCTCTGTGGTCCCTGCCAACAGAGATCTTAAAGGGCCAGTGTATTGTTGAGCATTGTCTCCTGCAGTGTTTAAGGATTTAAGGATCTACATTTGATACATTCATCTTTTCATAATAAACCAGTGAGAAATGATGATAGGAAAGAAATCTATTTTTGCAATCATACATTTCTGTAGATTGTATATGTGTAAAGCTTCATCTGGTTTCTTAAATTAGAAGCAGAGATTAGGAGAGCAGGAAACAGAAGTGAGGATACAGGGACAAAGGGTCAAGTGCAATCTGTGGAAAAAGAGTTAAACATTAATCTTGGAAAAGAGAAAATTTTCTCCATTTTTTTCCATAAAAGAAAGGGAAGTATTCCTCAACCAAGTTAACAAGGGACCCTTTAAATAATTACTTGTAAAAATTGGAGGTGCTCATTGGTTCTTAGCTAGCTTTCTATTAATCTTATCTTTGTAATGACTTGGAAGAAAGGGCAGGTGAAGGGAACAATCAGGCAAAGAGAAGAGGAACAGAATGGCTCATGAACTGACTTCTTGGCTTGATAGAGATGTGTGTGGTTTCTCTGGATCCCAGCATTCTGGGTGACCATTGACCTAACTACTTGAGGACCTACCTAAGAGGACTGGATAAAGTTGGTTGAAAATCAGGTGTGGATTGAGAGGTTGAGGCAGGTCAGGTTTCCCATATGAAATTAGTTGAAATGAGGATGAGCTGTGAACCTCTGCTTCTGCAAAACACCCGCCTCTGCCCTCAGGGAGTACATGTGTTTGTGCCCCAGCTTTGAAGCTCTGGCAAGCAAAATCATTGGAGTTGACTCCAATTACATATATATATATATATATATATATATATATATATGTATATATAATTCTCCCAGGTTATCATAATCCACAGACATTTTCATTTCCATCTCTACTGTTCCACATAGTCTGGTCTTCTTTAAACACAACATGTATCCTTTTGCCTCTGGGCTTTTGCGTACACTGTTCTGTTTTCCTGGAAAACTTTTTCTCTTGCTTAGTGACTTTCTAGCTCCTATTAATTCTTTCAAAGTTTCAGTTTAGATGTTGCTTTTCAAGGATGTCTTCCTTGAATTTCCAATAGTTCCATCCTCCTATAATGTACTTCCTCATCACCCTGAAATTCCTCCTTCTACAAATGTCAAGGATAATGTCTGTCACGTAAAGCTTAAATACACTTAAAACTGTATTTCAAGAGAGATCACTGAGCTTAGTATAAGGCCTTCCTGAGTACAAACACAACTACTTTCCCAACTCTAAGCTATGCCAAAATAATAATAATAATAATAATAATAATAATGATAATAACCCAAAATCTCTATTGACAATGATAATACATAAACTATAACTGCCTGCAGGTAAATGGCCTTATACAAACAAAATCTGGTTTACATGAGATGGTCTGAAGAATTTTAAGGCATCATTTACAACAAGGATCTTTTAATTCTCTGTAGCATACTGTGCCTGAATTCCCACAATTAAGTTAAATACTCCTTTGAAAGTGAAGACATTTTGAGGAAACATGCATTTTTTGAAAAGTTAGTACTACTGTAGATCAGAAGGCAGATCCTGTGGAAACTGCTCACTGGTAATTTCCACCTGTTTTTTTTTTTTTTTTTTTTAAGTAAGACATAGAGAGCCTGGTACAGTTCATCTCCAAGGTCCCTATTAATTTTGGTAACCATGAGTGCATCTAAAATGGGGCATTTGATTGTAATAAAACAGTACTACAGTAGGAGTACTACAGTAGGAGTAGGATTTTCTTTTGTCATTAGGAAATCTTAGATTTCAGTGAACTTCTCTGAGTTTCAGTATTACCTAAAACTTAAGGTTCTAGTTTATGTTTTAGGCCTTTTCCCACCCAAACATTGAGTAAATATTGATAGTTATTCCCAGTAGTTGAGTATAAATAGAAAAAAACTTTGACTTTTATTTTAATCATTAGGCAGCAATTCTATCTATTTGTTATAAAAATGAGAAATGGGTACTGTATTTAAATGAGTAGAGCAAAATTTATCTGAAACATACCAAAATCTATTAAACAAGAAATTCATGCATGGATTTTTATTGTAAAGTCCATATTTTTTTGTCTAGGAACTCAAAGGAAAGACAAGTGTTTGAGAAAGATGATCCTAATAGACCAATCTCTGGAAGGTAAATGGGGGGTGGTGGTGGGAGAACAAGGATACCTATATGAAATGCACTTAAAAGAAATTCTAGATGACCTTGGGTTTGGCAAAATCTTTCCAGGCATTACAGGTCATGACCATTTCTCCAATATATCTATGGACAGATTGATGTGCTACTGCATTTCTATTACTTCCTGAGAAAACCTCACAAAGTCCTGGTTCTTTACTTCCACGTGTCGAGTTAAAAGGGATAAGAAGGATTAAGAAAAAGTAAGATTCACATTTACTCTTTTGTAAAAGTTGCAAACCAGATTTGCCTTCACCATTTGCACGGTTTGCTCTTTTACAAAAAGGCAGAAGTGAGGGGTTTACTCTTTTGTGAGAAGTTTGTGCAGAAATTTGTGGCTGGGCCCTCAAGATGGCCTGTTTAAGGCCAGAGGTCTCCTTTCTCCTGAGATTCAAAGGTCTGGATGTAGGAGAGAAGCATACAGGGAAGATTTGTCCACAAAAGGTCGGAGTGGACCCCTCATCTGAGGCAGATAGCATCGCAGGGCAGCAGGGGGTCTTGAGATCAGTGAGATGAATTTTCTGCCTTTTTCTTGGGGACTCCAGACTTACAAAAATTAATCCTTTTGATTGACTCTGTCTCCTAATATTGAAGATAAGCTCAGAACATTTACCAGTTCTCAGTACTGCTTACCAAGCCACATTTTAGCACCAAATTGCGAATTTTGTCTCTGCGACCTTTCCAGCCTTCTCTTTTTACCTGCCCACTGGTAGCTCAAGTTGTTCTTCTTCCAGCTGTGTGGAACTGATGTCAAAGTGTTCGAGATTGTTAGAGACTTAGAGAGATCAAATCCTTCAACCTTTTTATTTTCAGAGAAGAAAACGAAGTTCTAAAGAAGTTAGATGACTTCCCTGAGAATGTGTTTTTAAGCCCCTTTCGTGCTTTCAGCATAAGGCATCAAAGTTACTTACTAGTATTGAGAGCATTGTGGCTAATTGTTTTCACACAAAGATCACAAAGACTGTAATTTGGTACCACCTGTCATTCTCAGATATTCAAATGTGTATACAGATAGCTTCCGAGAGAATCTGAGAGAATTTAAGTATCTTTATATATCACATATCTTATCATTCATTTTTAAAACTTCTTTGTAAAAAGCTTTTCTAATATGAGTAATTTTGCTTGTATTTTGAAGATTTTAAACTATGAAAATTAAAATTGACTTCTCTTTAAAGGGCCTAGCATCTCAAAAGATGGTTTAAGAATGTAATCAGTTTGTAGCCGCTAAAGGAGACTAGTGATTACAATATTGTAGACATGTATAAAGGAGAATTTTGTGAAAATAAAGATTTTTATTCTTCTTGAGATAAGCATGTGGGTACATATTTTGAGTCCAGCATGCAAGAATGACTAGACTGAGAGACAGAGGCATCTGGCCTAGGAATCCCCAAGTGTTATAAATCTTGCTCAAGGCAGCTATTACCATGACCTCAACATTTTTTGTAACCCTGCTTGATGCAGATGGTTCCCAGGAGGCTTGCACTTGCCAAACAAACTCCAGCTTTTTTTTTTTTTTTTTGCCTAACTATTAACATAGGAAATTGTGTGCCTAGGTAACCTCAATGGAATCTTTCATCATCAATACATTTCTGTGACTGTTAGGGACTTCTTTTCCCTTCATCTTTGTTCTCATGCAAAGATTTCACTATCAGCTAAATTGAATAATTTAGCTGATGTGTGGTATTAGCTTATTCAAAGGACTGTGATAGATTTATGTAAAAAAGCATTTTTTAAGATAAATGATGGACCTAAATATATATTTATCAATGAAATATGTTGGTGTTAAATAAAATATTAGCATCATTTTTTGTGAAATTATTATAGCTTTTCTTAAATGCCAAATATTTATTTTCTTAAAATAAATTTAAAAATATTTTCTAGAAATATTGAAAAATGCTTTTAAAATTATAAGAAGTAATAAGGAAAAGGAAACAGCAAATTGCCAGCAGAGTGGCAATGTTCGTTTTATGCTTTGATGATCATGTTATATTCATTTAAAATACTTTTTTGAAAAAGATAAGCTGTAGGTCAATATTATAATCCTTACTGGAGAACCAGAGCACTTGTCTCTCTGTCTTTGCTCTATTTCTCCATAGTATACTTCTCTCTTCCTCAAGCAACATGGTTTAACTCCATGGCAGAATCCCTTTCTCCTTATGTATGCATATCTGTTATTTGTATCCTTTGAGTAATCTGGTACTATTCTCAGAATCCATCTCTAAGGAGCTAACTCTTCTATTTTATGGAATGAACAATATTTGAAAAGCCAAGTACATACAATGAGAAAAGCATTAAGCTGGTTAAATAAAAGCAGTGGAGTTATATCCAGGATCTGTGAGAGAAAAAGTTCCCCTCTTTCCATTCCTTCCCCCACTGGGATGTGCTTGTATTGTTGAGATGTATATTACTCCTGTGGAAGTCATTTTCTTGTCTACTCTCTTAAAGTGAATAAGGGAGATCATGCTTGGTCTAATGTTACCTGCTGCACATACAAACTTGAGGTACACTGGTGGAAGCAAAAAATGATGATGGCCTGTGTGAAAGTGTTATTGAGAACAGCAGAAGATTCACATTCATCTCAGATTTACATTCTGAGATGAATGTAAAGTCTGGTTTAAATTTAGGACTGAAGGATTGAATTCTACTCTACCCTACTGGGGAAACTGAGCTTGTTCCCATTTCATATTAACCTCCACGTGTTGACTGTTCTTAGGAAGGCTGAAGACAAAGTTCTCAGAAATACGGATCCATGGGGAAGACAACAATGCCAGTATGGGTGAAATCAATAATTTATATTATTCCTTTTGAAATTAAGGAACAGTGGTACATTTAACCAGGTCTTATGCCATGGGTCACACCTAGAATTATCAACCTGAAGGTAGTGGGGGTAGGTTCTGGAACAGACCTTTCAATCACTGATATTATTATTATAATAATTATTATTTTGGTACCAGAAATCTAATTCAGAACCTGCCACACAGGCACTGTGCCACTGAGCTATATCCAGGGCGCTGATATTATTTTTGATGACTGTGCCACATTCACACGCCTGTGTGCTATTTATGTGTATACAAGTGTTTGCCTTAAACTGGCTTCTGTAACATTGTTTTTTTTTTTTCACCATGCCAGAAGTCCTTACAAGGGAAGAAACTTAAGAAATCAGAATCCCTAGAAATTTCCTCTGTATGGTATGCACAGTCTGCCAATTGAAAAGCATTCACTGGAAAGTTTTAAGCTAAAGCATAGTAAAATGCCTTAAAAAGGAAATATGATATCCTAGCCCTGGTGGGCGATTATAATCTAAGGTGAGAAAAGACAGATAAATTTACAAGTGTTTCATATGCAGGGTGGACCATGCTGAATGATCCAACAAAGGGGAGGGATAGCACTAAAAACAGGAGCTTTGGTTTCCAGTTATTGGGCAAATTCAGTATCATTGCACAATTTGTGTGTGATCTTAGACAAATCATTTAATTTCTCTGGCAGCCTTAATTTCCTTATTTGAGAAATTGCAATTATAATAGACTCTACTTTGTAAAGGAAAAGAGAAGATTAAATAAGAATGTACATTAAAGTTTGTTGCCTTTTAAAAACACAATGCTATGCAATACACCTTTATGAGCCTGTTTATAGTAACAGTGTATGATAGCTGTTATTACAAATAAGCACAATGAGAACAAGGGGGATGAAACACATGGACCACAGAAAGAGTTAAAAGGAACGATCTTCATGGAGGATTATAATTTAAGGCTACCTAGAGGTAGCTTTAACTTATACACACTGGTAAGTTATGCAGGTTTTACATATCTGTTCAGTCTGTTATTCAGTGACAAAATACGTACTTACAATGGCAATTAAAGCAACCTAAAGTACCACTGTAATACATCACAGAATACCTCTGTAAGGAAACACATTTGCTATAGATAACTTTAGATGGTTATGATTTTATGAATATTTAATACATGAAACAGAAACAGCAGTAAGGAGTAACACTATTATTTTTAAACACAGATCTCAGAAATCTGAAGCTGTGTCATGGAAGGGCTCTAAAACTCTTTTAATAAAGGAGGATGCCTCTCACGGCATGAAAGATTTTCCTTTGAGTGTGCTGATTACCGATGAGTGGAATTTTGAAACATTCTTAAAAAATACATATTAAGTGTTGCTTTTCATGTTATTTAAATAAACCTTGCAGCTGTTGGCTTTTTGTGCATAAAGAATGTGACCAGGCTGAAAGCACAGAAGGCCAGATGATTTTGAGATGATGTTAATAAATATCTGCTTTCTTAAAGTTCACCCAGGGAGACATTTAAAAAGAAAGTCAGGCACTTACATGGACTCTATCACGACAAGAATTACTAGTGATAGAAGACACCATGAGAAGTAGGTTTGTTTTAGGTTGTGGTTGAAGCAGAGGAACTCACCTTCCTCAGAAATTAATGGAGGCTTTCAATCATGCTGGCACTGCTACTTTATCATTCATATGACTAAACAGACAATCAATTTAGGGGCAATGTATGGGAATGAAGGAAAAGAACAAATAAGCTATGAATGATGAGAACAGAAAAATCAGAACCCCCTCCCTTATTCTTTTTTAATGGCTAATACCAACAGGGACAAGACCAGTAAAAAGAGGTTAATGAATTGCAAAGATCCTTTAGAAAGTGATTGACTGGTATTGAAGCACAGTCAAATCAGTCATAAATATTTACTTTTATTAGAAACAGTCCCTTTCCTGTTATTTTCCATTGATTTCTAAAGCTGGAAAAAATCTACCACTGTGACTATTATCAAATGTTTCCAATTTTGTCAATATTTCTTTGCACTAAACAATTCCAGAACATACACAGCCTCCTAAACCATTATTTCAAATGTATTTTTTTCAGCACAATTTCCAAATGATTATAAATGACAAGGTAAAGTGAAGTACCCTATATCATTAAGAATAATTATAATCTTTTCATTTTGACATTTGTTCAAATAGGTAGAATGGCAGCAATTGTGGGATTAAGATTCTACTAACATTGATTTGATAAACCTGCAGTTGTGTTATTTGTTTTACCAAGTAAGAATGAGGCATAATAGAAGCCTCTTAATAAAAAAAAAAATTCCAGTCAATGTAGCAGTAGCAGAAGAACAGGAGTTAACAGGCAACATTATTCCAGTTTTTGAACAGTGTGCAATATTGCTGTTTATGTTGTTGAATAAAATGCTGCTTTATTTTGGTAAAATCTAATTTGATATGAGGATATTTTCCTTAAACTTGTTGTCTAGACCATCAAAAAGATGAAAATTGCCTTTAACACAATGTTCATAACATCAAGATCCAATAATTCAATTCAAAGGAACATAACAAAAGGAATTTCCTACAGATAACAACAAAGAGTTAACATTTCCCAGGGCAGACAAGTTTCCAATTCAATTAGTTTTAATGAACCTTCTGCTCACTGGTTACTGAACTAGAAAGAACAGCAATAAATGCCCAGAGGAAAGAGAGAGAGGATATTAAAGGAGGGTTAGTGTATAGTATATAAATTTCCAAGTTGACTAAAAGAGTAGCCTTGATGTAGTTTTGGGAGCTAATGCTACAGAGTCTGATCTGTCTTCTGAGTTTAGTGCACCAGGGCAGCAAGTTTCAGCCAGTTGTTCTGTGTGATGAAAGAAATATACCAGTCTGTAGCTCCAGTCTGATAATACAATAGACAACAGAACAGATAGCACAATGATGCGGTCCCTTAAAAGAAGTGCACATACTTCATAAGGAAAACATAAAGTGAATTATTTTCTTATAATCAGAAAAACAGATCTGCTAGTGTTAACTATATAAATATGTATATATACCTTGCAATGTATTTGTTCAAAAACTTAGACTCTTTTACTTTTCATATAACAGAAATTATATATTTACTTACACAAGAAAGAGCACAGACATAAAATTTTAAAGGCGAAGCTCTGCCACACACAAGCAGTTTCCTATTTGAGATCTAGAGAATGAGTTTTACCCTAAGAATTTAATGGATTTCGTATTTTTATTTGATTCTGATGGTCACCTTAAACCTGTACTATAGCATAGCAAACTTATATTTCCAGGATCAAGCTGCAAGTCATACTATGGTTTAACATGACTACCCTCACAGATATGATTGTATAAATACACAAATGCACTCCAGTTAAATATTTGAAATAAATAATAGAGTCCAGTAAGAGCTTCTGCATCTATTATTGTTGCAAGTCAGCACTGCCAGGTGTTTTTTCATTTCTTGAACTTTAAAGGAATTTTTCATTTCTAGCCACACTCTCATTATGTTGGACTCTCCTTTTATTCTTAGTTGCATTTTCATCCCTATCAGTGTTTTGGAAAGTTTTTCTGCACATTGGATATTGCATAGCAACACATAAAACCTATATATTCCAATAATGTCTAAGAATTCACCTAGCCTAAGAGGTGCCTATTTTTTCCCTGCAATTGTTACAAGTGCACGAATGTGTTCTGAAGGTAACAGGCGTCTTGAATCATCAGTCAGTTTCATAAGGATCATCCTTGAGGATAGCAGAAAATTTGATCAGCAGCTGCAGCATTTCAATGATGCATTATTTCTTTTTCCAGACACATTTTTTTGGACTGAATTTAAAGTCAAACTTTTGTTTGCGGATGATGGTTGCTTTGTCAGTGAACACTTGAGTTTTGAAAACACAGCACCTAGTTTGGTTTTGAGAGAAAAATGATTTACATTTCATAACCAGACATTTAACCCTACCGGAACATAATTAGGATGACAGTGAAATGAAACAAAAGCAAATGTGAAGTTTTTGCTTAATAACACAACGCATCTCTTTGGTAATGTTCAAAGAACCCCAAATAATTAACAACATTAAAAGAAAACAACTACGTAACATTTTATAGAATCTAAGTTCTTTACTGTCCAATTATAATAAAAAGAATGCTTTTAAACTTAATAGTTGTCATAAAAAATTTTCTGTTATTCAATGGTTTTGCTTTATTTACTTTTAGTACTGAAATTTTAACACACAGAGAAAATATCCATTTATTGCACAGTTCCTAAGTGATGATTGCTCTGGTTGAAATGAGAAGGAATAGGAAATAAAATGAAGAATGGGACACTCATTTCTAGTGTAAATCTTTTGTCTTGTAATTATCTCCATTCTAGCCACATGAAGAATTATTGTTGGCAAATGCTTTTGTAATGCAAAAGTAATGTATCTGTAGCTAAAAAATAAAACATGACAGTGTCAAACTCTTTGAAATTATAAATGTTCATTTTACTCAAGAGAGGTTATTTTCAGGGATAGAGTTAAAACTTTATTTCTAATTTGGACACATGCTTTACTTTGTGTTAAATTTTTATTCAGGGTTTTCGGGATTTCTGAAAGGAAAGATTTGGGAAATAAAAAATTTACATTTGCACTTTTGCAGTTCTAGAGGAGATAAACATTTAGGGGAAGGGGGATATTCTCTATCAAAAGTAACTGGAATATACAGTGTGATCATGAACAAACTGATGGAAAAAACACCTTACTTCCACTGGGAAGGCTTCAGGGTAGTGGAATTAGGAACATATTGCTGGAAGGTGCAACAAAAGCAGAGAAATCCCTTCCACAGAACAATAGAGGCTTAGGAATAGTCATGGATAGTAATACAAAGGAACACTATCATGGTTTCAGGCATTTAATTACAGAAAGATAGCATGAGTGTGCAATACACTAAAGGCCTCTGATACCCAGTTTTCTTAAATAGCAAAAGAAACTCTAGAACTTTGCCTCTAAGGTATTACAAGAACTTTGTCAAGTTGCACATGAGAAAATAGAGCCCATAGCCATATAGTAAGCAAAAAAATTCTGTTTGAGTATTGACATGACAGTTTTTGAAAGTTCAAGCAGAAAACCAATTATAATGAGCACTGGAAAGCCCGGAGCCCTGCTGTTCAATAAATAAAAAGTACAACAAACTATTTTCCAAAAAGGTTCTAGAGAGTTTCTTCTTGTCCCACTACTTACAATCTGATTACATAAATAGTCTCTATTTGCTGTGGAATCGCCAGGCAGCTGTATTAAAGTACAAATCAAATCAAGTCAGGATTAGAAAGTAAAAGAGCATGGTTTAAAGTAATCTATCCCCCAGGAACTGTGCTCAGATTCATCAAACAGAGCTTAAAGTACAGTATATCTTATACCCTCGTGTTTCCATGCTGCATTGCTGCAAAACCAGTTATTATTTTTGATATCCAGAGAATGTTGCTTGTTGCTGAAGAAGGCTCACTTGCTTATTTAAAGGTACTATTCATATGTGCCACTTATTTATTACTTATTTTACTTAAGATTCATGAGGATATAAGTACTAAAGACTAGTAGGCTTTTTATTGATCATATCCTATCTGCCTCAGCTGTGAATTGTCATGAATGTTTTTATAGATAGAAAAATGATTAGGTTATTCCATATTTTGGGTGATACATAATTGTAATGATATTAAAGGAAAGCCACAAATCCTTAAATACTATTGGTTAATAACATGTTATATATACCTGCCCTTGCAAATCCTTCTCTATGAAATTATTACTGAAAGAGAGAGTCATTTTAACCTATAATTGCTTTTGATGGAAAGCTCTTTATGAAGTTGCCTATATACTAATCCTAGTCATCAATTTTTTGATATATACAAAATTTATATCATCTTAAAGGAGAATGAACATAATTCAATGTTTATGCATAGCTATATCATTGACCTTTTTATTTTATTATCTTATAGAGCAAAATATTTAAATTTAGAAATAGAAGCTTATATTTTATCACAATCCTTATATTTATATAATAGCTAAATATTTTTTGCAGTTCTTATAGTGGCTTCAGTTACCATATTCTTCATTTATTTTCAAAGGGCATAAATGTAGCCTGTGAAGATAGCTAGATATTGATTTATAGTGATAAATATATATTTTATGTGTAGCATGGAGGAGAAAACACGCAAAAATATTATTTCTGTTAGCTGATAGCTTCAAGAAAATGGGTAATGTGTGGTTTTAACTAGGCAGCCCAATGATCATTTTTCTTCCCACATCCTTATGCTAGGGAAGAAAAAGTCGACATTGCCATTAGTTAACATTTCTCATGTAAGTATCTCTACTTGCAAACTATACCACATTAAAACAAGCATTTGGTGTCATGACTGTGGACCAGGATGTTTCAAACGCTGGGACCTCTCCCTTGCAGTCTCAGGCTTCTCAAACCAATTTAAAATTTAATTCTTTGCACTTTGCTAACCTGATCATTACCACTGACGCAGATCACCTGTAGTGTAATGTCGCCAGGTGACTTGGGCAACTATGGAGAGAGACTTGCATTCATGCAGGACACTTGGCGCTTTCTCTGTATGGGGACAGAGACTCCTACCTGAATTGTTTGAAAAAAATGTAGGGAGGCTTAATAACCTTTCCTTCATCATCCTCTTCCAGATTTATCATGAAAAGGTCAAAATTGAAATTTTCTATTTATAGCCTCTCTGATACAGGTGTTATGAATAAGGACCAGGGGAATTTACCAGGGAGGTAACTGCAGATCAAGACCCTCCACACATGTAATCAGTGGGGATGCTGGGTGCTCAAGGAGACATTTTTATTCAGTCAGGACAAATGTGCCTTCTATGAAACTGGCTGCCAAATTGTTCTGGATCTGTGTTTGAAACAAACAGTTTTTGAAAATCTTTTAATGAAATATTGATTTTATCAAGCACATCAAACTAAAGGCAAATGTACCATGGTGTCATGATTTAAAAAATAACAATATATTACAGGTAAACTAAGATAAATGAGTTAAGTGCCCAGTTTGCAGTTCAAATTGAAATCATATATCACAGCCTTTCATTATATCACATTAGTGCTAGAGTACAGGATATGGAAGTTGATTGAATGGCAGTATCGAATTACTAGGGAGCTTTACCCTGTTTCAGTTGATGTTGGAATTTGGTACTAATAGGAATTATTTCCATAACAAAAGTTTCTTAAAAATATTTTTTAAGTGAATGTGACTGATAACCAAGAAGCCTATGGCACCCTGAAATCGCCCTTCCCAGATCTCACATGAAGAAATGAAGGGATCTGTATTAATTTTAAACCTCTCTTTGATTGGGTGAACCTGTCTCCGTTTTGTATGACATTGTTGCCACAGGTCATTGCCTGGTGCGGTGTACCATGAAACAAACAAATAGAAAAAGGCACCTTCTGGCACTTTAAGTCTCACTGCCATCTGACTACTATCCCAGTGGTTCAGAATGATGAAAAGCAGAGGTTTGGAGAAATCTTCCTATGCTTAGGTTGGGAAAAATAAGCATGATGATCACATGTACTGGGAAGGGCAGGAGAGACAGCCAAAGTCATCTCAGAACTCAGGAGAAAAGGGGAAGACAAGAGGTCACAATTATATTCTGGTATCATACTCCCTTTCACAGAGATCTGATATATTCAGTTTGTTCTTGTATGGTGCTTAGGGAAGTTCTAATTAAGGGAAGAAAGAATTTTGACACATGTGAAGCAGAGATCAATATTTAGCACTATAATCAGCAATTCTTGATGGTTTGACAATGTCACTGTACACATTGTAACTATCCATTATTCTCTTGGAGAAGAGAGCCAGGCAGAGGCTAACAGGCTTACGGCAAGCTATCATGAATCACATAAAGCAGTGTCTCATACGCTTCTATTTGTCTTGCTTTTCATCTTCATTCATCCTTATAAAGAAGGCTGTACTGCCAACAGCCCCCAAATGCCACCCTACCTCTGAGATGTCACAACAAAAAAGCAGAAACATTTTCTAAAAATGCCTACCATATGAAGTACAATAGCTACTTTTCATATAAATGACAGAAAAAAAAGAAAGTGGTGGCGGTTTAATTTTTGAAAATACATGTTGTAGGTTTCCTTCACATTTAACCTAAAGGGACTGTATTAGCCACTAGAAAAATATTAATTTAAAACACTTTGGGAGGAGGTTATGTTTATAGTAAGCTACAGGTTTAGAATATATTGATCCCATTTTTCACCCAGACTAAACAGTGTCTGCCCTATAACAAAGAAATTCCACCATTTCAGAGCTGAACCAAACTGTATCTCATTTTGTTTTTGGCTGCACAGGTAGACCTTGACACGACACTATGATCACTAGTTACCTTAATTTTAGGTGTGAAAGCATGTGACAGAGTTGCATGTTCAAGGTTTTGTTTCTCAAGAGGTTTTTCAAGCTGTAAATATTTTATGTATGTTTATGAAGTATGAACAGTTTAAGTTTATAAAGCATCTCCTCCACTCGGATTTTGGATAAGTATGTTAGTAAGGTAGCCTACTTGTATCTTACTGGCACAATATTCAGAGGTTATTTTAGCTCACTTAACACTAACTCAAAGTGAAATTCAGGTTCACTTGAATATACATAAAATGCATTCTATTACTTCTTTTAATAAATTCTAAAATGCCAATCTTTGTTCTTTTAAAATTATCAAAGATGACTTTAGGTCTAGTGAATTTTAGACAATGGTAGCAAAGTGATTTCAAATTTCATTTTATTTATTTTTGCATATTTGATTTTGATTGAGGAACATACATCTGGATTCCTTAAGGAAATAAACACCCTGTAAAATGTGATGGAATAATTTGACTCCAATTTACATAGAGAACATAATTTCCAACATTTCTCCTTACATTCGCAGGCATGCAGCATGCATTGTATGACTGTAGGTGGAAGTGAAAGACCTGGTGTCTTGCATTTCAAGCTGTCAGCTGATCCTCACTGCTCTATTCCTGTTTAAGTGAGATGCTGACACAGGCTAACACACTGACTATCCCAAGTAGCACTAATTAAGGGCTGTCCAACTGTGCTTTCTGTTGAGCAGTTTGCTCCAGTGGGTGACAGGAAACAGCCTGAGCTCTGTCTGCAGAATGACATAACAAAGAAGGTTTTTTTAAAAAAGCACACAGATCTGGTGGGCAGGATAAAAAGGCCTAAGAGAGATCTAACTTGCCTATTTGTTGCTATGAATACATAGTTTTAAATTAAGGAAATCTGTGCAGTCACTGTTTATTGGAAGTTTATTAGAGCACTTCTTATTTCAAATAGTAATAATTATACTAAAAAGATGTACATTAATAGGGAACTTGGAGACCAAGCATTCCTCTTACCCAAAGGGTTACTATAAATATCTTCTTAAAAATTGTGGTGTAATGTTGGCATTATGGTATAATGGTGTTATTTATAACTTGCAGAACTTAGCTTAAAAAGCAAAAACTTGATGGAAATGGTTCCCTTGGGAATGACTGTGAAAGTCAGTTTATTAGTTACCAGAAAGTGTTATTTAAAAAAAAAAAAAAGGAAAAACAGAAATCACTACCAAATTTCCCACATATTATGAAGTAACTAGACCAACTTTAACCTTGAGAAAGTTTTATTCATTTATTTTCCATAAAGCTCCATTGAATTTGCGATTCAACTTTTTCTCTCCATTTCCTCTAAAAGTTTCCCTTCATAGGGTCTTGCAAAAAAATAAATGAATCAATCACTTCCATATTATGTTATTAACTTGGAAATGTTCTGGATCACCAAGGCTATGTGGTCAAAACTAAAAGGGTTTCCCCAAAGTGTGCTTTCATTGTGTCCCTGTGCATTCTAATGAGGACATAGTCATGGCTCTCATCATCTACCAAAAGATGGAGACTTAGAGGCAAAACTGAATGCAGAGTCAGTTTCTTGACAGCACTAAGCGATAACGCCTCCTGGCTGCTGCAATGTGCTTGAGAAATTGGCTGCCCGACTGTCCTTTAACAATGGTTTCATTTAATTGTAATCCAAAGATCAAAGGTCTGTAACTCTTTAACCAAATTCCAATGTCTGCCAAATTCAATAGCTGTCATTTTTATAGAAAAAGGCAGTGTAATATGTGTGTTCTGATCTAATTTTATAGAGAAAGACACAATTTACATACTGTTTATTTAGTTAAGCCTGTAAAATCAATACCTTTGTCTGTACCTCTTTTGTTAAGAATACATCATGACATGGCAAACGGCTATATAAATGAATTTTTCTAAACCACACACATTGTTAATGCTTCTTGATTGCACATTCAAGAAAGAATAGTTGAAATCATAACATTTTATAGATCAACCTAAATGTATTTTAATATTGGATTACTAAAGAATGTTAAGTTTTACATGTCTAAAATTATAAATTTTGTTTGGAAAGGTCAGTCATTTTCCTGAGCCACATTTACCAACAGGAGGACATGTTTCAACCATTGAAATAAGAAGAAAAGTGATTATGTTCAGTAGTAAGAGAATAATCCTTAAAAATGTATCCCTTTAACAACAATGAGCTCCTAAAAAAGACAGAAAAGTTTCTAGATGGAATACTAATATTCTCAAAGAAGAAAAAAAATCCATTTTGGGCTGATAAGAAACGAACTCGTTTGAATGGTTACTTTACAGATTAATCCACAGTTCATTGCACATGAGGAAGAGGAGCCTGAATTTGCTTTTATTGTTATAATCAAGAATGTCTCCTTACTGTTATTCCTATGGTCACTGTAATATTTGCTTGGCATGTGAAGAAAATGACTATCTTTAGAACTATTTTCTTCCAACTCTAAGAATAGCTATTTATGTGTTAATTTTGCATTTTTAATGACACGTTTTTATATTTTGATTAGCACTTTAGACTAATTTCCTTCCTTCATTGTCTCTTTCATGTAACCATAATTAGCAAGGTTAAGCAGGATTGAACTAAGTGACACATACACCTTAGTTAGAGTGGTGATCATGTGACAGTGACTATTTAAGTATGCCTATGTGAAGACTCACACTGTCACACTTATAGTAAAATGCAACTTCTTTTTACTTGAGATAGTGAATATTTAGTTTCTTACTAATTTTATTTTCTAGGAAGAATTTTTACAAGCTGAAACAAGATCACACTTTTAAAGACAAGAAGCCTAAACCATGTATTTCTCATAGAAGTATGATTAATAAACCCAAATATATTTTTTTCATGAAACTGAAGAACTTGAGGATTTTTGATGAAGTCAGCTTGGGTGCTATTGGGTTCCAAAATCAAAGCTTCTAATGTTTCTATTTATATTTTGGAATTTTTATTGCATTATATTGCACTTAACATGACTCCTTTACATTTTTTGTTCAGGTACACAGGCTGTACACATTCACTGCAATCTAGTTTTTTCTTCTTGATGCCTTAATTCTTGGTATTTAACCCCAAAGTATAGCTCTAATGCATTCTGAACATTAGTTGGGGCATCAGAAAATCCTTATTTCACCAGTGAATCTCCGTACTTCAAAAAGGAAAGTTTGCCTGGGAACACTCTCTCTCTCTCTCTCTCTCTCTCTCTCTCTCTCTCTCTCTCTCTCTTTCTGTCTTTATTTTGAAGGTAGTAAAATACAACAAAAACTAGATAATTGAAACAATGCAGTGAAATTGGTAAAGAACTTCATAGCAGGATACTGGGATAACAATAATAGGTACCATAGTATATCTCTTTTTTATTTTTTATTTTGAAGGTAGTAAAATACAACAGAGCAAGATGGAACAAAGCCAATTGAGACAGTGTAGTGAAATTGGTACAGAACTTCACGGCAGGTTACCAGGATAATAGTAATAGGTACTATAGTATACCTCATTTTCTTCACAGTAATTGTTCTTTCAATCAGGTATAGCAAAATCAAAGGAAATACAGAACATTGTAGAACTTATGAAAACAGCATATTGAATAGAGCAATACCATTAATCAGAACAAAGCACAACAGTGATAAAAATACTTGCCTTCAAAGAGATGGTAGAAGGAAATCCCCCTTATTTGCTATATTGCATATAGTCAACCTCACAAGACATGCTCAGATCTCTGGCTCCCACTTGCTAAGGGCAGGGGTAGATGTTTGATTCTCAGCTCACAAGCCAGTAGGCTCACAGCAGTTTACCAGGGCGGCAAGCTGGTTGCTTGGTTTCTCAGCACCCTAAGTTCCAACATGGCGTGGATCTCAGGACCATAGTATATCTTGTTATCTTCACAATAGTTGTCCATTCAGTCAGGTATTGCAAAATCAAACCAAAAACAGAACATTATAAAACCTATTAAAACAGAATATTGAATAGAGCAAAAACAATCAGAACAAAACCAAACAGTGAAAATGATATTTTCCTTCAAAGAGAAGATAGAAGGAAATCCCCCATATCTGCTATATTGCATACTGTCATCCTCCCAAGAGATGCTCAGACCTCTGGCCCCAGGTCAGCATAATCAACCAAACCATACAAGCATTTAGTTGCTTTATGTGCCTTAGTTGCTCTTGATTCCTGCTGTCCTCAACACCATCCAGTTGCTAATGGTGGGGAGGGGGAATGGGACATTTGATTCTTAGCCCACACACCAGTAGGCTCAGGGGAGACACTGACTTGCTCTCTCCCTGAAGGAGAGCTTGTTGCTTACTCAGCCCCATCATTTCCCTTAATTATAGTACATTTTCAAGTCCCTGTGTCTGTCATTGTCTACTTATCCATTCATCTACCTATTTACTAATTATCCATTCATATCTATTTACCCATCCATCTCCCTATTTGCTCATCCATCTAATGTGTGACACATGATTGAAATAAATGGTTAATAATTAAATTAAAAAATTTATTCCTGTAAAGATACATTGTCATTACTCACCCCTGAAATACTCTCTCTGCCTTTGAATATACTTGTCCCATCATTCTTGTCACTTTCTGAAACAGTTCTGGAAATCCTCTCTCCTGAGTGTCTGTACCATAGTTGCTGACTTGATGTCCTGAATCAGTTCAAGACATTTGTCATTCATAATCATATTGATTTTGAGGAAGTCACGTGGTGTCAGATCCAGTGTTTTTTTCTTCCTTTTTTTGTAGCAGGAATTGAATTTATGACCTCATGCTTGCCCATTAGGCATTGTGCTGCTGAGCTATATGCCCAGACCCAGATCCAGTGAAAATGAAAACACATTGTAATGTTTTTATGAGCATGCTTTTCTATGGATGGCACATGGCAGCAGTACTTACTTCACTGTTGTAGAGGCCCCATTAAAGAAGCCTTCCAGAACTTATTCAGAGTGGCAGGAGTGATAGGACAAGTGTGTTTGAAGCAAGGGAAGGATTTTGTGGGAATTAAGGGCAATGTGTCCTTCACTAAATAAATTCTAAAATTTAAGTATATGTCATATTGTTTGACCAGCCTATGTATACCAAATGTTTTCTATATGCTTGGCACCATGCTGGGAGATGGAAAAGTGAAGATAAATATATTATATCTGCTTTTAAGGAATTTTTGTTACAGGGAAGGAGATAGTCACATTTCAAAAAAAGGTAAACACACAAAGAAGAGATAAACATAAATTTTGATTAGAACGTATTTCCATGTATGTTTTCCAATGGACTTTATGTTTCAGAAGTTTAAAATTCACAACAAAATTAAGCAGACTGTCCAGAGACTTTTCTTTTACTTCTTTCTTCTTGTGTATGCATGGGCTTTCCCATAATCAACACTATCTATTAAAGTGGTACATTTGTTGTAATTGATGCGAACACATTGGCACGTTATTATCTGTAATACAGAGTTTACACCAAGATTCAGTTTTGGTGTTGAATGTTCTATAGATTTAGACAGATTTATAATGACATATATTCCCATTACAGTATGCAGAGTAGTTTCACTGCTCCAAGTTTTATCCATTTAAAAAAAAATTATATCTTTTGGTAGAGTATATAGTCAAATTTGTCTGAAAACTTAGTGCCTATACCTCCTTTGGTAAACTTGAAAGATTTAGTGATGTTAATGTAGGAAAATAGTGATGATTTGTTCATCCAGTCTTCCTAGCTTATTTTAGGCAATGAATGTTTCATGTTAAACTAGGGAGAAAAATAATTGCTTCTAAGGAACTCAGCACGTTACAATTTTTCACAGCCTCATATTAGAGAAAAATTATCAACTGAAAATTTGTGAGGTTTGTGATTTTGTTTCATTACATCATTAAACTCTAAATACATGGACAACTGGCAAACATTATGTCACTAGTTGTATACGAGGAGACATGAAATTTTTCCAGATTTTTTTCTAGATTTTGAGATTTTGTTTAAGAAATTGTTCTAGGAATGTATTAGTGTGCAAAACTAAGGTATTGTCCTTATGTTTTCATAATCTAATGAATGTAAAAAATGTGCTTCTGAAATAAGGTACATGATGAAAATGCAGATTATGTTTATAATATCAAAATATCTGAGTTCTCTAAGACTGTTTTGATGACTCATTCATATGTTGTTCTACTTTTCAGACCATGGAACATGAGCAAACTTTTCTTTCAATGTTGCATAGTGAAAGAAGTTACTGACTTTTTGTTTCACCTAATGTCCTGTCCATTAGACTATACAACCTTGTTTTGTGATCCAGTCTTCTTCTTCTCTTCCTCATTGTTTTGCTTTATCTTTTTTTTTCCAGGGATCAATTTTTTTTATTAGACATGTTTACCTGATTCTTCAATTTCTGTGAAAATTTGAATTAGCTCTTACTGTGGGACTAATCCGTCAGATGACTTAAGAATTGTTTTTTTCATTCCCAGTAGTCAGTAAGAATGAAAAAACTAATATCATACAACATATTATACTTTGAGAATTAATTCTAATTTTTATTTTGCAAGATATAGACTAGTTTTTTCTTCATTTGATATAATGTTATAATTATTTGGAATTTGACTTAATACTTGAAGCAGAAGCACCATATGGAAAATGGTATCTGCTGATATAATTAGGAAGAATTTTTTTCACCATTAATAATTTGAAAAAAAGAGAAATATGTTAAATGACAAGACTTTTAGATGATAGCTGACAAAGAAGTAGAAGACTCATTTATTTTATGCATTTCAGATATTATTTTAAAAATAAGTCTTAAAAAATAAAATGAAAAGTCTTGAGACTCTGTTGATTATAAGCTCATATTCAACTGTGGACAATGCCTTAATGTATATATCTGATATGTTATTGCATAATGATAACACACATATAAGAATTTAGAAATTAAAAGGCAAAGGCAGAGAAAGAAAGAAGAAAAAGTGGGACAGGTATAAAGCTGGGCAGATGACAGGTACATTTCTATGTAAGGGAGATGTTATATTCACTTTAATGATGAAGAAAGAAAGACTCAAAAATAATTTTTTATTACTTTGTTCAGAATTACACTTGCAATAAATAATCTGAGATATAAACCCAGGTTCATATAATTTGATCTTTGTACTCTTTTCTGTATCCTAGCACTCATAAGAAAATGCTTTGAGAAGTCTGATAAATGAAGTTGGTATGCAAATATGCAATCTAAATAATAGGAAATTCCAGGGACTCTTGTAAATTATAAATTACAAATAAAGACATTTGGTTTCAAAATTAAATAAATCCTGGTCTGGTCAATAATAAAATTCATATAACTTCAGAAGTTATATGGATGCCAAACCATCCTTTTAAATGAATGTTCCTGCTTTCTCAATCTTTATTTCAGGAATTCAGAACTAGAGAAAACACTGATATTTAAATAATACTTGATTGCACTTTCTGCATATTTTTTTGTGTATAAATTCATTTGAAAAGCTGAATGTCATTGCTTGAATCATGTAAGAATCCATAGATTCAGGAGGATAGAAAAACAGCAAATGTGAAAATTGAGTAGAAAAAGGGGTTATTTCTCTCTTATTTATATAAAGTCTTGGTCATACCTATGTATGCCTATGTATCTAATACATATCTATGTATCTAATGTTAGAACAGATGTAACTTCCTCCAAGAAGTATTTCTTGATTTTTCTGTCTGTATGCTTTTGTAGCAGCTTGTTACCCTTTCCCAGAATGTCATATTCTATTCAACTACTGTATATTTAACTTTCTTTCTCTCTTGCTATAAACTCTGTGTTGGAAGGAATTATATCTAGTTTTCTTGTTGTTGTACTTCTAATATTGTGTATCGTATGTTCCACAGACTTGGTATTTAATAAGTATCTGTTGAGTGAATGAGGGAATTAGCAAATTTTAAATGCTAATTTTCTATGTATGTTTAATTATATGACTTTGGAAAACATTTAACTCTTCTGTAATCCTAAATAAGAAATATAAGAAGCTTTCGAAAACAAAATCTTTTATATTCACCCTAAGTACTCCACTGAATATTTAGAACATGGATGTTATTAGTCATAGTTTATTTAGGATAAAAGGGGTTTAAATGTTTGAAACAGGAAAGCTTTAATGGTTTAAAATCAGTTGGAAAAGCTGCAGGTGCAGTGGAAGTCATAGAAAGCTGTTCCTAGGCTTCAGGGAATCAGAAGTTTGTGGGAATTTCAGATACTGCCAGTGGACTCAGTTGCCATCAAAATGAAAGAGGATGAACCAAAGAACACCTGGAAACTACAGCTAAGTCTCTGGTATCTGTGCAAGACTGCTGGAAGAATAATGACATGGTTTTCTCTTTCATCTGCCAAATTTCATATGAAATCGCCTCACTGAGAAGAGTTTTATGGGTTGTATGGCTTATGAAATAAATCACCACAAACTTGGTGGTTCAAAACAATACATACAATACAATAATGATCTATGAACTTTATTCCAGGACTAGGAAGTTCTGGACCTCAGTGTCTGAAATGGGTTTCACTGGGTTGATATCAAGATGCTGGCAATGTCACAGTTGCTCCAGAAATTTCAAGAGCAAATCCATTTCCTTATCTTTTTCAGTTTCTGGAGAATATTCTTATTTCTTCTTTATGGCCAGTATACATCACCTTCTTCCTGTTTCTATTATTGTGCTGTCTTGTCATTCTGTCCTGCATCTCTCTGCTTTCTTTCTTTCTTTCTTTCTTTCTTTCTTTCTTTCTTTCTTTCTTTCTTTCTTTCTTTTTTCTTTCTTTCTTTCTCTCTCTCTCTCTCTCTCTCTCTCTTTCTTTCTTTCTTTTTTTAAGGTATGTTTCACTACATTTAGAGTCAACCTGGTTATCCAGAATAGTCTTTCTATCTCAATAGTTTTAATTTAATAACATTGGAAAAGCCCTTATTTTTGTATAAAGTAACATTCACAGATTCCAGGGATTAGGAGCTGAATATGTTGAAGGATAAGTGATGAATATCAGCAACCTAGCAAAATGGAAAAGGATGTATTTTTGAAATCTCTTGGCAAAGATTCTGGAAACTGACATCTTATTGGACGTAAATCAGCAATATAAAGACAAGAACACATACAAGAGTAAAACAGAATGTACTTATAAAACAACTAATATCCAGTGGAGAACTCAGGAAAAGTCAGTTATTAATAAAATTAATGGTTTTGATGCTTGGGCCTTGATAAAAGGTACGTGTCCTGAGTTAGGGAGTCCATTTTGATCTAGTCTCTATTGGTTGGATAGCATAAATCTCAGTGGGTACAGCCTACTGAATATCAGATTTTAACCATGAAGGAAAACTTTTTACTGAGCTCAGAGAAGACTGATGTTCTGATCTGGATGTAAACCTGTGAGATTTTGTTTTACTGTGCATTATTATTTTGCATATAAAGGATATAGCCTTCAAATCTTCTCTTCTTCTTAACTCTCATTTCTGTATCCATTGTAAGTATAGAATTTAATCATATGAGTGAAACTCAATGTGGTATTCTTTGCTCATCTTTCTTCATCTTCTGGGATATTCACCCTCTCATCCTCCAACTTTCCAAAAGCCACAGACTTGTTGGTTTCACACAACACATACTGTCCTTGAACTATCAACACTATTAATGTTCATTCATACTCATAAGAAGCTAATAAACCCCGCTCAGTGAAGGACTTTCACATGCCACTTGGAAGGTGAAAGGGTGCCCTCACTCTCAGTGAATTTACTTTGGTACTATGAGCTGTAACCTAACCATCAAAATCTTCTAGTCACAATGATTGCTTTGAGTTTGCACATGGCTCCCAATCAGAGCTATTAAGACACAATGAATTATTTGTTGAAAATATGTCTTGTTTTTCTTTCTCCTTTTTGAAAAGATCAAAATTAAACATCTTTCTATCACTAGGGAAAGCCTGATACTGTCCCTAACAATTGAAGCCAGAAAACCAGATGGCAGAACTGAGTACTGAAAATAGGCTTCATAATTTCTTCTATGTCTGAAACCCAGTGTACCCTCTTGGATCTTTCAATTTTGTAATCTGCTAAATTAGTTTGGGTTTCATAAATAAAAAGATCATTTAATGGTCACTTTCTGTTACATATCTAAATCACTGTGTGTAGATAAAGTGTGTGTCACAGCTCTTCATTTCTCCACTGTCTTTCAGGACTTTCTTCTCCAACATTAAGCTAGTTATTCCTTTCTTTCCTATCTCTTTAGGACATTTCTATTTCTATCATCCCAGTTCACCTCTGCCTCATTCTTTATCATCTTGTTTCTACTGCATGTTTACATTTCAGACACCATTTTCTCCAATATAAATCAGCAATGAATGGATGTCTTTCACTCATCTCTGACATTTCTTTTCTCTGAATTCATTGCTTCCCATCAATGGTGAGGAGAGGATTCCACAAATTATCTGAAGAGAGAAAATGTTGAGCCAGGTATAGAAGTCACTGTACTTATTTGAGTTCCCACTGGGGAGAGTTGGATTCTTGAGAATTTTGCTAAGGGATGGCTGAGACTTTATAAGGGCTGAGTGTCTTTGGGATGGTGATGTTTGCCCAGAAGCCTCTTTGCTGATATAAATTATGACCCATTTCCAACAAAGATTCTGAGTTTTTTTGCATAAAGTGTCACAAAAATGTGGTCGTTACTATCTTTACTGTACAGTATGCATGAAAAGATGATGTTTAGTGGCTTGAGTTCCACTTTCCTCTTTCTTGTAGTTGCCTGATTTCTGTTTGTTGTTCCATAATTAATTAAAGGAATTATGCCTTGTTCAGTTGCTAAGTCTTTATATTTACTCAGTGTTTATGCACATACTTAGCCGATTCATACTTACACTTTTACAGGATGGCCCTTCTACAGAAAGCATCCACAGACCATTCTCCACTTTCTACTCCCAGGTTTGTGTTACAGACTTCTCTGAAATCCCCAAACACATGCCTCATTAGAACGCATTTAGTACACTATTATGTAGCTGCTTATTGACAAACCTCCCCACCTACTAACTTGAGGCCTGCTGAGGGCAAAAGTTCTGTCTCCTGTCCCATCTGTTGCCACTGTCAAACACAGTAGCTAACTCATAATGAGTGAATGAATATGCACATAAGTTAAGATCTTTTAGTCATCATAACAAAGGTTTGGATATGGTGAACATTTTTGAAAATACATCAGAATAATGCCAATGCTTAATGTCAAAAATATTCATAGCATTCATTTGTAATGAAATCATATTCCTTGATTTAGCATAAACCTATTACATATTGAGAATGTCTAGAGCTATGTTAAAGATGTATTTTTTGGCTTATCTTGCTTCTTAATCAAGTGCTTCTATCGTATATTGTTTATTGTAATCATTCTTGAAATCATCATTATCTCATTATTATAATGGTTGACAGCTTAATAGCCAGCAAGGCTTGCAAGTTAATATGAATGTATTTTTTTAAACAATATATAAAATTGGAAAAATAGAAATTTAACAATATTAAATCCTCATCCTTTCAAAACTAAGATTGGATAGAGATGAAGAATAGATTGCTTTTTCGGTGGAGCACATATCTCTGGTTAATCCAGTGTATCTTGAGCCTTTAGATACTGAACCGTGTGAATTTGGTTGAGAGTAAAAATGAAGTATTCCTATTTCATGCTCAGTTTTGCAGTTACAGCTGTGATTCTTGCCATGAAGTTGTGATACCTCTAAATAAGTGCCCCTATAATAGTATAGAGATAGAGCTTAGAGACCTGAATAGTGAAGAAAAAAAATTTGGTTTTTATGTTGGTTAGTGAGACAAAATAGTTTATAAGAAATGATAGTAAAATATGAAAAATGTTTTAATATTTCATCAATGATTTAGTAGTTGTTTGAGAAGTTCAATGTTGCAAATTTTGTGCAGACTGAAGAGCTCTTTGGGTCCATGGATGGTACTCCAAATGGTGGTGGGCCAAAGACAATCAAACAGATGAGATGATTATTACTGCAACCATCAAATACGTAGTTTGTATAAGAGTCAGGGTCCTTTTTCACACATAAAATGAATTGCCTGGTATGTAACTAGTAGGCTTTAGTCAACCTATTTGAACAAAGGGATAACATAGGTTGTAGTACTCAATGATTTCTGTAAAATTATAAAACTGCAGAAACATGCTGTTGGTTAAAAACATTTCATCATCTTGCCCATTTTGTTCCTTGGAAGCCATAGATACCAAGAAACCCACTCAATGAATTTGCCTTCTTTTAGTGTCGATATTGGAGATGAATTACTTCTTTTTGGTGGCTGTTTTTTCTTTGAGCCTGGAAGAAGTGGCTGCCTCCAACGCTGATGATTCAACCAGACTTTAGAGAATAGAAAATGAGAAATTTACAATTTAAATTTACCTTTAAAATTTTTTTACATACCTTAATGTTGGCATAGAGATTCCAGTCATTCATGTTAAGTTGGGAAGGCCTCCATCAAGGAATAACAGTATTTTTTTTCTTCTTCTCTGATTTCTCAGACTATTGTTAAAGGACTGGCTGTTTCCCCAATAACAGAGTTTTGCTATAATTTTAATTCTTTAAAAATAAAATGTAGGCTTTGCTTATTTCAATAGTCAGAATTGATTATGCAAACAACAAGAGTAGTTATAAGAAAAAAGATGAAATAAAAAATCAAATATTTTCTGGAAGGTGCATCCTTGCATATTGCTTTGGCCATCTTTAAGTCTGTGGCTAGCTCACAGCAAGGAGCTCAGCTTTCTGGGTCAGATGCACGCTGTAACGAAGGAACAAGAGCAAAAACTAGGCAAGATGGTGGGTGCAAGAGGATTAGGGCAATGCTAAACCCACAGTTTAGTTGGTAGTTTAGCACCAAGACTGCACTGTATTCAGAGAGGTGATTAATGAAGGCTATGATGAATTTAAGTAACTGTTCTACTTCCCAGACTAGTTGGAGCTACAGTGAGACACACAGGTTACATTTAAACTCTTGCATTCAAATATGAATTTATAAATTTGTTATTTGTTTCTCAAAGGATATATCCTCAGTTTGAAAATATTGTACATGTCAGTTAGGATCCTGTGCCAGCCTATATAAACCCCTAACATACTTGAATATGAACAGGTAGTGGTTTTCATTTAATTTTTATAACAGTTAAAAACAAGTTTTCCAAGGAAAAAATAAATTTTATTTATATGAATTGTATAGAAATAAGACTGGTGTCTGAAGTTGTCTCTATAATAAAAAAGATTCCAGTAGCATTGTGTGCTTTGTTGACATCATCATGTCCAAATTGTTTCTCTTTGACTTTTGCCTGCCTCCAAACATACTCTGAGGTAATTATTTTATATCATAATTTGAAAATATTATTTCTGTACTTAAAACAGTTGATCTCAAGAACTTGAGTGCAATGCTTCTTCATTTGTCCTTATAGTCTTTTTTCCCACCAAGTTTCAATCATCAATCTGAAAAGTTCCTCATTTTTTTTTTTTTTTGGTCTCTTTCCCTCACACACAACCTGAAGTAAGCCTCGTTACTATTTATTAGTGTTATCACCTCCATTGTAATTTAGAATTAGGCATTTCTTAATGTATTTATTTTCTACCTCATAATTCTTTAAGCTACATAGGGATAAGGGTTCACACATGCTTTATATTCTACTGTACATTGTACTACTATTATTATATAGTAGGTGATCAGTAATACTTGAAATGAATGAATATATATTACATAGACATGTTTTGAGATTCAGTAAGTGATTTTTGTATAATTTTGTATAATGCTATTAATGTTCTTAGCCTAAGCAGAAATCCTAAACTATTGGGCATATCATAAGAAAAATACTTGAATTAAAATATGTGAAATAAAAATAAATATTGAAATAGCTGTCTTTTGAGATAGTAGGAAGCACTGAATCATTGCTTGCTATATTACTGCTACCACGTTGCTGAACAGAGTTTTATGTTTCTTTGTTTTTTTTTAAATAAAAAATGTAATCAGACTTGAGAAAGGATTATAAGGGTTATATAAATAATCTTCCTCTTGGTGTTCTCATAAAGAATTTTCAGTTTAGCAAATAGGTAGATTTTTCCCTCTCTGTTATTTAAGTTTTTTTCTCTTATGACACTGAATTTTTTTTCCAAAGAATGCAAATTTGATTGAAGACAGAAATGCAATGATATTTTTATTTTTCATTATTTTATAATGATGAAATTAGGGAACAACTTAGGGAGGCTTGATTTGTACTTTGTTCTGATCATCATTGTTCTATTAAATTCTGTAAAATTATATCTCTGGCATATAGAATTAGTTTTTAAAGGATATCTGCCATGGGCAGAGTGAATTATAGTTACATTTGCTGGAAGGAAAGCCTTATGTATGTGCTCATTTGAACTCTGAAGACTTTGGTGTGGATTACAGTAAAAATTTTCCATTGCCATGTGAAAGCATTTGAGTGCTTTTGTTTCTTAAGGTAATTCTTGTGAAAAGTTAAAGTTTTTGAATTTAAATTGTACATAAAAGAAAAATAAATGAATATCAGTCTCTTTTACTTTTTTGCTTGCAGGTGCAATTTGATTTAACCCATAATGCTGACCCTACAGTTTTTCAAACATAGTTGCACAAATACACACAGTAATACATGTAATATTCTATTCTTGGTTTTGTAATATGAAGTGTTTTAAGGAAATTAAATTTAAAAATTCTTCTCACTAAGAGGTACAAGTAAACTGTTCTGTACTTCCTTCTACTGGCTCTCTTATTTATTTATTTATGTATTTATTTATTGGTCTTTTTTTGAAACAGGGTCTCGCTCTGCAGTTCAGTCTGGCCTTGAGCTCATTTTGTAACCTGTGCTGGTCTTGGACTCACAACAATCTCCTGCCTCAGCCTCTCAAGTGCTGGGATTACAGACATGCACCACTACACCTGGCTGTTGGCCCTCATTCTTACAATGGATCTAAAATAAAAATGATTTGGGAAAAATGAACTTACTTACTTGTCTCACTATTAGATGGCTAAATTTGTAGTGTTTAATGTGGTATAAAATGTAAATTCTGTGAAGGTCGGAATATTGTTCACCATTGTATTTTTGTTACTTAGGAGAATGCTTGGAACTTAGAAGGCACTTGACAAATACTCAAATAATTCATTTTTTCTTCTGTGCCCATATTTGATGGTGATATTGTATGACAATGACAAAATAAAGTTGAGAAGATTGTTCCTTTCTATGACCGACCAGATCCTCCAAAGACAACAACTCCTCTGGCTGGTTGGACTCAATATTATTTCTGGGGGAATGTGGAAGAATAGCTGGGGAGCAAACATTAATTTTAGTTAATTTTTGTATGGTCATTTACTCTTTTAAAAGGACTGGACTTGATTAATTTGTGTTATACTGAGCTCACACACAAAAAACCCTGAAGATAGGAAATCTTTATTGTATAGAAAAGAATTCAAAATAGAAACTAAGAGCCCTCCTCAAGACCCTATATCTAGTAAGTGACAAAAGTAGGATTCAAACTTAGACAGTCTGGTTCTTTTTTTGTATTCTTAACTCACTACACTTCAGTTCCTCTCCCTTTTGGATGATGGGGTTTGAGAATGTGTTAAATACTAAGCTCAAGTGGATGTATTTTGAGACTTAGGACAAAGAGGAATATGTAAATCACAGGCATTTTTAATGGAAAAATCCGATGACTTTGATGAGTTCAAAGTCAGCATGTGGTTCAGGGATGCTGAAACACAAACTCATATATGTGATTTGATTATACATGTATGATTATATTTAATTAAATGTTTGGATGTGTCATCTTTTCCACTCTCATTTGTTCTTTGTGCACTGAAAAGGTCTCAGACACAAATTTTTAAAAGGGAGACAGAGGACAAATTTATAATGTTTTTGTTGAAATCTATTATTTCTCTGTTTTATAAAAACAACTGAAATATGTTAGAAAATGTTTTAAAATCTGTTTAGAAGATTAAAACAGTTCAGAAAATAAAGAATAAGAAATGAAAATTCTCTTCATTTCACTACAAAAATAAGACTTATAATGTTCTAAAAAGATTTGTCCAAATATTCTCAATAGTTTTGAAAATTGAAGATAATTTCCTTAAACAAATTTTAAAGTTTTAAAGTTGATTGGTAAGTAATTATTATGATGAATATAAATTTGAATTGAATTGTTCCATAAAGTCAATGAATTGTTTCATTTCACTGAATTATAGTGTTCAGTGCACAGTTTCCATTACATTAGCTAATTTATCTTTCACTGACTGATGTAGTAGTCTTTATTTGATAATACAAAATTGCTATGTTGTTTTATTTGATAGTACAAAACTACTTCAATGTATATTTAAAAATTGGAGAGATATTTCCAGATGACTTTCAAAAGTTGATATTGATTTACATGTTTACAAGTGGAGTCTAACAGTACCATTTTCCCACATACATGTTGTCAATAAATTTAAATTGTCAGTGTCTAAGGTAAAAAATTGTATCCTGTTTTGATTGTGAGTGTTTCATATCTTGTGAATTTATCAGTTATTTTCCACTACCCTCTTTTCATCCATTTTCGTTGGATTGTAGATGTTTATCTTACTGATTCCTTTGAGCTCTCTTCCCATACTCAAAATTTTCTCTTTAGAAAACCTTAGTGATAACTCTTCTTAAAAGAAGGAATTTTGTTTTTTAAAAAGTCTATCTAAAATGGGATAGATATTTTAATTCTTTAGGGAAAACTTTCCTTAGAGGCCTAGTGGAGAGGCTTCAGCTATGGCTCAGTGGCAGAGCACCTGCCTGGCGTGCACAAGGCCCAAGGTTTGATCCCCAGAGCTGCAAAAAGCTTAGATGAACAGGCAGCAGATTCCTAAACCAATACAACAACTAGGAAGGAGGTAAGCTAACCTGAGCAAATCGGGTCGTGGCACCCTCAAAACAGTCTTCTTAACGATCTACTCTTTAGGTTTGACTACTACTTTTAATTATATTTTGACAGGTAGGCTTACTCATTAATACTTTGTCAAATTCTGTCTAGAGTTATTTTTAAGCTCCGCTATTGGATAAATCTTCCACACTCCTTTAATTTTCTTTCTGACTTTCACTTTTTGAGACATCAGAATCAACACAAGTATTTCCTTAAAGATTCCATATGTAAGACATGAACAGAAATATTCCACACTGTGCTCTGGTTGTAATTAAAATAAATGCTCCTTCATTTACACACAATTTTAGCTCTTAAAAAGCAACTGAAATAGCTGAATCATTTCCATTTTCTCCACTTTTATGCATTGTAAAAATTTTCATATTAGTCTTGATAAAATAATAAAATGTATCTATTGAACCCTTAAGGTCTTTACATATTTATCTCTTAAGTCATATATTCCTAATTCTGACATGTTTTATCATTTTACTTTTAAAAATCTTTTTAAAATTCCATGGAAATTTGAATATAATTTTTTCCTTAATTTTTTTTGAGACAGGGTTTTGCTATGTGGTTCAGGCTGGCCTTGAACTCACTTTGTAGCTGAGGGTGGTCTCCAACTCCTGGAAATCCTTCTGCCTCAGCCTCCCAAGTGCTGGGATTACAGGCATGTGCCACCGTGCCCTGTTTAATGTTTTCATTAATAGGCAAAGTTTCTATTGTGTACTTAACATTGGAAGATATTTTTAGATAAATGTACACAGAAGAATTTGTTAGCAAAAAATTCACATATATATATGCGATTTTTCTTTCAATATATATATATATTTCATCCCTGATATTCAATATATATTTCTTTTCATATGAATAAAGGAATTATAGAATTCTACAATGAAAAATTAATTTTGGGAATTTTGACTGCTGCACAAATTTGGAAATTTTGAACTTCTTGTCATCCACACAATTTGACTCTATTTTGGTACTCTAAATATTAAACTTTGAAATGTTTTTTACTTGTTTTTATATAATATGAAGCATATCTTACCATAATATTGATTTCATTCTTATTAATTTTATCTGAAAATGTGTTACCTTTTATTGTCCTTATCATTACTGATCAGATCATTTCTTGTGAATGGGAGAGATTCTATTGAGGTTGTTTGTGACTAAGTTGATGATAGTCTCAATTTTAAAAAATTAGATTTAAGCTACATTTTTTTGTTTGTTGTCAATTGCTCTAGATAACATTTATGAAAGAAAACTATTTGGTTGCAAAAAATCAAAATGATTCTAGCTCTAATTTTGTGATCAGTGTATACTTCCTAAATATCTCTTAGTTTTCCATGAGATTTTAGCTGACTCAGATAATTTCTGCATATATTTTCCTATCAAAGTTTTTAGCTAGAACTTGAAATTTTATTGTATAAATTATGAATTTTTATGTAGAAAGTACAATGGAATAGCACAATGAAATACTGAGACAAATATTCTCTGTCATATAATATTTTCACTCAATATATATGCTTAGGAAGTTAATATGAAGAGAGTTTTTTTCTAAAAAAATACATTGCTATTTTAAAATTATAAAAGCTTAGAGATATACTCTGTATGTAACTATCAAAACCTTCATTTCTTCTTAAATTAAACTAATACCATGGATTTTTTAAAAATTTTGAATTAATGGAATATCTGAAAAAACAAACAAACAAAAACGCACAAAAGAAACTGAATTCATTGTTAAAATGAGGTAGCTTCTTTTGAATCATCCACCGTCTTATTTGAATTAATGGCTTTTCTTCTTTTAAAAGATCTTATTTTAATATACCACTGGTTGTGTTCATTCATTCATTCCATTAAGATTTGGTAAATGCAGGTTAGGAATACTGAGAGGGAAAAAAAGATTTCTTAACTTGTGGAAAACAAAGAAATATTATTTAGGCATTTAGAAATGCTTAAAATACTAGTATTCTTGAGTGCAAGCCAAAGTAGCCTGAGGTCAGAGTAGCCAAATGGATGCCTAAACCAGCTTAACTCATAGGACAACGTACATGTACATGTAGGTAATAGGGAAGAGAAGCATTTGAGTAGCTGTAATGATGCTTTGTTTTGGAAAGAAATATTTATTCTAGAAAATAGGAGGTAACTGATAAGTATGCAGAGGGAAGATGATGCGACAAAATGGCAAAATTATAAAGTGTAAATTGCAACACTATTTGAAAAATACCCTCCATAATTTTGACACATTATTTCTAAAACTTGATCCTAACTAAATGTTTCTGGCTATAAAACTGGAGGAATATTAATTTCTCAAGAGAATGAATTTCTAGTTCTTCATTCAGCTTGTTTAAGGAAGTGATAGCAAAAACCAGGTGGTCCTTTAAGCTTTGGAGTTACAGGTCTCAGAAATTTTCACCTTAAAGAAATAAAATGTCAAAATATACAATGAGAACTAATTAAGTGAAAATGAAAGTGCCAGTGCTAGTCAACTTGGATATTAAAAATTAAAGTTCTAAAACTTTGATTTGAGTACATATAGCCCAGATCATTGAAACATTGATTTTTCTTTCAAACAAATAAATTTTATCCTTAAATCTTGCTATTAATTTTTTTTACAATTGAGAAAACCAAATTTTGTAAAGATACATTTTACCTGCTGACTTTTTCCAGTAATGCTGTACTATTCACTCTAGTTTAAAAAACTGTACTCCTTCAGTCAAAAACTGACACAACTGTTGAAATATACTCACTCAAACTCTAGTCAGCCACACTCCGATAATGTGTCTGTCATCATGTTAAAACAGTCATTTGCTGACATATTTTATGGCCATGAACATGTTTCAGAAACCAGGAAAAAGGATTGGCCTTTAAAAAATAAGCAAGAGCAGCATTTCCTTCTAGTGAAACAACATATAATTTGAAATAATAGAGTGTCAATAGTGACTATAAGTGACTATAAGAAATTGCTAGAAAGTGAACATTTCCAAGACCACTTTTATCTTTTTAAACTAGCAAACATTTTATTGAATTAAAAGCATTTTGTCAGATTCTGAAAATGTTTATTGCAGAAAGCTTAGAGTTTTGAACTTCTCTAAATATGTGGAATAGCAATTTTGTAAAGAATAAATGTTAATGCTATATAAAATAGCATCCTATTCTCAATCCCTTTTCATTTGTATTAGACCATGTCCAAATTGACTTTTGCATTTAATGACCTCTTTTGGAAAGTGTAAGAATAGTCAGGGAAAATTTATAGATAGAAATGTAAACATCCAAATAGACTAACTATGAACAGTGCTTTTGGTTTATTTCAAAAAGCCTTTAAAGTACATCAGAGATAAACTCCAATTATTTCTTAATTAAAATAATTTAAATAAGACATAGATGAATACAGTAAGATTATGTACAAATGTACAATTATTTCTTACATGTCATAAAAGCTGGAAAATAAATACATAAGTAGATTCCTAAATAATTGTTAGAGTAGAATTCACTTTAGAGTGAAAAATTGTTAAACAGTAATTGTTACTTTACACTCTGCAATAAAATTTATACAAAGAAGAGCCTATATTGTTTATAATACTGTTCTATTTTGATTATTCAGGATTTTCATGTATAATTTGAATATCTTATTGTTGAAGTATGAAAATTATTAAATATAAAAATATTTGCTTACTTTATAAATTCCTCATTAAGTTGAGAAACATAGCAGTTTTGATAACTATTCAATCAGTAGTTGTACCCTATTGGAATTGTAGTTAAGGAAATCATATATTTATATGTTAAATATTCTTTTAAAATAACTATTCAGGAATATTAACACAGACTTTTAAACCTAGTATCAGCTTTGTGACAATCATGAAAATTCAGCCTGTTTTACGGACGCTCTGTCCACAGAAGCAATTTTTCGAGACGAAACATTACTTCCCTTTATTTCACTTACTTGGCTCCTTTGTTCATTAAGCTAATTACTCTGGTCTATATTCATGCCTTTCATCTACCTTGTTTCTTGAGCTTGATCCTTTCCCAACCCTGAATCGACTGTTACTGAACAGTTGAAGCTGAACAGGAAGGAATTGCAGGTGTCAACTCACAGTTTACAAATATGACATCTCCTCTGGCATAGCTGGAAATATGAAATATTGATTTATGTGCAGTAAAAGGTCTTATAAAAATGATCACATACACATGAGAGATTAATGCGCGGGAGATCAATAGAAATTTCATTCTTGACGCTAGACTGTCACCTATGGTGAAATGCTAAAATACAGAAATCAATATTATCTATGAAATGTCAAATTTATTATAATTATGAGGATGAAAGCTGGCCAAGTGGCTCCCAGGAGAGAAGGAAGGATAGGTTACTGTGCTGAAGCATCCTTCATGTCCCTTGTTCACTTGCTGCCAATTTGAGAGCAATATCGGTGCAGGGGGTTTTCAGGCATTATGTACCGCTGTGTAGTAACAAATTCCTGCTGGAATATTTAACTCTTGAAACTGACAATAATACAAATGCCTACATAGTCAAAAGGTGCAGAACTTTTAGCTTCAATATATAGAGAACAATTTTAAACATAGATTTTAATGTGGTATGTGTACCACAGCCCATTGCTTAGGAAAATTGAGCTTTTACAGACAGAAGATTAATAAGATCTTGGTGCAATTTTATTCAAGCTTATGTTCATTCTCTCCAGTAGTGGGAGGGGAGTATGGAAAGGGAAAATCCTAAATTATCTATTAGTAGTTTTCACATTTTCTATACTTTAAGCCATTAGCTTGATTCTTAGAAATTGCCATTCAATTTTCACTGCTAGGCAGCAATTCTTTGAAAAGATTTTTATGAGTTTATGGCAGTCTACTGTTCTCATGTATCAAGTTTAATAGAGTCTGTGAAAAAGTAACACAAAGCTAAAATTTATGAGCCTATAAGAAAACAATAAAATGAGAGTATTTATTCTTTGCTTTTAAGTAGGGAAGGGAACTTTAAGAATTTGGCATTCAAGAATGTGATATATATGTATACATGTAGAATATATCACTTATTTTCCATTATTCTCAAAGAATTGCTTATTAGCAATTTTGTTGATCTTCATAATATGTGTGAATTTTCCCAGTGAATGCTCGTGATACTGCATAGCAATTCTTGGACTTAGTTCAGGTGAGGACAAGGCAAGATGAATGTATCTGATCAACAAATAAATTATAAATCTTGATAAGAAAAAACAGATTTCATTGTAGGTGATATAGGTGATGAGTAATCTGTGTTTTTTCTGTCAGTTAACACCATTCATAACACTTTCTTGCTTCAGATCTTAGTGTTTCTCTATTTTATGTGTGCTCCAGTGTGCTCCGCCAGCTAGGCCTAGAAGACAGCCTGTACAGCATGTGCATTGTATTTCACTGGTAACTCCGTATTAAAAATTTTTAGAAATTGAATGAATGAGAGAAACATGTAACTCATTCATTCTGCAATACCCTGGTTTCACGCAAGGTATATGGGTTGGAATTTCTTCTCATTTGGACTTAATATTTCTGTTTGCCTTTAGAATTCAGATTCCTTTTTCTTTTCATCCCTTTCTCAGGTCAAGATTGCTCTTTAGAAATAAGTAACTAATTTAGGATCTCACCATCACTTCTGGTTGGAACATCTGACTAGTGTAGATGCTTCTTATTATGACATCACTCCACTTGTGGTCTTTCATTGAATTTTTACTTAGAATTTACACACAATAGAGGAAATTCACTCTTGTTATGTGACATTAATTTTTAAATAATAGCTATTGTGGTTTATTAATAGTCAGGGGTTTTTCTACAGTGTCTTGAATCTTTGTTTATTTTAAAGCTTTAACTATCATGTTTATGAGCTACTTTAATCTGATTCTTAGGGAGATATTTGTCTAGATTGAAACTGAAGAGATATTTAAACAGTGATACCTACCATTTACTCTCAGTTTTTAGGTATTAAGGTAAAAATTTAACAACATTCTTCCAATTAGTGACATTCAAGTCCTCACTAGTAAATTCCATTTTTTTCCCCAGAGTTTTGTTTTTTCAGTACTACTACCTAAAGTTATTGTTTTATTCATGACATATTTTCCAAGTATTCTTGGAATAACACTTGTCATAGGAACCACAATGATGGCAGAATTTGACAGCTCTCAAAGACCCACAGGAAGGTTTCATAAATGCTGAGAAAGACCCCAACTGAGTACCATTTAATTCCATGCTTGTTAGTTGAATGTCTACTATCTAGAGGAAATTGGGATAAAAAGATAGAACTGCTTCTGACCGAGCTCTCAAGGACTTCACAAAACAGCACAAAGTGGGTGATATTTAGAAGCAGGCATGTTTTAGAAAAGGGAATTGCAAACCTTAGAACCTATGCAAGCTACCCTGAATCCTTGGCTTTGTGTATTGTCTGCTCAAATAAAAATGTATTTCTATCTCCTTTAGAAAAGAACCAGTGTATAGATAGTTCAGAGACATACGCTACAGAGTTTTTTCTCATCTATTGTTACTGAGTTATTTACTCATTCTAAATATTATCTTATTTGGCCAGAGTTACAGGATTATTGTTACTGTCAAATATGAGGGAAGGTTCATAAATGTTCCTCCAGTTGGTAACATAAACACTTTTTTTTTAAAATCTGGAAAAGAGATAAAGATTTATTTACTTTTTAAAAACGCTCTAGCATTTACACAATTTATAAATAGAGATTTGGGAAGATTTTCCACTCTACACAGCTTCTTAAGGCTTTTTTTTTTCTTCTATACCTCAAGTACCTAAAGCAGTTAAAGTTAATACTTAATGCAACCCAGTTGAAGAGATAGGCATTCCTTGCAGTCAGGTCTCAATTAAGAGATAAAAGACAAAAAGTGCAAAGCACTTGATAAAGCTAAGAATACAAGGCCAGCCATGGATGTGCTTGAAGCTGTCCATAGCGATAACTGGATAGTCAGCTGGAATCTTCTTGAATTGAAGTGGGTGCTCTAACTTATCAAATTCCACATATGGGGAAATTATTGGTGCCTACAGTGGTGATTAACACTAACCCACTGGGTCAGAAACAAGCTGGGATAAAGGTGAAAACTGTATCTGACTATCAACACCAAATACATCCATTTAGAGAAAGATAGCAGAGGGTTTTTTCTTTTTTTATATCTTCAGTTGTGCAGGTTGTCAGACTGGTCACACAGTTAACGCTGCATATAGAGTGCTCTCTATAATGTGCAAATTGCAATGCACATTAAAATGTAACCTACTTTAATAAGTCACACGAAGATTACATTTTAAGATAATTGTTTGCATGTTTATGCTACACACCAAAAATATTTTTCTTCTTTGTTTATAGTATTTTCTCTTTGCCTTTAAAACACAATGATTGCAGCTACTAGCTCTAAATAACTCCCCCTTCACATGGTTGGGAGTAAAGTTATGAAAATTCAGATTCTTGATTCTTTAAAACAAACCATGTTTTATAAAGTCATCATCAAGCTCCATTTGATCTTGTTGAATTTTCCAAAGTAAAACTTGCTATGATATTATGATCATCAAAAAATGCACTCTGCATCAATAATTAAGACAATTGAATGATGAAGATAATTTTAATTCTGTAAGTTGTATTCTTTTAATTTCTGTGTAGATAAAAATATTTGAGAAGTCACTTTTGAAATACTTGCTATGAAAATAATAATGAGCCTCCTGACAAATGTATTCACTTAGAATACGGCCAGTTATCAGTGATTCATTAGAATGGATGAGAAAAAATTAGAGGAAAATGGAAATGACAAATAATCTCCAAATTTCACATTGTTCATTCATTTAAAAGTACTTTTCCACTCAGCCACCAGTAAAATCATTTACAAGTGATGACATTTAGCTGAAAAGATTTTCATCTCTTTTTTTTCACTCTTATCCATCTTATAAAGTAAGTACGAATGAATACTAAAATAACCCATTGGGGTCAAGAAACAAAATAATTCCTTACTTGTCTATGTAGATATTGTGCCCTCAGCAAGTAGTAAGATGACTAGCCTAGAGTTGGGGCCCAATAAATATTTCTTAAATGAATAAATGAATGAATATACAGAGTTTTGAAAATGTAACTGGATTATGAGTTGATTAAAAAATATTTTCACAACCTAAAATCTATTCCAATGTCTAACTGAAACTTACTGAATTATTCTGGTTCACTTGTGGAAAGCCTGTCTCTGAAGAACGGGTGCATGGTTTAAACACGTATGAACACTTAATCATATTAGTGTCACTAATTTACATTATTTTACCCAGAAAGATTACAGTAGTCTTCCTCTATGAGACAGTAGGTTAATGTGTTGTTTTCCTCATTAATTTCTGGCCTAATAGGCAAAGTTTGCAATCATGTTCTGTTGAAATAATTCAACAATTTTTTTTTCTGCTTGAATATTGTGACATGAGGTTCTTATGTTCTGAAGAAATAATGGGGCTATATATTGAGAAAATGTTTAAGTTGTAGGTAATATAAAATCCAGTTGAGCAGGCAACAGAAAAGAGGAAATATGAACTTATATCTGCAGCTGAAAATTTAGCAGATCTTGACATGTAGCTAGATACTAGGAGCACAATTAATGTCATCAGACTTTAAACTTCCTGTATTTGTTGGCTATGATTTCCTCTGTCTTCTTGCTCAGACAGTTTTTCCCATATAAAGTAATCTGGTTGGTTTTCAGCAAATCAAGCCTAATTTGCTTCACTCCCCAACCCTATTCCAAAGAAAAAGAGTCTCTACTGTAGTATACCAACCAGCAGTACTAGACTTGAGCCTCTTTGCCTTTCTTGGATCCTATGCCCTTCCTTGACCCACATGCTCTGACCAGGCAGATGTTTTGTAAATGTCTGCTCTGCATGCCCTTTCCAAAATCAGATTGTGTTGCCAGTGGGGTGGTGCTCCATCTTGGGTGCTAGGCCTATTCTTGAATTTGGGAACTGGGTCAATATGACCTGAATCACAAGAACTAGGAGTAAAGAAAATGATTTCTAAGAAATATGAAGGTGTATTTCCAGAAAAAGGAGAAGAAGTTTTAAGGAGAGACATGAACAGTAGATATACCTTGCAAAGAATGTATTTGTCATGATGGAAATATTAGGAAAAAAATGGAAGCCTAGAAATTCTATCTAGCAGATAAGTTTTTTTTAAAGCTGTATTCAAATATCATGCCAAAATTTTAAAGCATTACAGATATCCAGTTCTACTGAAATATTCTGGGATATATTCAATTCTGTAATTGAGCAATGTGGTTAGGTATTTTGGGGGTTAATCAGCTAAGGAAAGAATTAGCATAAATACATTTTTCTGTTTTTAACTTACCTGATTTTGATTAAAGGCAACTAAATGTCTAAGCTGAGGAAGAGCACCCTCTTTCCTCCTTTTAGGATTTTCTTCCACTGGGAGATGGAGTGGAAAGGATATACTGATTTCTTTACTAAGTGTTAGTCCCCCTAATGGTCTTCTTTTTTATGACAGGAACAAAAAAAAGTATGGTACTGAATGAAAAATAGAGGAGAAAGTGATTCCCCTAATGAGTTTCAGTAAAGAGCAAAAATAATATTCAGATATAACATCTCATCAACATTAAGCACAATTTTATTGTAGACTTTTAAAGTGATGCAATGGGTTAAGTAAAATATAGTATATGAGGTTTGGAGTCCATCATAAATTAGTTTAAATTAACATAAGTTGTGACTAAAATTTTTTAATTTTATACTTTACATTTTAGTTCAGAACCTTTTATCTTGTTCAACTTTGCTCTACCACTGAAAGAAGAAATTATTCTTTATATTCTCATGTTTCTAGTAAAATATATTCTTTCTTCCCAGTTTTAAGATTCATTTTTTTCTAGTGTAAGTTTCAGTATTTTGCAACATTAGGCTTATTGAGGACCTCATGACCTTGGTTGAACTGATTCAGGGTGTGATGACTGAAGAGAACTGTCAACTTGATTGGTTTTGGGATTGCTCTGGGGATTAGTAATGCACACTTTTGGGTGTGTGGGAGTAGATTGTGAGACTAGACTTTATGTAATGCTGTATGAATTGTTGTTTCATCTTCCTCTCTGGTGCTGGACCTATGATCTATTTTCACATCATGAGCTAAGCAACTGCTCCCTGCCATACTCCATCTTAATGATGTTGCTGGATTGAAATCAGCCAAACATGGGCTGAATCCCCTGATAGTATGACTTAAATTAAACTTTTCTCCCTTTGTATCTATTGGCATCAAATATTATATCTCAGCAATGAGAAAGCTGACCAAACTACAGAGTTATAAATCTGCTTTGGAACTTATTCTTTATAATTTACCTATCTACCATTAAAGCTGTGGAGTATTTTCTTCAGCAAATTATATGGATGTAGTAAGGTTTCCCAAACTAGATAGTTTATTTCACTTTTTATTTATTTTCTAAGACTCTTAGGTCAAAATCTATGGAACATGTTATATATTAAGAAGACAGTACAGGACATGTGTTGGGTTTTTGATAAGATATCACATTTCAATTTATCATAAATTTTTTTCATATTTTCCAAGAAATTTAGTTTGGAATCACATTATGAACAGGAATATATATGCTGTAGAGGCATAGTCAATAGAACCTCTGGATCTACTTACAACTTCCTTCATCTCAGACTCTGCTGAAACAAGTACTATAATTACCATCAAGTAAGCCACCTTGTCATAATTCATTATTTCTAGAAAGCCCTGTGAGGAAGATAACGAATATGGTCATTAACAGAGTCATTAACTTTTGTAGCCATAAAAGTAGGAGGGGGGGGCTGGAGAGGGAATAGGTGAAGAATTGGATCTCAAGCCCAGCACTTTACAGAGGAATATTCTTTTTTTTTTAATTTGGTGATGGTGGTACTAGAGATTGAACAAAGGGCTTTCACATTGAGCTGTGTCCTCAACCTTGTATTTTCTTTTTTCTTTTTTTAGTTTTGAGAGAGGTCTTCACTATGTCATTAAGTTGACTAATTTGCCCAGGCTAGGCTAGAAGTTGTAATCCTTCTGCTTCAGCCTTCTCCACCACTCCTGGCAAGAATATCTTGTTTAATTATAGTAAAAGAAATGGCTTTGAAATTTGCTTTATCATTTTGTATGCATTAGTTTCTAAGGTGAGATATCAAAAAGAATTTTACTTGAATAGGAGAGGTTTTATACCTCTCCCATTACTATTTATTATTATTAATAATAAATATTTTGGAAACTAGCTCAATGGCTGTTTGTTTATCCATTTATTCTTTTGTGTAACATTTGCTGTTTTTCAAGTTTGCTGTGTGCCAGACATTGTTCTAATTATATGATCTCATTTCCATATTCTAAACACCTTCTGAGACAGACATCATTATTATCACGTTTTACTGTTTAAATACTTAAGTATAGACCTACTAAATTGTCAAGTTCATATGATTAATAAACAGTATATGTAGCAGTCAGGAAGGATTAAAGCATACACATGAGAAACCAGCACATGAAAAACTACCATATGTGCAAAAACTCCAAATAGAGGTTGTGGCAGACTGTTGGCAGAATGTCAGGGGACAGGGGAACAGGATGATATTGCATTAAATGGTTAGGGAAATATCTGGGAGAAAGTTAGTATTTAAAGGAAGACCTGTGGAATAAGTAGAGAAGAGTTAAGCAGAAAACAGCTTATTGTATTTGAGGAAAAGAAAAGGGAGCTCTTATTAGTTACATTGTTAGTACAGATATCTCTGACCAAAGATCTTCATCTGGAGATCTAGCAAGATGAGAGGAGGAACAGTAGCTGTCTTTCTGAGTTTTGTTCAGTTATCTAGTTTTGCTTTTTTTTTTTTTTGAATCAACAAGGCTTTAGGCATAAAAGTATGTATTTCTTAGAGTTTTCCAGAGAAACAGACCCAAATCTACAGATAGATAAGTTATGAAGAGAAGACTTTTTTATAGGAATTAACTCATGTGATTATAGGGTTCAGTAAATCCCACCATCTGCTGTCTGTACCCTGGAGAAACAGTGAAGCTGTTGGTGTAACTCTATTTCAGCTTGAATACCTGAGAGGCATGGGGGCCAACACTGTAACTGCCAGTCAAAGACCAAAGACCCCAGAATAGGGCGACTGCTTGTGTAATGCCTGGAACCTGAAAATCAGGAGATCTGACTTGCAAAGGAAAGAGAAGATAGACATTCTAGCTGAAGGAGGGAGAGAGAGATTTCCTGTACCTTTTTGACCTGTTATGGCCCCCAAGGGATTAAATGACATCCACCACACTGATGAAAATAGATCTTCTTTATTCAGTGTAGTGATCCATACGCTAATATGTTCTGGAAACACCCTTACTGACACACCCAGAAAAATGTTTAGAAATTATCTGAACATCCTTAACCCTGCCAAGTTGAAACAAAATTCGCTATCATAGAAAGTCTCCTTTAGATTTCAGGTGGATGTTTTTTCTTTCTAGCCTTTTACATGCAAAAGTTTTCTTACTGGAGTATGCATTAAAATGCTACAGTATTTAACCAAGAGGCAATTTTTTCTGTACTTATTTTTTTACTAAGTTTGTAATCTGGACTTAATTGAGAAAGAACAAGTTTCTTTAATCCATAAGTTCACTCAAATGCTAATCAAGGGTCTTATATATGTCCTTTGAGTAATACTAAAATGAATTTGCCATGGATATCTTTCAGACGTTTGAAGTCCAGAATAATGAGTATTTTTAAATAAAAAGTATATAAGGGCTGGTAGTATAGCTCGGTTATGAAGTGCCATGGACTTGAACCTTAGCAGCAATATTTTATATATTGTATATGTATGGATATCATGTGTGTGCATACATATAATTTAAACAAATATTTACCTTATATTTTTAATCCCACAAATCTTTATACCTTGTGATTTTACTAATTTTCTAATACATAGCCCATTCAGAGAAAGCAAATTATTATTCGGACTTAAGTTGCAAAACTGATTTTGTTGTGTTATAAGAAGACATGAGTTTTAAAAATAAGGCTTTGTGTTAAAAATGAATCTTTTTCAAGAAAAAATGGCATTCTAACTTTCAAAAAATTGCCTTTATATAGAGCAGTAAAAACTGAGTGTCTTATAAACTACAATGTTTTCATTTTATAAATTATGATGTAAGAAATATTCTTATCTAAATGATGGGGGAAAACCTTTATGTTTTAGAAGTATAAAATAGAAATATTAACCAACTAAGGGTAGAGGACAGAAGAAGGACATTACTTAGGTGACTCAAAGTTGCTGTCTTATGGTTTGTGTCTGGATGTCCCCCCAAAGTCTCATGTGGTCATGAGGGGCAGACTTTTCAAAGGAGGCTGAATCTAGAGTTTGTGATTGGTTTATTGGCTAGTTTTGGAATTGGGAGTTTGAGTGTTACACCTAACCTAGGGTGGGAAGCCTGTATACAGTACAAGAAAGGAAAAGAGACTTGATCCTCCCCTTTTGCTCTTGTTGCTTTTGCTATCTTCTGGCACCATGAATAGTTGCCCTTCTACCACACTATCCTGCTTTGGAGCCAGCTGATTATGGACTGAAACTTCTGCAAACTGCGAGCTAAATAAACCTTTCTTCCCTTAAGTTTGGATGTTAGATATTTTGCTTCAGCAAAGAGAGAAAAGTAACTAATGCATATTGCCATTCTCTTTGGCCTTGGCTGTCTAAAGGTAGATATAGAAAGACAGAGGAGATGAAAAACATATAATTAAGATAGAAGCCAAAAGCTAGGAGGTTTTATGTCTCCCTTCTGCTCAGGAACTCTATTAAGAAGACTATCATAGTGAGTCATCATGTACCTGTGAGATATTAGTCAAATTCTATGTTATTTTATTTATGTCTGGTAATACAATGTGCTCAACACCAAATGTTTAGGCAAAGAGAGGCTTGAGAGGATGATCATGAGTCTGTATTTCTGTGGGAGATGGCAGCAATTTAAAACTTTTCCATGTATCTCCAGTTAAGAAGTGAAGAAGGAAGAAAATACCATATTAAATCTGGATTAATTAAATAAGACTCATACCTAAACAACAGGAGATGGATATTCCAATAAGGAAAGAAGAGTGATCCTGGACAGCAGGTGGTGAGCATGTCTTCTTAGCGAGAGAGCACACTTTCTTCCTCAAAGACAACAGGCTGAATGAAATGCAGCCAGGTAAGCACTGAGGCCACAAAGACAGAGGCTGTTTGTTTTCTATGGTGAGTGAGATGAGACCGAAAGGGTCAAAGCACAAGGATAAAGAATGTTTCCTCAGTGATAGGAGGCGTGGACAGCTTTTCCTCATATCCAGAAGCCATCTCGGGAAGGAAAAGAGGTGTTTTAAAAGCAAATAGAATACAACAAACAAACAAACAAACAAACCCAAAAAAGCAAATAGAATGTTGAATTGTCTGAAATTTACCAAAAATGAATGATTATAATGAAAGGAGACAGTTATTATTATTTGATAAGACTAGGAAGATTATTAATCCCCCATTACCTCCTCAGAATAAAATTACAGTATTTTTTTGTTGCTAATGAAAACTATTCTACTCCCAAGCCCTCACTGATTACAAGTTTGCAGATCTTTTTTCCCTTTTTTTGAAGGTAGTAGAAATACAATAGAACAAGCCAGAACAAAGCCAATTGAGACAATGCAGTGAATTTGGTATAGAACTTCACAGCGGGTTACCGGGATAACAGTAATAGGTACCATAGTATATCTCAATATCTTCACAATAATTGTTTAGTCAATTAGGTATTGCAAAATCAAACCAAAGACAGAACATTATAAAACCAATCAAAAGAGAATATTGAATAGAGTAAAGCAATTAATTATATTGAAACAAAACTGTAAATAACATTTGCTTTCAAACAGAACATAGAGGAGACCCCCCATATTTGCTATATTGCATACAGTCATCCTAAGAGATGCTCAGACCTCTGTCCCCAGTTGCTAACGGGGGTGAGGGGAGGATGTTTGATTTCAAGCCCGCAAACCAGTAGCCTCACAGGAGACACTACTGGGTCTTCTCCTGGGTCATGCTGGAGGAAGGTGCTTACCAAGAGGACAGGTGAATTGCTTCTTTGTGCAGCTGCCTGGGTTCCACTATGGCGGTGGCCAGGTCAAGTTTGCAGTTTAGAAAGTTTGTTGTGTGTATGTGTGTGTATGTGTATTTATATTGTTTCCATATATCCATATTCATATAAGTACTTAAATATACAGTAAAGTATCTGCAAAGTTTAGATAGTGATTACCTCAGAAGAGTTCGACAAACTAGATTACCTCTTTAATAGCTAGAAGTAATCTGCTTTTATTAAGACCTGTGTGCTGCTTTTGCTTTTTAACTCAAAGAAGATTGCTCATGGTGGAAGTTCAGTAATTTGTTATAATTGGGGCTCTTTACATTTTATTGATCAATTTTCAAGTTTCATTTGGGTTTTGAATGCATGGTGCTTTCTATAACTAAAGAGAGATTAGTTTTGTTACTCTTGAGTGAGAATCCATTTTGTTTTCCAACTGTATTGTATTTCTCCACTGTGTATAGAAAATAGAGTACTGGATGGTTTTTTTATGGAGCTAGTTACATAGTTTCAGTGAGCTAGTTACCCAGTGTTGACAAAACTACTTTAGGGTTTTTCCATAGCAAATGGGGTTAAATAAGACCTTTTATAGGTATTTACAGTAAACTGAAATTAAATTTCAAGCAATAACTTAAAAACTTGGTTCCATCTGGTAAAGTTTTTGCCTAATCTTTTGTTTCTTGTTGATTCTAGGGAAAAAAACACTTCAATAACTGTATTGTGGAGATTAACCACATAGGCTATTTAAAATGTTTATCAATGTCTGTGCCTCCTCTCAAATGAATCAGGGCCACCGTGGACTGTGACCAACCAACATAGCTCTCTTGACCCATGTATAGGATTGTCAGCCTGGTTTGTATTAAATAGCTTTAGTTTGAGTTATCATTTATTTAGGTTGGTACTAGTAGTACTAGAAGTTGATATTGTTATGAAGAATTGAATTCTCTGATACTTCAACTACTTTTTGTGAAGAGCACACATCTACCCCATTTCAGAGTTCTTGGGCCATCTACCTCTAGAATAATGTTTACCTTGAATATTTGATCTTTGTTATAATTCGTGTCTTTACCCAAAGCTGTAGAAAACATCTCTTTTTAAGGTTATAACTTTATCTTAGTTCTGGGCCATATATTTAAACAAATAGGTGTGATATGTTTTTAGATTTGAGGATTCACATAATCCTAATAATTTGTGATGGATATTCTCATTTTTTGGGGGGGTTATATTTTTTCCTAAGGAATTCATTGAATTCATTCATTTTCTCACTCAGTCTTCTGTGTGCCTGGCAATACCTATACATAAAATGATCTCCCAAGGAATCAGCAGTTTTATTCTTCAAAGCTAATGGTATTGAAAGAATGTAAATGAGCATCTAAAGATACAAGGTAGTCTGTTACAGTATGTCAGTATTTTAGAAAGAATACAAAGACCTTCTATTTTCCTTTGTAGTTCTTTGATAGAAATATAAACTTCAATATTTTTACAGGCCACTGTATTAAACAATCCTTGACATAATTTTTCTTTGAACACATAGGTATCTTTTCCTGAAACTTTTTCTGGTCAAGAGGTCAGAGAAATGTTTGATTCAGCAGGAGATTGGAAACCACTGGGTACAATGCATAGTACCAAACTGGGATGGGCAAGGAGTGTTATGTAGGGAGAAACCTGGAGAAAGAGACTATGTTTCCTCATGTTCTGTACACACATTGTCTGAGATGTAAGGAGATCCACAGTATCGGTCCATAAAGGAAGAAAGAGAATCTAGCTGCCATCCTTGGGAGCAGAATAATATACTATAAAACCAGGAGAATAATTTTTTGTTTCATTCTTTGATACTAAAATAGATTTGATACTGTTCACTGTTTAACAACCCTTAAAGTCAAAATTTGGGGGCTAAATTTTATTGATATATCTTTTGTTGCCTGCAATGACTCATTTTTCTTTACTTCAGAACTCTACAGAGTCAGAGAACAGATTCTCAATACCTCCTTTATAATCTAAATTCATTAATGTGGAAATGTCTCAGACTTATTTTTCCCTCTAGGTTAAGTAGCCTTAACTCCTCTGAAAACTCCCAGCATTAATTTTTTTCCCTAATTGCTTTTCTCTGGATATTCTCCAGTTCAGCCAAGTGCCTCTTTAAGGGTGTAAAAATTCATTACAGCAGGCTTTCTTGGACAATAACAATTCCATTCTATGCTCATTGGTTGACAGAATCACATGCCCAGCCTTATAGTAATATGAGAGCTGAGGGACCCTTTACTTGTTTTCTCCCTGCTCAGTTGGGAATTTAAATACTAGCAATGTTTCCAAGTTTCCCAGCCTGTACTTTCACACTGAATGAGAAAATTCTTAAACAAAAGCAAAAGTTTTTAACATTGTCCTTTAGTTCTTGCAACATGAGAGGCAATTTTCCAATTCAAATAAGCACATCTGTAGCCTTGTGACCCAATGTCAGGTGCCACAGGTCAAACTCAATTAATACCATGAAGCTGGTCAAGTACCAAGCACCTGTTGTAAACATTCCATATGGTTTTTATCCTAGAAGGAATGACCAACCTGAAGCAGCTGTGGGTAATTTTATTAGCCCAAACAAGCTGAAGCAAAAGGGAAAAAAATAACATAATTAAAATCCTAATGGAACCCAGTATGATCTCATTAGTAAGCTACAAAGCACTGAAATGACCAGTATGCATAGGTATTTGCCAGTATTATTACATCATCAAGGAAGTGAAAAATAGTTATACATGTTATACATTAATCCTAAAGCTAGGAAATTTGAGGACTGGTTAATTTGAGTAGATAGATGTTTGTACACAGCTTCGAAGACAATATGGCAGAATCCAGAAATTGTAGACCATTTCATGGAAAATAACCAAGTGAGTCCACTATTAGCTCACCCTTGTGCTTGGTGTATGGCAGAGAAGAGACATATTAAAGCATGAGGAAGGGAGAGAATAAGCTTGTATCTTAATAGAAAACTCAGGGCAAAACTATGTTACCAAGTTAGAACCATTTCTTGAATTTGCCGTCAGTGAAGTGTTTCACCATTGATTGTTGCAGGCATTCTTTAAATTCTACAAGGCTAAAAGTAAAAAAAAAAAAAGACACAAACAAAATTGTAATACATAAGCCAGAAATAATGGTGTATTTGGATATTAAAAATTTCTCTCCTTCCTGTATATATATCATGTTTCAGTGTGACATTGTTGGTTTTCTTGTGTGGTGTACTTGAATTCTCCAATCACTAAATCTGAGGGTGTGTGCAGAACTTGATAAGCAAAGGATTGAAAAGTTCAAGTACACTGGAACTCAACCTCTATCACTGCTGGGAGCCCTGAGAGCTCAAAATAAAGAAGACTGTGGTAGCTTCCAGGAAGGGGAAAGGCCTCAAGTGAAACATTTTAACTATCCTGTCTCCATCTCCTGACTTCCAGCAGGGCCAAATTAGACCATCAATCACATCTGCAGAGAAACCATCGCAAGCCAGAACTGTCAAGCAAACAACAGATGTGAGTGTTTTAAGTCACTGAGTCAATAGCAAAAGTCTATTGATACTTAATGAAATAAATAATTCTATAAACAGCTTAACTATAAAGTCTGATACATGATGGGCTCATTGAAGCAATAATTAAAAATTGAGGCCAGTGTGAAAAAACTTCAAAAACAATGAGGTGTTGGTTGTTCTGTTCATCATATTTGACAGGGATATTTTTCTGTTATGTTTTCATCGCAAGAATATCTGCAATCCCTCTGTTTGTGTTTAGATCCCTGAAAATATTTTTCACATGACTAGTCCATCCATTTTTGTTCATAATTCAAATAAGTATGTTTAGAGTTATGGGTTATGTTCCAGTTCTTTGAGGGAAAGAACCAAGTATCAAGGTCTTTATACTGTTTACATAAAGTATTTCAATATGGAATCTAACCACACAATGTAGAAATTTTAAAATAAAGTGTATCCACCAAATTTTTGACCTTCCTCCTCTCAGCAAGTGGAAGCTACATTCTAATTAGACGGTGAATAACTTGTCCTTTCACCATGCAGCAACATCAACTCATTGGTCATGTGCATGAGCATCTTGGAAGAAAGTTCTCCAGCCCAACTCCAAAACTATAGCCCCAAACAACATTCTGATTGCAGTTTTGTGAAGGTTTCTAGGCAGAAACTCCACCTGAATTGTTCCTGAATTCCTAACCCCAAAGAAATTCTGATATTCAAAATATTTTTGCTGTATTAAGCTGTCAAATCTCAGGGTTATTTCTTCACAGCAACAAATGACTATTCCATATGATAAAAAAGGGATAAAATTTATACCATACTTTTAAAAATAAAGAATATTAATCAAGCAATCTTAGCACTAAAAGCTATATCCAAAAAGTTCTAGTTTTTTTCTGAAGATTCCAAATACAGTGGACCCACATTTATTTTTAAGCTCAGTCTTTGGGTTTACTAAGTCTTTTTAGTGTAAATATGAATTAATGAGTCTACCAGTAACCAAAGCAATTAGGGAGACTCTGCATCGTGGTAATAAACTCCCTTTCCTTTTATCATGAACCCAAATGGGTTTATTTTTATTCTAGTAACATCCATATTATTTATTCTCCATTGTGTTTCCATTTGTGTTTAAGCTGTGGCCTGATGTTCTGTAGGGGTATTTAGAAATGTATGCCCTCAATCTGCCAATAAATTAATCTTTCAAAAGGCATTATTTCCAGGATATCTTCTAAATGCTTTTGCTTTTTGCATGATGAGGTGGCTCTAGATGTCTTTACAATAACATATTTGGTCCCTACCCCACACAATTTATTTATTTTATGTTTTTATTATTTTTTTAATTTTAAAGAGAATAAAACAAAACAACACAAAAGCAAACAGAGCAAAGCGTATCAGAACAGAACAGTGTAAACAACACAGGAGTTCAAAACAAGACAACAGGAAATCAACAGCAGCTACCATAATGTCTCTTGTTTTTTTCAAAATAGTTTTCTATGTCTTCATGCACAATAAATTCAAACAAAACAAAATAGTGTAAAACCATACAAAACAAAAGAATGGAAGCAATATGAGCCTTCAAAACCACACACTAGGAAATCAACAATGGCTGCCGTAACCCCATACCATTTATAATCTAGCTGATGATAGTCCTCCAATGGAACTAGTTTGTTTTACACTTCTAATAGGCATCTGCTTGGAATGCTGTTCAGCTTCTGCATTTTTTTGAGTGTTTGCTATGGGCATAGACTGTCTTCTCTTTATTTGCTGAATGTAGGTTTGTTCTTGAATGGAAAAGGAGTTGACTAAATGATTCAAACAAAATCACAAGATATAACTCCCATAAAGAAAAATTTTGTAATAAAAATTAAGCATATTAAATCTTTAACACAACCACTATCAAATGCCAGTAGAAATAAGAAATCATCCAGAGACCTCGGTAATATGCAAGTACTTATACTCTGTAACTGAAAATTCTGAGTTCTTTAGTCTGAGAGCCAAATGATTTTTTAAAATGAAGTTCTTTAAGGACAATACAAACCTGGTAAAAATTCAGTTGATCTTTAAGATAGAAAAACAGTGATGACCAAGCTGCTAGGTCAAAAAATATTGTCACAATCCAAAGAGAATTCTTTCTCAGGGATAAAAACTAATTGAACAATAAGAAAGTTGGAATGGTTATACATATCAGATAAAATAGACTTGAGAAGACTTTTAGAGTATAAATAGGGCCTTTGATAGTTATTAAATGATCAATTTACCAGGAATATAAAATGATTATAAACATGTATGCCTGTGACAGCACAAAGCTAAAATAAGTAGCAAAATATAACAACAACAACAAAAAGAATGAACAAATTTGTACTTACTCAAACTTAAAAATGCTTATGCCTTGGAGGACACTTATCATGAAAGAAAAAAGGCAACCAACTCTGTGGAAAAAATGTTATAAACTATTTATCTGATAGATGACTTATCTGGAAAATATCAAGAACTTTTTAAACTCAGTAATGAAAACACAACACAATTAGAAGGGGCCCAGAATGTGGATAGACATTTCTCTAAAGAAGGTATGCAAATAATCACTATGCACACAAAAAGTACATTGCCAAAGAAGATTTATAAGTGGTTATTAGGCACAGTAGGCAAAGATGCACATAACATCATCAAAGGATAGCTAATAATTTAAATTGCTATATTATTTTAATTATTAAATTAAATAATTAAGAATCATAAATGCAAATCATACCCAAGTGAGATGGTACTTCACATGAGCTAGGATGGCTTTAGTCAAAAATGTCAGCTAATAACAAGTATAGACTAGGATGTGAAGGGATAAGAACTTTTTTTAAACTTTAAAGATAGTAAAATCCAACAAAACAAGACAGAACAAAGTCAATCAAAGCAGTGCAGCAAAACTGGTACAGAACTTCAAAGCAGGATACTTGGAAAACAATAATAGCTACCATAGTATATCTTGTTATCTTCATAATAGTTGTCCATTCCAAAACACTATAAAACCAATCAAAACAGAATATTGAATAAAACAAAATAATTAATCAGAACAAAGCACAACAGTGAAAACAATATTGGACTTCAAAGACAAAATAGAAGGAAATCCCCAATATTTGCTATATTGTATACTGTCATCCTCCTAAGAGATGCTCAGGCTACTGGCCCCAGGCCTGCAACCAAACAATAGAAGCATTTAGTTGCTTTATGTACCTTAGTTGCTATCAACTCAGCCTGTCCTCAGAACCATTCAGGCTAACAGGGGAGTGGGAGTGTTTGATTCTCAGCCTATGAACTGGTGAGCTAATGGGAGGTGCTGTCTTTTCTTTCCCTGGAATGCATATGGCTTGCACAGCTTACCTGGAAGGCTGACTGGTTGCTTTCTTGATTGGTCCCCCAAGACCCAGCATGACAGATTCTTGGGAGATGCTGACTTCTCTCTCCCTGGAGCGCATATAACTCACACTGCTTACCAGGAAGGCTGGCTGGTTGATTTCTTGGTTGTTCCTCCAAATCCCAACATGGTGGATTCTCAAGAGATGCTGACTTTTCTCTCCCTGGAATATGGGTATAAGAACTTTTGCATCCTGCTGGGAATGTAAAATAATGGTCATTTTGGAGAATAAGCTGGTAGTTTTTAAAAACAGTAAACAAAGAGTTACCATATAATTCCCAAGGTGTACTCCTAGGTATATTTCAAAGAGAAATCAAAACATATTTTCATAAAAACTAGTACATGTTTCCAGGCATGATAGTCATGCCTGTAATCCCAGCACTTGGGAGGCTGAGGCAGAAGGATTATTGTGAGTTTGAGGTGAGTCTGAGCTATATAGTGAGTTCAAGGGCAGCCTGTCTGCATTGCAAAACTGTCTCAAAAAGCCAAAAGAAGTTAAAAAACAAAACCCCAAAACTTGTATATGAATGTTTATAGGTACACTATTTATAATGATGGAAACAATCCAAATGTGAATCAATTGAAAAATGGGCAAACAAAATTGTGTTATATACATACAAGGGGTTATTCATCTCTAAAAATAAATGAGCACTAATACATGTGAATGATTCTTTGAACACAATACTGTGAACACATATCTTTGAACACATATTCTAAGTGAAAGAACCAGACACCAAAGATCATACCTTATATGAAGCCATTAGCATGAAATGTCCATAATAGGCAAAATGTGGAGGCAGAAAGTAGTTTAGTTGTTGCTTAGGAGAAAGGTAAAATGTAGGATTCAACAACAGGGTCTTGAGGTAGTAGCTCCAAGTATTTTTGGAGGTGTTTCTTTCTGAGGTGAAAAGAATTTTTAAAATTGTGATATTCTATGTGAAAGTACTAAAACCATCAAATTATGCATTTCAATGGGTAAATGGTATGTACATTAATTGTATCTTATTGAAGCTATTACAAACAACAAACACTGACAACTTGCTTTCAGACTATCAAAGTGGATTAAAAATACTAAACCTTTTATCTGTGATTGTTAATTTTCATTTTTACATTTTATGTCTGATTTGTGTTAGAGTCTACATCCTCTCAACTTCAAGAACAATATTTCTCCCTTAGACTTGTGAGCATGGAGCTGTGGCTATGACCGACTGTGTGCAAATAAACTAAGGCATCACAAGGTAACAAGGCCAAAGAAATCTAAATTGCCCACTAACCAAAAACCAAATTAAAAAATTATAGCCTTTTTTTTTTCCTTCCAAATAAAACAAAAGGGAGAACTTCGGGGACCAGATCTCAGCATACAGATCATGATGCTATATAAAACAGAGCAAAGCATGAATGCCTGTGTCAGTCCCACCTCCAAATCATCCCCACTAGGATGTTTTCCTGGCATTTCCCCAGCCTTTTTCTCCATGAGAGTTTTTCCTTTTACATAATCCATCATTAAGTATTTACTAATAAAGTAGTAAAAGATTAACCATTTTAAAAAATGGCTTCTTAGATTTTTCTCTTTTGAGTCAAACTGTATCATTTAATTTTTATTTAAAAATTTAGGTATTTTTTATCTTAGCATAATTTTTAACCATAATTTGATATTTCTACCTTTATCAAAGAGTAATTGACAGAGAAAAATTATATATATCTAAGATGAACAGCTCAATGTTTTGATACACATGTGCATGGGAAAATTAACTCACAAATATATGGAACATTTTTATGTTGACACAACTTCCCTTGGTGCACTTTCCTGAAAGTGATCACTTCCTTCACACTTTGAGGCCTTAGCACACCAGGGATTCTTTTAAGTGTTATGTACCAGATCTAGAGAAGAAGATGAGGCTGGAAGGACAAGCAGACTTGATTTGGGGAGAAAGGAAGGGAAAGATCAGGGAAGAGAGAGGGAGAAGAATGCAGTGGAGCAAAGTTTAGCAGACAGTGCTGTGGTGGCGTTTTCACTTTCCTCAGTAAAGACCATAAGTCTATCTTCACTCCTCTTCCACATTCTCATTCTCCTGGACCTGTGTTTGGAATTTTTTGGTAAGGTAGATCAGTAGAGGTAGAAATCCTCAAGAATGTTCCTGAGAGTTCCAGCATCTAAAGCGGAGGCTAAGCTACAGGCCAAGATCAGGTGCTTAACAGTTGCAACCAGGTGCTTCTCTAGGATGCAGGAAGAGCTCTAACCACCAATTCTAAGGTCCGGGACTTAAGAGTTTATCTGAGAGGTGATCTTTGATCAAGTAATAGCCCAAACAATGTACAGTACTACTTGTGTCATCTTGGCAAATCACTTAGTTCCTCTGAAATCATTTTTCTTTAGCTGTAAAGTGGGAATAATAATAAGAAGTACCTAATACAGTTGCTATGGGAATTTAATAAGGTGCTATATAAAAAGCACAACCAGTGTCTGATATAAATAGATAGCACACATGCAGGGCATGGAAAGTAAGACCTCAAAACTTTATTTTTCCATTAAGGCAACCAACAAATGCTGAAAATTTGTTGTTCATATGTCCTGGCTACACTGCCATCTGGAATAGTCATTTAGAAATATTTGGAATCTCATAAAAAGATTTGAAAGTCTTGATAAAAGCTTATCTTTTTTTTTTGGTGTTCCAGAAAAGATTTAGGGACTTGAAAATAGAGAGAGGTTAACACCAGAGAAATCTGCACCATGTGGGTCTTTCTTTTTAAAATTACATATTGTCCTCTTAGAAATAGTTGTTCAAGTTACAAAATTAAAGCATACAAAGTAGACATTCAAACAGTGAGACTGTAAACAGGTATGCATGCATGAGTCTACATGTATTTCTATCCTTTCTGTATTAGAGGGAAAAACAAAACATAGCAAGGCAAAACAAAACAAATTCCTATAAAAACATGAAACAAAAAGTCACATAAAACCACAGTATGAGGTGATCTACAATGATTACTGTGTAGTTTATTATTATCTTCAATAGAATTGTCTAAATCCTCAGGCATAATTGAATATAGTACTATAATTGAATACAGCAGTACATAACAATATTAGTAAAAATAAAACATTGTAGACAGTATAAAACTTCAAAGGCAGGTAATAATCAAACCAGAGTGGATATTCTAGTGAATCTTGTCATCCTAAGTGCAGTTGCCTATATTCTCAGACTTGATACTATCAATCATAACAGCTTTGAATAAAATCTATCAATACAAAACAGTGATCTAACAAACAAGATTTGATTAGGTTTATGTTGTAGGTTTTACAGAGCTTTAGATTAAGTTAATAGGAAATGAAGGATGATTACCATACTATATCCTGTTATTTTCGGGATAACTGTCTGTGCCCCAAATCTAGCATAGGTAGAATGACTGGAACAGAATATAATACAACTAAGCAGAGTGGTGTGAGTAATGTGGGTTTTAAATCCCGGTGCACTATTAACAGTATAGTGTATCAAGGCCATCTATGTTAAAGAGTCTAGCCATTTTTCTCTGCCTCATTTCTGCTATGCTATTTTTCTGCCTTTGTCTACTTTTGTCCTTCATTCTACTGCCTGCCCCACTCATTGAGGCCTTTCTGCCACTGTTCCTAAAATCCTGGTATTTTTTTTTTCTCTCTCTAGAATGTCCTTTAGCATTCTCTGTAGGGTTGGATTGGTAGTCACAAACTCCCCCAGTTCCTCTTTGTCATAGAAGCATCTTGTTTCTCCATTAATTTCTAGTGACAGTTTTGCAGGGTGTATCAATCTGGGCTGGGGGTTATTTTCTTTCAGGGCTTGGAATACTTTGCTCCAAGCTCTTCTTGATCTGATGGTCTGTGTCCAGAAGTGAGCCGTGATCCTGATGGGCTTACCTTTATAGGTAATCTGTTTCTTTTCTCTGACTGCTTTTAATATTCTGTTTTTATATTGAATTTCTGGTATCTTGATAATTATATGTCTGGGTATAGATCTATTTTGGTTGTAGGTGGCTGGAGTTCTGTATGCCTCACATAACCGTATGTCATTTTCTTTTCCCATGCTTGGGAAGTTTTCCTTAATTATTTCCGTGAATAGCCTTTGTAATTCACCTGTTTGTATTCTTGCTTCTTCATTCACATTTCTTATTCTTAAATTATAGATTCTCTTGTCATCTTCTAGCCTTTTTCTTATTACTGCCTGTTTCCTTGTTATTTTTAAGAAACCTTTCCTTTCATGATCACACATTGCAAACTTGTCTTCAAGTTTTGATAGTCTATCCCTAGTTTCTTTTAAGGAGTTTTGCCAGCTTTCAATGGAGTTTTTAATTTCCTGGTAGTCTCTTTGAATCTGCTTCATGTATTCTATATTTTCTTTATATTCTTTATTGAATGTTTCTCTCCTTTTTTATGTTCCTCCCTTCCTCTCTCTGTATCTTCCTGAGAGATGCTTAGAATTTCTTTTATTACTCTACTCATATCTTGTTTTACCTGATTAAATATTTTAGTTTTGAGCTTGTCTACAAGGTCCTGAAGATATCTCTTAATCTCCATTGAAGCCATGTTTAATGTTGTGTTTTGCCACCCTCAGATTCCCTTGTTTTTCCCTCTCCTGGATCAGTGCTCTCAGGGTTCTGGGCTGGGGGCCTCCTCTTGCCTCTCTCTCCTGTCATGGTCCTGGCTTCCTCCACACAGGTGTACAGTGCAGGTCCCAGTCCCCTTCCCTGTTGGCCATGGTTCCTCTGAAGCATGCTGGCAATGGACCTCCTCCCTCTCCTGCCTGCTCTTGTCACTAAGATGTAAGCAGGGGCTATGTATTCCTGCCCCTCCCCACTGGCCAGCCAAACTTCAGGGGTCTTCACCAGGTTAGTGTATGCTAGACACAGGGAATCTATTTGGGATGGCTCATTGGGTCCCGGCCAGGGGCACAACCCAGTCCAAGCAAATCCCACAAATCTGCTCTGGGGAGGGAGCAGCCAACTAAAGTCACTGTCACTCCCACTTCAGGCTCCTCCTGCCCGATTCCAAAATGTCACCCATTTGGTCATGCCCTTCCCATGGGGGGGTCTCATTCCCAGCACTGACCATGGATTAATGAAGGTCCCTTTGCCAGCTCCATTCTCTGTTGGGCTCACCAACCCCCGACTTCAGCACTGCTGTGCTTCCTGTGAGTGGCAGTGGGAACCAGTTTGGGTGGCTCTGCCGGTTGGCTTGGATTCAGGCCACTGTAAACTTGGCAGGTCACTGCAAACAAAAACACTGTGTCCCATAATTTTTAGCTGTTTCAGTTATAGTCCTGAAGTATTTGACGAGCTTTTTTATGTTTTAATTTCTTCCTATGTCAAGAGGAGCCATCTCCCTCTGTCTGGATCTCTCCAGGATGTTTTATTCTGGGACATGAGTTGTTTCTCCTGGGAGGCTTTGTATTTTGTTGCTCTTTGATTGGTCATCTTTAGCTCCTCCCCATAAAAGCTTATCTTATTATTATTTTTTTAAATGAAATTATAGCTGTTGATGGATAAGAGGACTTTTCCTACCACTTTTTGGACAGTTCCAAATTGTTTAATGTACTTAGAACAAATTTTGAAGGTCATATTGAGTGGTTCTTTGGAACAATATAATGAGCAGTGCCACCCCATAAGGTTGAGAATTAATTCTCAGCATTCTACTGCTCAGAGAAGAAAGGTATGTATCTTTTGGATTTTTCTTTCATGTACCCATGAGATGGGGGATTTCTTTGACTAATTAACAATGACTAAAAGAGTAAATAATCTCATGACCTCAAATCAGTGAAATTTTGATTAATAGTTACTATTAACTGCTCATAAATTTTTCTTTTTCTTGAGGAACTTTTCCCTTCATTCCCTTCCCTAATTCCCCCTCTTCTCCTCTGCCTTTCTCTTGTCCTTTCTTTGGGACTAAAACCAGGGACTTGTACATGACAGACAACTACTTTACCACAAAGTTACATCCCCAGCCTAAGGAACATTCTCTGACATGCATTATTTCAACTTGTATTTTATGAAATGGTATTACTGATTTTAATTATCAATGATATAAAAGTTTTAAAAAATATTTGATTTAAGACCAAAAGAAGAAAATATAGATTAGATAGTATGTTGATAAGCTTGACAGAACTCAGGAGGGTATTTGTGTCCCTACTATCTCTCATATGTTATGTGATCAACAAATATTTTATGAGTGAATAAATGAATGGAAATCTGCCTTACTTTCCTATGTGGTTGTAACATGTTATTGAATTTTTCTAATAAATTTTTATAACTGAAACTACCATTTTATGTATACTCTTATGTCTTGGGTCTTCCTTTTCTAATTATTTTTAATCATTCTTGAACATTTTGAGATCTAGGACAGCTCCATATTTTTCTTTGCCATTACCCTTTGCTTCTTTTTTTCACTATTCATTGAAAGTTCCAAACTCTAATTTCAGGGGCTCTGTTTTTTTTTTTTTAATTCAGAAAATATATCACCAGATCTGATATGTAAATGCTAAAAACAAGTTAAAGAGTAAATCTTGATTTAACTTGTGCCTCTATGCACTCCAGATGTGAGAAAACTACACAAGTTGCAAGTATATTTAGGTTGTGACTTTTTCAGTCCCCATCTCTGTGCATCTCTTTATACTTTGTCACTTCTTTCTTTCTCTTTTTTTGAAACATACAGTTATTTTTTTCAGACTACTGTGTTCTCTTAGTTTTCATCATTTCTTTTGTTTGTTCTCTTCTTTTCAAATGGTAGTGAGTGCTATGCCTTAGATTCTATTATTTTCTATGTCTTTTAACTTCTTTCATGGTCTTTTCAATTTAATTTTTCAGTTGTCACTCAAACCCTTGGAATAATTTTTGAGTGTTTAAAAAGATCAGTCACATCTTTTACTTAATATTCTTAATGTGCATTGCTCTACATTTCTGTTACTGTATTTATTTTAACAACTTTATTGTTATAGCATCGATGTACAATAAGCTGCAAATATTTGAAGTGTAGTTTGTAAGTTTTGACATGCGAACATCCATGCAACAATCACTGCCATCAAGATAACTGAGACAGCCATTACTCTCAACCTGACTCTGTGCTCTCTGTACTCCATTTCTTTTCTTTTTCTTCATTCATACCCATTTCCCAAGTGTCTTAGTAACTTTTCTTTGTCACTGAGACATAATACCTGATATCTACAATTTAAAGGAGAAGTTTATTTTTGTTCAGTTTTTCAGATGTTTCAGTCCGTGATTAGCAGGTTGAAATGCAGGACATGTCGGCCATGCAGGAAAACTTGCTCACATCATCGAGCTTGGAAAGAATGAAGAAAGGAGTCAGAGAGAGAGAGATATACCCTTCCCAACCACATCTCCAGTAATCCACCTCTTCCTATTAGAACTTACCTATTAATAGCACATTTAGGATGAGTCCACTGATAAGCAGTATGCCTCTGTGATCTAATCACCTTCTAAAAGACTAACCTCTGAACACATGAGTCTTCTGGGTGACATTATAGGTCCAAACCATAACATTCTGCCCCTGGCCTCCAAAACTCAGGGCACACCTATTTATGCAAAATATATTTAGTTCATCTCTACAACTTAACAAAGTTTTAACGGTTTAATAATTACTGAAAAATCTAAGCCCAAAGTCTCTTATGAGAAAATTAAACACTATTGATATACAATGGCATGGAGTAAACATACCTATTCCAAATTGAGAAATATGGGAGTAGAAAGAAACAAGACCAGAACAACAGCAAAACTTAGCAGAATACACACTAATTTATGTAGTGCTGTGTCCAGAACCAACAGCAGATTGGGGTAATATGTGAACTCCAAAAAGGTTGGTCAGCCCTGCCCCTACAGCACTGTTGGTTGCAGCCCTCATGGCCTCTAACTTGAGTTAGCTGTATTCACTGCCTTGATGGCTGAATTTAGGGAACGTGTTCCCTACATAGCCCTTCTTGATCTGGGGGCCTAGAGGATTTCTTCTCAGATGAATCTTTTACTTTTATATCTTGGAATGTGAAAAGGAAGAGATGTTTCTGATTGCTGAGATGTCATCAAGTCATCTTTCCTATTGTCCTGATGCAAAATACTTGGTTTCCTTTTAATGTTAATCTTTTTATCAATCATGTTTTCCTATGCTCCAACTTTATATAGTCCTCAATTTTACAGATGCTTCCTTTCTGGAGGAACTGAAAACTTTTCAAATGGACCCTTTTGCTTCTGATTCTCAGTATGAACCTAGTTGAATGATTCTAGCACTACTCATGCCACGTCCTGAACATCAAACAGCCTTGAGATTTCCTCCATGTAATTAACTAGTCTAACATCCTTAATCTCAGTCTTGCTAAAAGTCTCAAGATATAAGCTAAATGAAGACAACTTTTCTGCCAGAGTGTAACGCATGTGGTCTTGAATTCAAATGCAATGAAGTCCTTGTTTCCATCTGAAAACTTAGGGCCTGGTCTTTACCGTCTGCATTTTTCATTAGCATTATGGCCTTTTCAGCTCTGGTGAGAATCTCCCACAAAGCTCAGTTTGCAACATGCTAGACTTTCTTTAACCTGCATCTCCAAACATTTACAAGCTTCTCCCATGAACTAGTTTTAAATGTTTCTAAATTGTGAGGTCAAGTACTGTTACAGCAATGACTTCGTTTTTCTGGTATCAGATCTGTCTTTTTGTTAGTGTTCCTTCAAAGAACAGCTTTAATGTATGATTAAATAAGTGATTTATTTGGTAGGCTTAATGGATCAGAAGCAGGAGATTCCCAATGACAATCTGCTAGATCAGAAATGGAAAATTTTAAATTTCTATCTACTCGCTGGAGAACTGGAGGATCCAGCAACAGTCAAATGAAGGTTGAAGGCTTGAAAACTCACTGTAAAGTCGCCAGTGAGAATCTGTGCTGGAAAGCCAGAGTCTGTGTTGAAAGGTTAGGATGTCTGGGCTTGAAGTCTGAAGGAACTGGAAACCAATATCCAAAGGCAGTGGCAAAGCCTGGAAATCCTACTAAAAAGGAGAACTCTTCTTTCCTTTTTTATTCTATCCAAGTCTATTGGCTGGTGCCACCCACATCCAGGGTGGGTCTTTCCTCCTCACTTTGTTAACAATCCACATATATACCCAGAATTTCCCAACCTTCCAGGCAATTCTTACTCATGTTAACATATCACAATTATCATTTACACCTGGAAATCATGTATTTTTCTTTCTACTACTGCAGATTTTTGAATTTTCCAGTTTTCTATAAATTACACAGTAATATATGCATTCTATTTTTTTCATTTCACAGACTAAATTTGAGATTTATCCATATTGTTATGTGCATCAATTGTCCATTTCTGTTGCAAGTATTACTCACTATATGAATGTACTACAGTGTGCTTTTCTACTTTTCTGTTGTTGCACATTTTAGCTGTTTCAAGTTTTGGTAATGATAAACAAAACTGCTATGAATATTCATGTCCAAATCTTGGTATGGCTATAGGTGTCTATGTCTTTTGGATAAGTATCCATGAAAAGAGTGGCCAGATCTTAGAGCAAGTGAACATTTTACCTTAAACAAAACTGAAAAACTGTTTTCTAAAGAGTTTACACAGTGTCACATGTCTTCAAAGAGCATATGAGGGTTTCAATATAGCTACATTATTGTAAAACTTGATATGAACAGTCATTAAGTATTAGTCGTATCACTTGTAGTAGTATGTTACTATAGTTTGTAATTTGCATTTTCTGAACAACTAATGATGTTGAAAATCATATAATGTATTTATTGGTCATCATTATATGATTTTTAGTGAAATATCTATAAAATAAATATCCTGCCTATGTTCTCATTGGGTTGTTTTGGTATTGTTGAGCTTTGAGGTATATATATATATATATATATATATATATATATATATACTCAAATTATATAAAATATATATTAGAGACAAGATACCATTCAGTGCAATTTATAAGATATATGATTTCCAAATATTTCAGTATGTGGTTCATATTTTCTTTAACAATGTATTTTGAAAAGCAGGAGAGTTACATTTGAATGAAATGGAATTATGAATTTCTCTTTTTAAGATCATCCTTATATTGGTATAGCTAAAAAATATTCAATTGACTTAAAATGATTTTCTCCTACATTTTCTTCTAGAAATTTTATAGCTTACACTAATTAAACTAATAGCTTACACTTACACTTATGATTCCTTTTGAATTAAAATTTTAAATAGACAACTTTTTAGAGCAGTTTTATATTGATAGTCAAATTGAGTGGGAGGTGGAGGTTAGCAATGTACCTCACTGCTTCAGCACATGCACTGCCTTTCCTACTGTCAACATCCTGCACCATATGGTGTAGTATATTTGTTACAAATGATACATCATTATCACCTAAACCATAGTCTACGTTAGATTTCACTATTGGTGCTGTGATTCTATATGTTTGAATAACAACTTTATGATACATGTATTTATCTTTATACAGTGGTTATTTCATGAACTTAATATGTTCCATGATTCGAGACAAGATGGTCATATTTGTCTGACATTCATGAGAAGGATCACCATGGTCATGGTCATCACCTGATGCAGAGCTCACAAACATAAACAAAATTGTGCCAAACACTTGTGTTTGTGAACAAAATTGTTTGCAAACAAAAGTGTCCTTGAACCATTGTACCACTGTAGTTAGTTTCAATGCTCTTAAAATTATCTGTACTCTAATTATGCATATTTTTCTCTTGTCTAACTCCTATAAGACATGGATCTTTATACTGACTCCACAGCATTTTGTCAGCATGTCATAACTAGAATCACACAGTAGGTAGCTTTTTCGGATCAGTTCTCCTCAGTTAGTAATATACATTTGAGATTCTGTTCTTTGCAAAGTTCAATAGCCTGTTTCATTTAACTTTAATAATGAGTATTTCATTGTCTTCTTGTACTACATTTTATTTATCCATTAACTTAATGAAGGATATCTTGATTGCTTCTAAATTCAGGCAAGTTTGAATAAATATTCAATAAACATTTATGTTCAAGTTTTTGTGGATCACATGGTACACAGGACTATATTTAGTTTTGTATCAAACTTCCATTCTACATCCAAAATGTCTGTGCAATTTTTATGCCCATCAGAAATGTTTGAGAGTTCTTATTCTTCTACCTTACTGGCAATTGTTCTTGTCATTGTCTCAGGCTCCTGTTCACAGGAGCTGAGATTATAGGTGTGCAGTACTGAATCCTGCAGGACATCCACATTTATGATGTCAATCTCTTGGGAGGCCAGTCATTGATATCTGCCTGGAATGAGGAATACAGGTGGTGAAACTTCAGTGTTTGGTGTATTTTTGGTCTCTGTTATTTGTCTGGCTTGAAATCCCCTTTACTAGCTTGACATCTGCTGAGGTATGATCATCCCTTTCTTTTGATTTTCCTCAGTCAGTATCTTCCAAATGACCTTTGACTGCTGACTTCTGTACTCTTCTTGGTTCCAGACTGTCTGCTTGGCCTGACCTCATGCTTAATTCTTGACCTTCTTGTGACTCTTAGGAATGATAGTCTGAACCTTAGATTGACTGCTGTCCACAGTTTAGCTAGAAGATGGAAACATTTAGAGTAAATTAATTCTCAAAAGGAGAAGAACATATATTAATGTAAGTACAGGTCCTGGGGTCAAACCTTGTGAAATACTCAAAATAGAGTAAAAAACAAAGAGAATAAAAAGGGAATTAACCAGAGAGATAAGAGCAAAGTGTGCAAAGAGAGTAAATATTTTCATGAAGAAGAGATTAATCAACTGAATGATATAATACAGAAGAATACAGAGTCAAGAGCAAATCAAATCTAGTAGATTGCATAGGCAGGAAGCCACTAATGACCTTTGCTTGCATCTTGGAATTTCTTGCTAGATAATGTTGGTGATGGCTTGAATGCACTTCTTTACCATTAAAAGAGGAGAAAAAGCCAGAAAAAAAAAGATTGTGTATTTCCGTATGTGTAAAAGTAAGCTTTTGAAGAGATGACTTGGCTCAATTCTGACTAGAGATAAGAAGGAGAAGGCTGTGCAGGGGAAGTGTTGGAGGGGACCGAAGAAAAGAGAAAGATTTAGGACTTTTGGTCTCCTTTGTCTCCTTGCGCTTTCTTCTTCACTCTTAAAACAGACCCAAAGAATTAGGATGTGTTTTGGGTTGAGGGACTGTGCTCTGGGTAAGAAAAGTATTTTTGCTTGCTATGAATAAAAAATTCTCTGTTCATGCAAGCCTAACTTTGACTTACTGCTCTGCAAGTCTAGCAGTACTTGGAGATCTGCTGTGTTCCACTTCATGCAATGATCTCAGCCCCTTCAGATGGTTTACATCACCGAATGGTCTCACACAGCTATTTCAAAAGTTCAAATTTGAGCTTAGTGACATGTGATTGAGCATGTCAGAAGGACAAAGATAGTCTTGTGTTTGCACAACAGCCAGGCCTTAAGAGAGATTATTTCAGGAAGAAATACATATTTAATGGATACATTCAAAATATACATTCATTTATAATATGTGTACAATATCTATGTAATTTATTTGCTTTCATTGTAAGAAAAATACTTGATAATGTAAGAAGATAACCTATTTAAAGCCAAAAGTGTTTGGTGAACACATCTTCATTTATGTAATTGAGAATGTTTTTGGTTTAAATTTTAATGATTTGCTTTGTAGTTTATATATACACATGTAGACATTTAAGATCTGGACTAGGTAAGAAAATACTTTTGGGGACCTTGGTTGATTGTATGCTACAATTCAAGGTAAGCAGGTGGCCTAGTGAAATATAAAAGATTTTCTAAACAAAGAATTTTATTTCCTGGTTGATGTCTGCAGGGGAGGAATTATGAAAGGAAAGTAGAAATCTGACAGCCAAAGAGAGTTTGGAATTTTGAAATGAATGGTTTTAATTGATTTTAAAAGGTATGCAAATTAATTATAATTTATGAACCTAAGCTCTTGAAAATGATAGATTATTTTAAACATAATAACTCATGAAAAAATAGTTCATTATACACCACAAGAAATTATAGGTGTAGCTGAATAGAATGATGTAAATTTATTTTATCATAGATGACAGATTTTATAAGAAACCAAATAAGTGTACAACTTGAAAGAAAGAATTGTATATTGCTTATTTACTTTTTTTTTTTTTAGCATAATCTATTAATGAATAGATCAATTAAAAAAATCCTTTAGAAATGACACCATACCAAACTCTAAGTTGTTTTGCAGCACAGGTTCTGGCTTCAAATTATTTTCAAATAGGAAAGATCATCCACCTCAAGCTAAATAAAATCTTCATTTTAGTGTACTGAGTAAATAAACACTGTGTGCCCCTTGTATTTCTGAATTTAATAGTTGCTTGTAGCCAAAAAAGCCAATATTTATTTCCTTATTTTCATAGGTGATTTCACTAAGCAGACACTCTTGTTAATGCTATATTCACAGAGATAGAAGGTCAAAGTTGGTCAGTGAGCCAAGAAATACCATATCAGAGTTTCTTTCCCTTCCAATTGAAAAAGGTATAAATTGTGGAATTAGTGTATTGATTGAAAGCTACAACTTGAAGCAATCAGTTTTTCTGGCTTGACAAGATTATTTTATCCTACTTTTCTTTTATTATTATGTGTAGTATTTGAGTCATCCTTCAGGCAGATGAAGTGACAGCTTGATTTAACTCAATAAAATCTACCAGTTAGGTAACCTACTGAGCCGAACAAAAGATGAAAACGATGGCAAGGGGCAGTGCACTGTGAGTTTAAGCAAGCAGAGGAGTCTGGAGAAGAAGGAAATATTAACAGAAATTATGCTCTAATCAATGTATTTGTATAGAAGCTTGAGAGAAATTTGTAAAGACCTCTTGCTGAGCAATTGAGCAGATAATGCCTTTGCTTTAAAAACAAAACATAATAAACAAATCTTTAAAACTAAACTACATGTATAAAAAATGATGCCTCCGTAATGGCTGTGCATTTGTGTAATTGCAGCAGGTGCAATAATCTTTAATTTCTTGGTGTATTTGAGATGAAAATGCTACATGATTGATTTGTGTTAGTTTGGAAATTAAAACTGTAATTTGTGTATCTTTCATTGAACTTAACCTTTGCTTTTTCACATCATATCCAATGGATGTCTTTCATGAATTCTTCAAATTAAAGTACTTTAACATTTACAAATAATATCAATCTGAATTTTCTCTAGAAATCTGAATACATACACCATAGTAGATATTTCATTTGCTGAACTAGGGAAGAATCACAATTTAAAATGCTAACTTAATGGGATTGATGTGTCTATTAAAAACCCTTTAGATCTAAAAATGTTCATTGTTTTTTGATTATATATAATGTTTTGACTGCTTATAGTGAGAATAGCTCCAAATACAATTGGAGCATGTACTGCTATTTTTGCCTAAGTGGTACTATGGTTTATGAACGTAATTCTTCCCATGAATCTGATTGAAAACCAAATTGTGCAAGAACCAAATCAAATTCAATAGTTAGGTTCAATATTGACTTTATGCAGAAATTTGATTCTGTTCTTGCGCAGCGCGTTTTGGGACCATAACTGTGAAAAGAATTAAGTTCATGAACCAAGATACCACTGTAAGTACTAGTTTTTCCAGTCGAATGTACTAAATTCATTACCAGTTGAGGGAGTTTCAGGTTCTGTTTTCCTTGCTCCAGCTCTAGCTACCATGTACTTTTCAGAATTCTTGAGTCGCTGCTCCACAGATTTCATCTGGTGTTTTTAGTTGCATGCAATGGGAGAGACAATGAGTATGCTTATTCCATATTGATGAGAACTGAAGCTTGTTAAGAATTCACAAGAGTGTGTTCCTTAAGATAACCTGAAGTCTGAGATTTAAAGTCCTCTAGTTTAGAAAACATGAAAAGAGAGATGATGTGACAATCCTAGCAGTCCTCTATTTCCTTAGCAGGCAATCAGCAAGAGAGTGAGGGAAGTAGGTCTAAAAGCAATATCATTGAAAAATTGTGGCGTTGGCCTACATTTCACTTTATTAAAAGCTACCAGACATTTTTCAATGTGATTGAAATATTTTATATGTCTCTAAGCAATACATGAGCATTCTAGTTGCTCCATATCCCCATTAATTTTTGATATTGTCATCAATTTTAATTTTAACCATCTTAATGGTGTAAAATGTATCTTGTTGTTTGAATTTGAAGTTCACTGATGATTAATGATTTAGAAAAATTTTTGATGTACTTGTTTGTCATTCTTTTGTCTACTTTTGTGGTATGTCTATTTTACAAGCAGTGATAGTATCTGGATTTTATTATACTTGCACTGAAAATGCATAGTTAAGAATCTAAGAAAGGCATGAAAGTATTTTTTAAAAATGAGATTAGGCCTAAAAAAAAGTTTAAAAAGAGCCAATTAGAGGGGTAGTACTGCAGGGAGTATAAGCCATATAAATTTGTAGAATATATTTAAATGCTTTGGACATCAGTTTCTCCTTGTTGAATGAGAACAATAGAAATTTTGATCTCATACAGTTGTAAGGATGAAAACTACATATTTGGAAAGCATTCATAATTATGCTTTGTCTACTTTGTATGCTCTGTAAGTTTGCCTAATAAATAATGTATATCTACTAGAATTAAATTTCCAATTCTATATCTTGCCAGGGGCTATTAACTATTCCTTGGTACTCTTCCAGTATTTATATTACAACTGAGTGATCACAGAATCATAATTTTTCTCACATTGAATAATGATATTGGGCAAGATATTCTCCACTGATTCAAAGATCTTGGGCATAATATCTTTGAGTGCCTCTAAGATAACTTGGCGGAATTATCAGATAGATAGTTTGATAACTAAGTCTCGAGCTCAAGGATAATATCCAGGTGAAAGTTGTATATTTTGAAGATGTCAGCATATAGAAACTGGATAAAACTGCCTCGGGAATGTGTGTATCTAACAAAGAGAACATGGAGAGATAAGGAGGAGAAAACAAAGAAGACTGGAGAGACCAGAAAGATGGAACAGAAACCAGGAGTCTTTTATTTCAGAAGCCAGTCAGAGCAACTATTTTAAGAAAGACAGCAAACATGTTTTAACAAATGCTGTCAATGCCTCCCCTATAGCCTTAGAACTGCTATTCTCAGTGTTCCTAACAACTTTCAACTGTAGATATCTACACTTTTGTACCTAAATATTATTTCCAAAAGCAAAGAAGGCGCTCCACTAAAGATCAGAAATGCTGGGAAATACATATAACCTTCCCATTCAGTATCCTTTGACAAATCAATGGAGGAAATCACTGCAAGAAAATCCTAGATCAGTAGATCCTTTTGTGAACAAAAGGCTAACATGAGTGATCATACTGTTTCTATGAGTTTTCTTTTGGAACGCAGTTGCAATAGTAGTTTTGTAAAAATAATATCACACTTTGGCTTCTCTTTTGTTTGCCATGTCTCACTCACTTATTAAAGTTCTTTGTAATTCCTCAATTAACTATTTGCCTTAGATCCCTTGTCTGATGGTCAAAATTGGGAAAAATTCCAAGCTAATGGACCTAGAGTTGAGATGAGGGCTATATTGATTATTAAAGTTTGCATTAGTGATACTGAAAAGACAGGTATAGGTATAATGTTTGAAGTGACTATTTTATTAGATTGCTTTAAAGAGAGCTGAGGAAAAATTAAAGTATGGCTATCAGTTATGAGCTATTTTAGGTAGTATTGAAATAGAGATAAGCAGAACATTGAAGGTAAAATAGGGACTGAATGGAAAATAAATATGAAAGAAAGAGAACATGTTAAAATGGTTCGTATGATTGATCATTAAATATAAATTGAGTAGGGAATGGAAGAAAGAGATTGGTAAACTAAAGTGGATATTGGATCAATGTAATTGAAAGCCTCAAGCAGTTAGAGAATTTCTGGTGTCAGGAATTTGAGGGAGTAGCCTGGAAATATAGAAAGTTGTGCTCAGAAGAGTGACTGGCCTGCAGTGAAGATTGTAGGAAAGGAATAAAATCATTATCAGTAACAAAATATTTTAGGCTTGCAGGTCACAGAGTTCTTGTTACAAATACTTGACTCTACTGTTATTTATGAAAAATAGACATTAGCCACTGAAATTATGATCAAGTAAAACTGTTGATAAGAGCAAGTGACTAAGCAATGATAGTGAGGTTATAGAATATAAGATTAATATGCAATAGTTAATTGTTTTCAGATACACCAACAGTGAAGAAGTGAAATTCAAAGTTAAAAATATATTACTGTTTACCTTGGCACCCCCAAAATGAATATTTAGTTATAAATTAATAAAATACCTATAATAACTATATGAAGAATACTGCAAAAACTCTGATGAAAGAAATCTAACAAAACTAAATAAATGGGGTGATACTACATGTTTATGGATGGATAGATGTGATATTATTACATTCTTCCCAAGTGGATCCATAAATTCAATGAAAAACCAATAAAAATCCAGGAAAGTTATTTTGTGTACATAAACAACTTGATTCTAAAGTTCATCGAAAGAGAAAAATATTCAATATTCAACACAGTTTTGAAGGAGAAAAGCAAGGTAGAGGACTGATACTTCTTCAAGTTTACTGCGGCAGTGAAGACTATCATATTGGCAAAATAGACAAACACATCAATAGAATAGAGTAGAGAGCTTGGAAATAGATCCAAAATAAATTGTCTATTGATTTTTGGTAAAGGAGCAAGGCAATGCAATAGAAAAAAGATAATCTTTCCAACAAATGGTGCTGAAACAAACGGACATTGATAGAAAAAAGGAGGAAAAAAAGAAAGAAAAAAGCACACAGATCTTAAGCTCTTAACAAATGTTAACTCTAAATGGATCACAGATCTAAATGTAAAACGCAAAACTACAAATTGTAGCACAGTTAAAAGATAACAAAAGAGCAAATCTAAACTGTGGGCATGGCAATGTCTTTATGGATAGAACACTAAACCATGAAAGGAAGAAATTGGTAAGCTGGACTTCATTAAAAATAAAATTTCTGCTTTGGGGAAAACATTCTTGAGAGATTCAAAAGGGAAACCACAGGCTGGGAGAAAACACTTGGAACATACTTATTATGTTAAATATACAGAAAATTGTTATGTTAAGTATAGAGAAAACTCTTAAAGTTCAACAATAAGAAAATGAGTAATCCAATTAAAAATTCAGCCAAGATCTTAACAAATAAGTCACCAAAGAAGATATACAGATTGCTAGTAAGCATATGAAATATATACAAAGTTTTATGCTAGGATAGGAGGGCAGATTAAAATAGGATGCTATTATACAACTATTAAAATGTCAGAACATGGCCACTATCAAAGTGAGAAAGTGGAGCAACAGGAACCCTCATTCATTACTGATGGGAACATACCACAGTACAACAATCTTTGCAGATAGTTTGGTTGTTTTCTGCAAAGCTGTGACTTACATAAGGCCAGCAATAATGCAGTGTCTTAGTTCATTCAGGCAGCTATACCTAAAATATCATAGACTCAGTGGCCTATAAACAAAATAAATTTATTCCTCTCTGTTTCAGAGGCTAGGCAGCCAAGGGCAGATTCTGTATCTAGTGATGTACAGCCATCTCTTTACTTGTCCTTACATGACAGAAGTGGCAAGGGATTTACCAGAAATCCCTTTTATGAGATCATTAATACTTTTATGAAGGCTTACTCTTATAGCCTAATGCCCTGCCAAAGGTTCCACTTTCCTATATTATCACCTTAGGGCTTCAGATTTCGACATACGAGTTTTGGAGAACTATAGATATTCAATCTATAGTATGTTTATTAGCATTGTCAAAAAAAGTCAAAAAGCTTATGTTCATAATGGTGTACTAGTTTACATTCTCACCAACAACACAGGAGGGTTGTTTTCTGCCTGTACCTTCACCAGCGTTTGTTATTATTTTATTTCTTGATAGCTATTCATTCTGGAGTCGAATGAAATCTCAGTGTTTCTTAAATTTGCATTTCTCTAGTGACCAGACATATTCACTATTTTTTTCATGTATTTATTGACCATTTGCACTTCTGAGAAGTGTGTGTTCATTTCATTGCACAATTTTGATTGAATTTTTTTTTTGGGGTAGTCTAATTTATTGAATTCCTTTTTTTAAAATTTTATTTAAAGAGAAAAAAAGAAAAATAGAAAAAGGGGTAGAAACAATACAGAATTTCAGAAAAAAAGTAGTAAGAAATCACTAGTTGATAAATTACATATTGTCTTCTTAGACCTAGTTGTTAAAGTTACAAAATTAAGGCATACAAAGTGGACATTCAAACAGTGAGACTGCAAAGAAGTTCAATGATCCAGTAACAACTTAGCAACATGGTTATCAATCCTACACACTTAACCATACATGCAACCATATCCTCTAGAGCACTTTCTTTTCTTCTTTTTACTTTTTAAGTCCATTATCTGTTTAGTTATATCCTGTTTCAGGTTGCTTAGTACCTTACTGACTTGTTTTGTTGTTATTTACTTTTTAATCACCTTATATAATTCTGTTGCCTTGTTTTTGAGTTTCTCCTCATCCATGATCCATGGATCAGCTTTGGTGGAGTTGGGAGATTTTTGGAGGTATTTTGTTACTTTGTTATCTACCTTTTTTTTTTGAAGGTAGCAAAATACAGCAGAACAAGACAGAACAAACCCATGCAAATGCAGTGCAATGAAACCACCACAGAACCTCAGGGCAGGTCACCAGGATGCGAGCAAAGGGCACCATAGTACACCCCATTCTGTTCACATTAGCTGTCCTTTCAATCAGGTAGAGGAAAATGGAAGGAAATACCGAACTTATAAAACACAATATTGAATAAAGCAGTACCATTAATCAAAACTGAGCAAAACAGTGATAAAAATATTTGCTTTCAAAGAGATGGTAGAAGGAAATCCCCCTTACTTGCCACGCTGCATTCATTCATCCTCCCAAAAGATTCTCAGACTGCCGGTGCTGACTTGCTAACCGGGGGAGGGGGAGGAATGGATTAATGTCTGATGCTTAGCCCGTGCACTGGCAGGCCCTCAGCTGCTTACCAGGGTGGCGAATAGGCTGCCTGTTCTCCCAGCACCCAAAGTTCCAACATGATGCAGAGCTCAAGAATCACTGATAGTTCTCACCCTGATGTGCTGGCGGCTTGCTAGGCCCCTCGAATTCTTTATATATATTTCTTGTATTAGTCTTCTAGCTAAGAAATAGGTAGGAAATTCTTTCCTATTCTGTAGGTTGTCACTTCACTGTGTTTCTGTGCAGAAGCTTTTTAATCTGATATGATTCCATTTGTTGATTTTTAATGATATTTATTGTGCAATTTCTTTTTTCAGAATGACTCAAGAATATAACCATTGTGTGATGCAAATGTGTATTAATAAAAAATAAAAATTAAAGCCCTCATTTTCCATGGGGGAGGGGAAACATGTCCGTATAAGCTTGCACACAGGTGTTTTTGTAGCAAAAATTTATAATTGGGAAAACTTCAAAGCTGTCAAGATGTTTTTCAGTAAGTTAGTGGATATATCAGCTGTGTTACATCCAGACCATGCTATTACTTAATTATAAAAAGAAAATGAGTTATCAAGCTATGAAAAGGCTGGAAGAAACTCAAGCTTGTATTACTAGGTGAAAGAAGTCAGTGGGAATAGCCTATGTACATTATTATTCCAACTCTTATGTTCCACAAAAAGATAAATTTATGGGGACAGCATGGCAAAACGATCAGTGGTTGGTGGGAGTAAGAGATATAGAGGTATCAATAAGCAAAGCCCATTTTGAGGGGACTGGAACTACACTGCATGATACTATATTGGAAAAAATATGTCATTATAAATTTTTTAAAATCCACAGGATATGCAGCTGAAAAACTTTGAACTGTCGTTTGGTAAAAATGATGCATCAGTGAAGATATATTCATTGCATGGAGAGGTTGTGCATATATGGGGTTGGGAAATGTAGAAAATCAATGTACTCTCTACTTAATTTTGCTGTGAACATAAAGTGTTCCAAAAATTGAAGTCTGTTAGAAAATGCAACAAAATCAACAAATAACTGAATCCTGAGTGCAATTTTCCTATCCCTGTTCTAGAGTGAGTCATTGTCATAGTTTATGTCAGTGCCCCCCACCCCAAGTCTCATACAATCATGGACTTGGCTGAATCTAGCATTTGTGATTGGTTCATTGTCTAGTGCTCGGATTGGTGGTGTGAGTGCTACACTTGCTCAGGGGTGGAGCCAGCATATAATGTAAAGGTAGGAAGAAGGTGTTTCTCTCTTGTTGGTTTGAGCTTGCTGTTTACAGCAGCCTCACCATGCCACCATGCCACTGGTAGCCAACTATGGACTGAAACCTTCAAAACCGTAAGAAATAAATCTTTCCTTCCTTCATTTTTGGCATCAGGTATTTTGTCTCAACAACGAGAGAGAAAAGTAACTAATACAGTCATCATAGAAAGAAGACAGACAAGACTAAATGTAGAAGTCAAGTAATGAGGAACTGAGGGTGAAAATAACTATACGTATATGGTTGCTGACATTAGTTAGAGCCAGAAAAGTAATTAATGCTGGAGGAGTGACAAGAGCCAGGTGTTCAAGTGACTAAGGAAGGAAAGATAATGACCCTGACATTAGTAACTTACTCTGAAAAGAGAGCTGAAACATCTTTCTTTTCTAACACACATAAAATTCCAAGTACTCTGAATACTGGAATTTATTGTTGAGATGGTATATAACATCAGAGCATGTTTGTTAAGGACTAAGGAATTATGGAAGGGCAACTACATAGTCAAATGTACCTTAAAGAAAAACACTGAATAGTTGTGAATTGTTTGTACTATACTAGAGCAGTCTTCCTATGTCTATGGCATTAACATTTATTACCAGTGAATGATCTTTGTAAATACTGATGTTTGACATGTTTGGGAACAAGCTTGTGGTGAGAAGGAGTGTTATGTTTTTCAATTTTTTATTTTGTGGAAAAGATAAAATAAAATTTCATAAAAATAAAAGGAGAATAACAATAGTTAGTACATTACTTGTTGTTATCTTTAAAGTAGTTACTCACAGTACAAGATACTGGCATAAAAATTTCTCCCATAAATATTAGCACAAACTTTCCTTTTTAATGCACTAAGAGATACTAATACTATAACTGATTAGCATTTGTTCCCTTTTCCCTACTGTCCTTTCTCCTTTCAGTCATCCAAATTACTTTTTCCTTTTGAATAATTTCTTCCCATTTCACAATATCTATTGAACATTTTAGACCTTATTTACTTTTTTGGTTTCTTGCACTAGGGAGACAACATGATGTTTACACATGTGAATCTGATTTATTTCATTTATAAATGTAGTCTCAAGTGGCATTCATTTACCTATAAAAATTTCAAATTTATCCTTCTTTATAATAAGTGGTATTCCATTGTATAAAAAGACAACATCTTTTTTATCTATTCCTCAATTGATGGGCATTTGGGTGTTTCCAAGATTTAGCTATTACAAATTGTGCTGCTATATACATGGGTGCACATATATTACTGTGATATGATGGTTTTTATTTTTCTGGGCAGTTATCCAGAAGTAGCTGGGTAAAATGGACCTCTAATCTTAGTTTTTTGAGGAATTGTCACACTGATTTTTATAGTGGCAGCACCAGTCTACACTCCCACAAACAGCAGAGAAGGGTTCCTTTGTCCTGCAGTTCCTCCATATTTGTTATTGATTTCTTGATGATAACCATTCCTTCTGGAGTGAGATGGAATGTCACTATTGTCTAGCATCTCTTGTATGATCAGTGACGTTGAATATATATATATATATATATATATATATATATATATATATATATTTGTAATTTGCATTTCTTCATCTGAGAAGTGCATACTCATCTTAAATATGCATTTTTGGGTTTTTGAATTTGGGGGCCTGATTTTTTTCAATTATTAATATATTCTAGATGGAAATCTTTTCTGAGGGACAATTGGCTAAGTTTTTTTCCCATTTTGTGGGTTGTCTTTTTGCTTTGCTGTTGATTTATTTTGCTGTGCAAAAGATTTTTTAAAATATGGGATTCCAGTTGATTTTTTGAAGCACTTTTCCATGCAGTCTGAGTTTTGTTCATGAACTGTCGTCTACACCTATGTCTTCAATATTTCTACCTACTTTCTCTTCCAGTAGATTTAGTGTTTCTTTTTTAATACTTAGCTCTTTGATTTTAGTTTACTGCATGGTGATAGACATGGGTCTAGTTTTATTCTTCAGCATGTGGAAAGTGAGTTTTTCCAGCACCATTTATTGAGACTATCTTTCTTCCAGTGAACATGTTTGACCCCTTTGTCAAAGATAAGGTGGCTGAGTTGACACTGATTACTCTTACATTATTTGTCTTTGTGTCATGTTGCAGCTGTTGAATTATTTCCTGATCTTTTGTTATTTTCAAGATATCATACCTTTCATGATTGCTAGCCATGATCCAGTCTTCAAGGTCTGAAAGTCTGTCTTCAGTTTCATTCCAGAGATTTTGCTAGATTTCAGTGGAATTTTTTATTTCTTGGATGTCTGTTTGAATCCATTTCATGCATTCCATTTTTTTCCTATATTGATCATGTACAGTTTCCATCTTCCTCCCTATCATCTATTTTTTTAATCTACCTCTAGGTTTGCTGAACAATTCCTTTATGAATGTTGACATTTCTTTCTTTTTTTTTTGTTTACCTAAGAGATTCATTCTGATCTGATTTCCTCTATATCCTTATGGATTTGTTTCTTTATTTCAGTTGCTATCATTTCAGAAATGTCAGGTGTATGTCTTCCATTATTCCCTATCTTGTTGCCTCTTGGACTTATTCTGGGAGGGATGGAGGTCTGAGATTGAATTTCATTTCTGTATCTTGTAATTTTCTATTTCAAAATTTTTTATCATGTTTTATGTGTTGACACTTGTAAGTTTTGTTAGTAGGTAGCTTAATCACTCATATCAAAGCCTCTCTAAGTAAGGTTTGTTTTTCAGTGATGTTTTCTGTGTATAGGAGGTTCTTGGCTTGTGTCTGTCCCAAGATCCTACTTTCCAGTTAATTAAGAGTGAGACTTTGGCATCTGTTTGGCTCAGTACCCAGTTCTTTGGTACTGGGAGGTGGTGAGGTTATTACCCCAGAACTTCTCAATATTGTTGCCCAAGTGAGAACAACTGATTAAAATAGATATAGTATCCTAGCTAAAGTAGTATAAAGTAGCTATGATTATCAATAATCATAGCATCAAGCAGAATTTATAAAGTGACAAACTATAGTAACTATTCATTTTGTGCCTTTTGCCATAGATGCAAAATCTACAGTTATATAACTGAACTGATCATAAATTGGGAGCTTGTATGCAATATATTTCCTGTTGGAAGAGTAGTTTTAGCCTGTGTGTGTGTGTGTGTGTGTGTGTAGGATTTAAGAAGGACAATGGACAGAACAGAAATAACCAAGAAGAAATAAAATAGAAGACAGACTGGAGTATAAAGAATGATCACACAAGCTTTGGAAAACTAAATAAGAGGAGAGAAGAGAAAGAATGAAGGAGTAAGCAAGAGATTATTGAAGTTGACCAGAAAAATTAGACTATTCACATATATGAAAATGTGTTTAAGTCTAGAGAAGTAAATTGAGGAAAGAAGAAAAGAAGATGAATAGATTGGAATAAACTGTGGGTAAAAGACAAAAAAAAGGAATAGTTAACAAACCACCAAATAAAATAAAAATCTTATGGTGTCCACCAAGAGTCCAAAACTACTGGAGCACCCTGAAATACAGTTTGTGCTGGATTTGAGGCCCATCTTGGCCTCCAAATGTGAGGGTCTGGGGCCAGAGTCTTCAGCCAGTACTTTCTGTATGTCCCACAGAAGCCTCCTACTCTTTACCCTGTTTCTCTTGGTGGCATCTCTCTCCCATTTGCTGTGCTATTTTCAGACAGAGATGGGGTTGTTCCTATTCCCATGCACCTTTGCCTCTTCCTGGTCCTTACTCAGCCTTCTGTGTTCCTCTTTTACTGACAAGTCTGTGTCCTCTCAGGTTGTTTGCTTCAAGGTGGGCTGGGATGCCATGATATGGTCTGGTTCTGCTCCTTCTGTTCAGTCCAAGGCTGCTCAGTCTCAATTCTTTCTCTTCTCTTGAGGTGGCGTGCTATTTCCCAGTCACTGCTTTCTAAGTTCCACTGCCACCATCATCTGCTTCTGCTGTATTCCGTATCTTCCTTGGGTGAGACAGGGAATACTATGGAGTAACTTTCTGCTCCTGCTTCTGCCAGTGTAGCGACAATCTGGGGCTGCACAGTCCCAAGGTACAAGGCTGTTTAATTCCCTGCACCTCTCTAACCACGGGACATGGGGGAGGGGTTAAGTGTTGCATTTACTACACACCACTGTAGTCTTTAATCTTGTTCCTGGCATTCCAGTTTGTGCTCCGTGTTTTAATTCAATTTCTCTGAGTAACTAGGCTCTTCCTCTATTCAGCCATGTTGTCTCTAGTGCTACTTTTTAGTAAATTACTCATATTATTTTTTTCTTGGTGTATCATTTTAATTTCACTTTATTCAGTTAAATGTAAAGTCTACTAAATTAAATAATTATTTAAAATCATTAGTAAAGTTCATATTTGTGTTGCATGATAAAGCTAGCACCTCAATCAGAAGCTAGTTGATTTGCAACATACTACCCTCAGCCTCTGATAAGGGAAATACATCTACTTCTTACACTGAAGTCAGCTACAGCTTGTTAGGTACTGTGAGGGCAAGAAAAGGACAAGAGCCACTTAGAGGAGTTTTTGTTTCCAAATGATTACTCATAACCATAGATTGTAACATTAAGATTCTTGAGATTGCATATTAGTATTTTTATCAACCTATGCTCTCTGATATCTATAACTTCTTTACCATTTAAAGTTCTTGATATTCTTTGTCAGAATCACTTTATAATCTCTTGAAATTATAGCTTGGTAAATTGCTTGTTTAGAATTTAAGTGAAAGCATTTATAAATATATATAGTTTCTTTGTATTCTGCACTAGATGTCATTTACTTTGACTAAATTTACTTAAACCATTTTAACCTTTCAGAGAAAGTCCAGGAGTTTTTTTTTTCTTCTTTTTAAAAATACTCAGCTGACATTCTGATTTACCAAAAGGACATCACCATTTTTTTCTGAAATGCATCTGTTCAGAATCAGAAGAAAAGAAAATCAAGGCTCTCATTTTCTTTTTCTTTTCATTAGTTGTTTTTTTCACGTTGAGGAACTTGTGGAATTATGACATAATATAAGTATCTTAAATTCCATAATCCTAATCCATTATGTGCTGAACATTATCATTGTTATTGGCAAATAGCACTCAGTATCAAAATAATCATTGCTTTTGCTTTATGCACATTTGAATCTATCTGGTTGAGTATTTCTCTCATTGCTAATGTTTAAATGTGCCCCCAAATTCACATGATGAAATCCAAATTCCCAAAGGGTGGTTTTAGGAGGGGGACACTCAGGAGGCCATCAGGTGATTATGAAGAATGTTGTCATAAAAGAATCCTGAGAGACACAGAGAGAGAGAGAGAGAGAGAGAGAGAGAGAGAGAGAGAGAGAGAGAGAGAGAGAGAGAGACTGTTGGCCAATTCCACTGTGCTAGAAAATAGTTGTGATGATACTGGAAAACTGAGCATTTTCTGTTACAATGTCAGAGATTTGTGATGAAAGTTAACATATTAAGGGTTTGAAAGGCTTTGACAAAAATAAACTTGTTTAGCTTTGATTATACAGTTTCCCAGGGAATCTTTTCTCCTTTCCTTCCTTCCTTCCTTCCTTCCTTCCTTCCTTCCTTCCTTCCTTCCTTCCTTCTTTCTTTCTTTCTTTCTTTCTTTCTTTCTTTCTTTCTTTCTTTCTTTCTTTCTAAAACAGCTATTTCTCTTGCAACCTTCATTTCATTTAGAAGATTTTGGAAAATGCTGGTCTGTAGTAACCTCTTTACATTGGTTCAAGGTTCCTCCTGGTCCCCAACCTCCCATATTAATACCAGTTACAGGGATTCTACAAGGCAAGAACTTCCTGATCTGCACATCTAGGGCCATAGATAATTATTCAGATGGGGATTTCTATTTACTTATTTTCCTGGAGGAAAAATGAAGAAGGTTGTGCCATTTTTTTTCTCTTACTTCTAATTCAGAAGGCTCTGCCTACACAGTCTGAAACATTACTAGGTGTATCTATAAGATCTAAATTGTTACTAAGTTCCCATTTTCCATCTCAGGGGCTGGATGTACTCATAACGACCTTGTAGAGTCACCTTTTCACTGTGACAAAGTAAGAGATTAAGATTTGAACTAAGACAAAATATTTTGGAACCTCAACGTCAAGGTCAAATGCAGCTAAAAATTTGGCCTAATTTTCTAACTTGTACTGATATGAGGACCACAATTGTAAGACTTTTAATTGGTAATTGATAAAGCTGACTTGCAAACTAGAGCAGATATTTAAAAAAAACAAAAAACAAAACAAACAAAACTACATTCACCTGAGATGTTAGTGTACCCATTGCTGCACCCAAATTGCTACAAAAGCCTCATAACTTGTCTCCATGTTTCTGCTTACAGTTCCATGTATAATGGGGTTTCACAGCTAAAATAACCCTTATAAAACAAGTTAGACCATTTATCCCTCTGCTCACAAATCTCACAATTTTCATGGCAGAAGAAAGGCCAGTGTCTTCACAAGGTTCAACAAGGCCCTACACAGCCATCTTCATTCTATTTCATCTCCTACTTTGTTCCTTCTCTCTTTTATACAGTTTCTCTGGCCTTTTGCTTCCTATGTTTCTAAGTAAAATGGTTTTCCTCCAAAATAGCATGTTAGCTAACTTCCTCATTTCTTTAAAGTCATTGCCCAAATGTCAGTTTCTGAATAAGACCTGCCATGACAAATTATTTAAATTTTCAACTCAAGAATCTTCCAACGCCTCCTATCTTGATTTATCTTTGTCCATAGCATATGCCATTTTCTAAAATACGGCATTGTTTATTTATTTAATATGCCTATTGTTTACCATCTATTTCTCTTTCTACGATTTGCATTCTGGGAGCCTGAGGGCTTTTATAAGTTTGTTTTTAGTTTGTTATCTGTCCTTCATTATCCTCAAACAACTAGAAATTTGCTGACATGTAACAGATGGTTGGTTAGTAAATATTTGTTGTTTTAGTGAATGGATAGGTAAAATAGTTAAAGAAAAATATTTTCCATGTTTGATGTAAAAATTCATCAACCTAGACCACTTACTATTATATATTATTGATTTATAAGATAGAAAAATTTAACTTTACACCACTTGTTTTATTTTTCTTTTAGTCAAATCCTGGGGATATGAAATTCCTCATAAGTTAATTCTTTGTGTATTTAAAACATTATTTTGGGTTTTTTTTTGTTCATTGTGAGTAGAACCCTTTAATCTCATGCTAAAAGAAGACATCTAGATAGATGTAGGGTCCCTAAACCAGTACTCTTATTTCTTGACTCATATACCAGATATTTTCTCCAACATTGAATTTGATTTTGTTAGACACAATGAAAGCTAGGATTTCAAAAGGCAGTAACAGAGCTGGGTTTCATGTAAGTGGAGATGAAATGAATTTTTTTACAACGTATATTTTCTTCTATTTTTTTCCAAACAGCCAAGAGAAAATAATCTTACTGCCCCTGATAGTAGAATGGTTTTGGGGACAAGGATGGAAAGGCAAGCTCCAAACTTAACTCGTGTTCTCTTAGAAAGATCAGAGGACTCGGCAAAAACTGTGGTGTGAGCGAGGTTAGAGAGCAAATCTGGGAAGTCAAATAAATCACTGTGCGCCAGATCTGCACAGCTGTGTCCACCACTCCTAATCCTATCGGAGCAAGCCAGTTGCTTCCATGAAGAGTCCTGGAAGGAACTTATTACAAGGGAAAAATTAAAAAGCTCAGAGTCTTGTTTAGAAATTCTCTGCTCATTGCTTCACTTTGTCCTGCTAAATACTACTTTATTTTCTTCATTAATTGGATCATAGCAGTTTTTGGTCTTTCTTATGGATAATAGTAAACTCAAGTTTTAAGAAAAGATTACTTCTGAAGCATTAACTCTTTGCTTTTGATTTTCCCTTTTTAAAATATCATAGTTTATTAATATCTAGATGTATGCTCAACAGATGTTCAAATCACCACTTCCTCTGTGATCTAAAGAAGTAATTCCCCTAATTTCTATTTATTTTTTATTTACTACTTCTAGCTTATCAACTATGCTAGGCACTTTTCTTTTCTAATTTATTTTTTTTAATCTTGACTGAGACAACATTTGTTCTACTGTAAATACCTGAAATCTATAATTGTATATTTTAATCTAGCTGATTGATTTAAAAATCAAATCAGAAACACAAAGAATAGTATGAAAGCATTATATCTGAATTGATAAGATCAGTGATTCTCATGGCTCCTGGACCAGCAGGTTTGTTATCACCTGTTAGAAATATAAATTCTCAAGTCTTACCTATGACTCACTGGATTAGATATATAGGATATGGGATGAGTAAACATTTTAAATAACTCTGATAATTGCTAAACATTTTAAATCATTCAGATAAGTGCTAAAAACTGTGAACTTTATTTCCAGCTCATGCTATATGTTCACTTTGAAATTCTCATTGTAGGTCATTTGCGGCTCTCCATTTTTTGTCTTCCCTCTAGAACTCAGCCTGATGCTGTAGCTCTTGGGGAGAACATTGCTAATCATGAAATAAAAGAGAATATGCTAGTGCATGGATGGCAAAGCTTCTCCTTAGAAGTGACACAAATTGTTTTATTATTTGGCCAAAGTTGATTATATGGTAACCCTGAGTTTAATCTGTTGGAATGCATATTTCACTTATATGAGGAAAAAAAGCACCAGTTGCCTAGTCACTCAGGTCACAAAAGGCTAGATGAGAAAATAGAATAGTTAGATACCAAGATAATCTGGCATGTGGAGCTGTATAACCACGGAGATGGAGGGGCGACATGGGAGGATTCAGTCTTTGCTCAAAGAGAAGTATGGAGTCAGTACCTCCACCCCATTCCTGGGTCTGCATGGTTCCATCTACTGTGGCCTACTATAGGGCAGAAAAGGGTAGATCCTAGATTCTGGAATGATGATGGAAGATTACAAGCTCACAAATTAATACTATCAATTATTTTTTATTTAAATATTGTCTTGTTCCCTGCATTCCTGTTTCTTGACGTTATCCTATAGGAGACAGAATTGTCTATACCTGAACATTTTTTAGTTTTTACATTATGGATCTTGCTTTAAAGACTTATTCCTTGATGATAAAATATAATGAGTATATTTTGATGCCATCTTCACCAGTATCAGTCAATTTAACTACAATATGTTTGAATGACAATGGTGAGGAGAGTCTTTATAAAGCAAAGACAGCTTCTGTAATTGATGACAGAGTAAAGAATGAAGAGGGAAAGTATTCACCATGGAGGTCAAGGATTTTAATTCTAGTCTTTGGGAGATTTCAGGCAAGCTATATAGATGTGGGAAATTGTTTATGCAACAGTAAAAAATTTGGTTGAGACATCCTGTAAGGTATTTTGATAATATAAATATTGTTGTTATGTTTGTTTTATTATTGGATGGACACTGATAGAGCTGCAAGTGAGACAAAATTTACTACTATCATCTTTTCACCAGAATTCTATATATGATGGCAAGTTTAAATTTATCCTTAAATGTTTCAATCTCAAGAAAATTTAGTTGATGTATTATAGGTGAATAGTCACTGATTTTACATTGTCAGTGGAACTCTTAAAAATGCAAAATTGAATTAACCACATAATCTTGTGAAATTTATTTTATTCTATGTTAAAGAAATATTAGAAAAGTCAAATCTTGAATATCCACAGTTAATATACACTAACACCAAATTTGTAAGTGATCTTTCCTAGTGTTTAATCTTAGACTTAGCTTACTCATTTTTAAAGCCAAGATTATAATATAAATATTAAAGTGACTTTGAAACTATTAGGAGAGATATCATTTGCACAGTTCTCTGTAGCATATGTAAGTTCCCTTTTAAATGTTAGTTTTCTTCCTGTTTACCAAAAATACATACTCCATGATTAGCATATAATAAATTCTTAATATATACTTGCTACTTTATTGGTGCTTGAATATCTTAATTGGTTGAAGCTATATCCTAGTTGTTGTCTAAGAGCAGGTTGATTGAGTTTTGGTGATATTCCTAGGCAGTTTTATTTCTGCTGGCTACAGTAGTTAAAGAGTTCATTGTTTGGAGTCCATGTTTGGATCTTGACTTTGGCCATTACTAGCTATGTAATCTTGGCCAAGGTCACTATGCCTTCTTTCCCTCATCTGTGAAAGGATGACAGTGGAAAGTTTATTGCTTTTTTTGTTTTGCTTCTGAGAAATGAAATGGTTAACATCTGTAAATACTTAAAATAATGCTTTCTAGGGAGTAAATACTAAAAAGCTATTAGCTTTTATTACTCTTCTATCTTACATCCAGCATTCACACTATTTGACGAATATCTGTCTCTCACCACACACACACACACACACACACACACACACACACACACACACACACACACACAATTTAAATGAAATCTCTCCCCAAAGTGACTCTCAAAAGTACAGAATCAATACATGTAAGTTTCCAAATGACATTTTATAAATGGGCAACAAAAATTCTCTTAAGCAAAAGAGAGGGAATCAAATGCCAAAATCCAATTAAATAATATGAAAGATAAAACATTATCTGACACAATCAGGTGACAGAGAATGAAGGCCATGGTAGCATTCCCAGCTGTACACTCGGGTGCCCTTTTCCCCCTAGTAACAGGGTGAGTTAAGGTGGAGTGTCATCCTTAACTTTGAATTTTGCTGCTTTTGTCAGTTTGTGTCACAACCTTAACATTATTTAAATGTACTTTTTTGTATTTAATATTCATATTCAGGTGTTCAAGCCATAATTTCTGTTAGTAAAAGTGACATTTCTTAAAGTTCATTATTTTTTCCACATAGAAATCTCAGACATTAAAAAAAAACAGACTTTAAATAATAGAACAGAAGTGTCTTCAGGCTAACAGCCACCCCTATGATTTGTCATTTCAGTACTTGAGTACTTGGAAGAAATAAGTTTGATAACACTAGAGTCATTTAGCTTTGTGACTAGAAACCGGCAGGCAGAACTGCATGTCTTGGGCAGCTCTTCACATTCAGCAGGGAGTTCATATAAACTATGTTGCTTTGACTTTTTTGCTTGACATTTTCAAGCCAAGATGCAGTATATAAAATGTCCATTAAATTTGCCAAGGATTTCAAGTTATCATGGCAGTGTATCTTGATTATAATCAAGAATGCAGCAATAATTATATAGCATCAATCTGTGGGGTTTAGTTAGGATATTCAACTGAAATTGTCAAAGTAACTCATATACGAAAAAGCAAAATAGGTAAGTCTTAATGCTCAAGGAGAGAATAAATATTATACTTGTTGAAGGTGTTTCCTTGTATATTTATATTTCCTTGTATATTTATAACCCATTATAAATACAGGAAATGGTCTTTTGCATTAGATTTTATTGCTTACAACTACTATCGATTTTATTCTTTTAATATGGAATATGTTTTTGAAAGTTCATCTAAAGAATAGGAAGAATTTCACATGTGGCATAGAATATAGTAGGCAATTTTAGAAAGTCATGCTATCTCTCAGTTAACAACTTGGTAAATGCCATTTTTATCAATGCTGTTGATTACAATAATATAAAAATAAAAAATAAAAAAACTCAAATTATCCAAGCCTTAATGTTACATCATTCTAGAAATATACCAAATTTCCATCTTCAAACCATCACCGTCTTTTCACATAGTCTATAATGTTATTTTTTATCATAGTCTCATTGAAGAATTTGTTGTGTTCATTTCTTAGCTAGTGGAAATTTTGGGTCATATTCACATTAGGAACTTAAGAGAAAGGATTTATTAAATGTACACTAGTCTATGGCAAAACCAACACAGTTGTGTCAACTTTAGTACACTTTGTCATCCTCTAAAATCCCAAGTAAAAATTAAACTATGAATTAAGTATTTAAATAATAGAGAAATAAAAGTTTCTTTTCTTTCTTTAAGGATTTACTCCAAACAATAAAAAGGTTGCTGACAGCATTTTTTAATATACAACTTGTAAGCACTTGAAAATATCAGTATTAAAATTCTAACAATTGATGTACTTTATAAATCTCAGAACTACAGAAAATTAGTTAAAGCATCTAATTTGTAGAAAGAAGTAGAAGATACAGTTTTAAAAGGCCTGGTAAAATTTTTCATCTTAGTTACTTGTTTTTCATCCAGTTACTTGTTTATTGCTGTTTTCTCTGTCAACCACCACATACAATGATACCTGTTGACAGAAAGATTTAACCTTTTTATTGACGTAAATTGTGGTTCAACACTCATTTCAAATGGAAGAAATATGCTTTTGTTCTATGCTTTATTAGACCTTTGATGTTGATATGTCCTTTTACTTTTACTTTTAATGAAATTTATCTAGTATCTCCTTCTTGCTAAACATGGTACTCAATACTATAAGAAAAGCCATTATTAGCCTTTAGCAGAGGGAATGTAATTTTCTTAACACTTCCTAAACACTATAATGCTCTTAGGTGAGCTTATTTTTTCCTGAGCAATAAATAAGAATTGTAAATATTAGCTACTCTTAATGAGAGTATTTTTTCAAATTAATTTCACTTCTTAAATCCGGTTTTTCCAGGTTCAAGTTAAATTTTACTTATTTCTCTTTGTTTAATTTTTGTAAAAATTTTAAATAGAATAAAATAATGCAAAGCAAAGCAAAACAAAACAACAAAGTAGGTCAGAGTAAAACAATGCAAATAACAGGATATCAGAAAAAGGCAGCAGGAAATCAACAGTGGCTATCATAATGTTTCTTGTTTTCTTCAAAATAGTTGCTGATACCTTCACACACAATAAGTTAATGCACGTCAAAATAGTATAAAAGTGATCAAAACACAAGAATGAGAGCCTTTAGGGCTTTCAAGGCCAGACAGTAGGAAGACAATAATGGCTACCATAATGTCTCTTGTTTTCTTCAAAATAGCTGTTCATATCTTCATACATATTGGAATCAAATAATTGAAAATGGACTAAAACCAACCAAAACCAAGAATAAAAGCATTATTAGTTTTTGTATCCAAATGACAGGAAATTATCAGTGGCTATCATGGTGTTTTGTTTTCTTCAGTGTAGTTGTTCATACTATCACACATATTAAAATCAATTCTTGTAATCCATTTAGGTAAAGTTCTAAGCATATATAAGCCTATACATGTACATCTATCCTTTCTGTGTTAGAGGGAAAAACAAAGCAACAAATAAATAACTGTATCTAACAGCCCCAAATAATAACAATGTAGGCTTTCAAAACAAGGTGGTAGGAACATAATAATTTTTGTTGTTTTGCACAATAAGTCTTATTTGAATTACTAGATATAGTCATACAAAATTAATCTAATCCTACAGAATTTATCTATTTTTTCCAAGAACTAATAGAATTAGTAGTACAATCATTTTAGTAATCTTAAATGTATATATACAAATTTATATCTCATTTCATTTCTTTCTTTTCTCTTTTTCCTGTCTGAGTTATTTTTTCCTCTTTGAGCAGTTTCTAATCCTTTCACAATATTTACTGAAGATTTTATATCTTATTTATTCTTTCAGTTTCTTATACTAAGGAGACAATACGGTATTTACACATGTGAGTTTGATTTATTTCACTTACAAGTATGGTCTCAAGTTGCATCATTTACTTATAAAAGCCTCAGTGTGGTCTTTCTTTATAGCTGGGTAGTATTCTATTGTGTAAAAATACCATATCTTTTTTATCCATTACTCAGTTGATGGGCATTTGAGTTGATTTTAAGATTTGGCTATTACAAATTGTGCTGCTATAAACATGGGTGCACATATATTGCTGTGGTATAATGTTTTCAGCGCTTCTGGGAATATACCCAGAAGTAGAAAAGCTGGGTCAAATGAGACCTCCAACCCCTGATCTTTGAGAAACCTTCACACTGAATTCCACAGTGGTTGCACCAGTCTACACTCCCACCAACAGTGCAGAAGTGTTCCTTTTCCCCACAACTTCTTCAGCATTTGTGATTGGTGGTTTTCTTGATCCTGGCTATTCTTTCTGGAGTAAGATGGAATCTCAGTGTTGTTTCAATTTGCATTTCTCTAATGACCAATGATGTTGAACATTTTTTCATGTATTTATTTATCATTTGTATTTCTTCATCTGAGAAGTATGTATTCATCTCAGATACCCATTTTTGGGTTGGGTCTTTGGATTTTGGGGGCCTGATTTTTAAAAATTCTTTATATGTTCTAGATAGAAGCCCTATGTCTGAAGGACAGTTGATTAAGATTTTTTCCTGATTTGTGGGTTTTCTTTTCACTCTGTTAGAGATTTCTTTTGACATGCAAAAACTTTTTAATAAGATGAGATCCCAGTTGTTGATTCTGGGAAGTATTTCCCATATAGTTTGATTTTTGTTCATGAATTCACTGCAGACCCTTGTGTCTTCAAGATTTCTACATATTTTGTCTTCCAGGAGATTTAGTGTTTTGTTTTAATATCTAGATCTTTGATCCATTTTGACTTAATTTTAGTGCATGGAAATAGACATGGGTCTAGTTTTTAGTTTTGGCATGTGGAAAGCTAGTTTTTTCAGCACCACTTGTTAAAGACGCTGTCTTTCTTCCAGTGAATGTGTTTGGCCCCTTTCAAAGATAAGGTGGCTGAGTGTGTTTGTAGTTGTCACTATATCTTCTAATTTATTTCACTGATCTTCAGGTCTGTTTTTATTCCAGCACGATGCTGATTTTATCACAGTAGCTTTGTAGTATAACTTCAGGTCAGGGATTGTGATGCCTCCTGCCTTGCCTTTGTTGCTCAGAATTGCCTTTGGTATTCTAGGTCTCTTCTGGTTCCAGATGAATTTTAGGAATGATTTTGCTAGATCTGTGAGGTATGCTAATGGTATTTTGATTGGAATTGCTTTAAATATGTATAACAATTTTGGGAGAATGGTCATTTTCACAATATTTGTTCTTCCTATCCATGAACAAGAAATGTCTTTCCATTTTCTGAGATCTTCTTCAATTTCTTTTTTCAGAGGACTGTAATTTTCACTGAATAGATCTTTTACTTCCTTCGTTAGAATGATTTATAAGTATTTCATTTTTTGGTTGCTGTTGTAAAGGGTGTGGTTTCTCTTAGTTCCCTCTTAGTGAGTTTGTTGTTTGTGTAGAGGAATGCTATTGATTTGTAATTTTTTTTTTTTTTACTCATTTCTTGAATTCATCTTTATGGCAGTTACCTTTCCTTTATCTCTCTACCCAGGGTCTCAAATATCAATTCTCAAAGGAATTGATATTTTTGCACTTTAATTCTGTTGATAGTTGTATGTATAAATATTATTTCTTTTCAAACTTGTGAAGGGAGGCACTCAGATGTTATTAAGCTCATCATTTCTTCAAATAATGCTGTGCTCATGTCATAAAAAATTATCTTAAAATAAAATTTTAAGAAATTGCAGGGAGGCATGTGGTGTGTATTTCTAATCCCAGCTGCTTGGCAAGCTAAGGCAGGAGCGTCACTTGAGGTTAGGAATCAGGATTTGGAGACAACTTGGAAAAGCATCAATTTAAGGATACATTGGCTCAAGAAAAGTCCTCTATCTCTATCAAAATTTCTTTAGAAGTTTAGAGTAAAATTGTATTTTTTAACATGATTAGTTATGTGTGATACTCTTAAAGAGATAGGATCACTGTTTGCAAGAGGTTCAGGTAATAAATGAAGAGGGCAATGTAATTTGAATCATAATTGGCAAGCATTATTTGGACCACAGTTTAATTACTGAAGTAGAATACAGATAAGAAAAGATATTTTTAGTTAATACAACCAGTTAATTCATTGCATTATTTTGATAGTTTTGTTCATATTATTTGACACAAGCTTAGTTGTACACTATTCAGACATTCACAAAGTAAACCTGCAAACTCTGAAGCTCAGGTGACTAAACTGTTTCATATGGGTCTATGTTTTTTTTTTTTCAATGACAGTTATTGATGGTTGAATGCATTAATTATGGAACCAACCAGGTAAATAGTCCCATTACATGTGTAAACCAAGATAGAACTAGTCTTAACCTATTCCATAAAGGAAAAGAAATAAAATGTTTTCTTTCTGCTTCCAATGATGCAGTACATTTTCAAATCATCTATGAATAAAATTCCCTTCTTAGCTTGAGTCCAACAATCTTCTATAGTTTCTTTTTGACCCAGTTTAACCGTGACATGACTTATTTTTCAAATTTACTTAGAATTTTCTCATTGTGGTACATCCATATGTTGTATAAGATATTGGTGGGTAAAACTAGCTAGTATAACTAATATACACTAATGAAACACACTCATACACACACACACTCATATACACACAAAGATACTTCTAGATAAATTATATGAGCTTCACTGAAGCAAAAAATGTAGTCAAGACAATGAAAAGTTATTTTCCCATGAAATTCAATTGGCTGAACAATATCTGACTTAAGGAAACATGTAATAAACAAACCTTTGTATATTGAGTTTCTAATAAGGCCTCAAAAATGAGTATTTTTTGTGGCTCAGTACAACTCTGTGACAAGAAATGATATGTCATTTTAACAAATTAGAATATGAAGTTAAATTACCTCGTTCCTGGTGTGATATAAAAAAGATTAAGGATTGTTCAGCTCTTTCAAAAAATGATTTAGCTTTAATTTCTTATGCCTTTATTACAAACGACTGATTTCATTCAAATTCAAATATCCTTAACATATAATTAAAACAGCTCTTAGAGTTCTTTCATGTCTTCTCACCCCCTTACTCATGTAAAATGTTGCAGTAAAGTGGGGAAACAATGAGAAAAAAATGGCACAGATCTGTATAACTATTAGAAAAAAGAGGAAGATCATCTATTATTTTTATTCTCTGAAATTTGTTAGTTCTCTTTCTATTGTTTTCTCTCCCTGATAACTAGTATTTATCTTTCCCATACTCATGCCTTCTACATATTTTCCTATAAGATAACTTTATAAAATGTGTTTGGCTTATTAGGTATTCAAAAACTGAGGTAAATATTAAAAAACTGAGGTAAGTTTGTACAATGCTTTTTCTGTTACATAAACTAAGCAGGATTAAATGACATCAAACAGGAATTAGTAATTGTGTTTTATCAGACATTTAAAATATAAGACTCCTTTCAATGTTTCAAGGTAGTGCCTGTTTACATGAGAAAGAAAAGAAAGAAAAACTAGATTTGATATGAGAAGACTTAATTGTGTTAAGCATTTTGCAGCAATTCAATATAGTAAACAATACATGGAGAATGGGTAGTAAGTTGATTCAGATTCAAGTTGTGTCAAAGGATTTAATTACTGAGTTAGATTGAAGTTACCTGTGTGAATGACCAAAATTTACATAGAGGGTAATTATTTAAAAATCAATTTATTTTCAAAGTTTTCAAAGTACAGTGTAATGATTCTCATTCCTATTAAAAGAGTAATTAGTTTCTTTAGTGTTAATATCTCCTGGAAACATGATTTTACTTAATGATAAACTGAAAGATACATTTAGTCTTATTAGCAAAGACATTTGGAAGCATGGACAGGACATCAAAACCTCTCTAGAAGAAAAAAAATACCTTGTAATTATGAGATAGAATTCTATTTCCATGGTAATTACTTGCATAGTAATTACTTTAACCATGTGGCATTTAGCTTTATGTGATAGCACCCGCTACTCATGGTCACCATGAGTTGAGTACACCAACATTTGATGTTACAGATTTACCTAATACACTTTAAATTTTGTTAAGGTTATTACCACCTTTGTTTGGTTTTAATGCCTTTGTTAGGTAGTTCTATATCAAAACTTAAATAAATGTTATCTAAAATGCATCAGAGATAAGAAAAACAATCATAAACATCTCTAATTTATAAGACTAATAATGCTGGCTAATAAGTGAATTAATTCCTTAAACATATTTGGTGAGAACATATTACCAAAATGGACTGTTCTGAATACCAACAATAAGAAATGAGTGAAGTAGGAATTAGCCTCAAAAGAGATGACAAAAAAGACTGTGTAAAGAAGTATTAGAATCAAGATAGTACATGTGGCCATCTAAATGTCTGGGGATATATACTCAGGTATGTGAGAATGATTATATCCTTGCTTAAAATTCTTCTTTTGATTCTGCAATTCCAGCTTGGCTGGCATGAAATTTCATCCTGATCATTATCAGGGCATTTTTTTTTCTATCAAAATCTTGGAAATGGAGGAGCACTGTCTGGTGTATGGAATTGGCAGATTGTTCCAGGATTGCTGATATATCCAAGTCCAATATTGCATATGGGGGAGCCTTGAAATTCAAATGTTCTCTGCTTTGATGTCTCCAAGGGTTAACAGGATGTTTGCTCTGTTTAGGAACACTACTTCCACCATCCACGCATTCTTCATGAAGTCTGCTAAATTGTTTGTCTGACATGGATGGGAGCAAGGCTCAGTTTCTTAGTAATTTAAGAACCAACTGATGTTCCATTTTCCCATACTGAGAACTTACCTAATACCAATAATTTATCCCTTCCTTCTTCATCTTTCATTCTCTCTCACTGTCATCTTTCATGGCACCTAATTTCTTCTCAAATTGCTTAGAAAGAAGAGCATCTCAGATTCCTTTTTGTTTTGTTGTAGTTTCCTAACCTCAGGAGAAAAATAATTAGTCACAAAGGATACCATCTCAATGAGTTACACTGATACAAGATAGTGGTCATCAAGCAAGAAAGTTGATATTTATCTGGTTTTGATTTCAATAAAATCACAAAATTGATTGACTGTATTTGGAAGGAAAATATTAGTGTTTGTATTTTCTATTTTGCATAATGGCCTTTAAGCTTTTAATTTCTGCATATTATATGTATGCATATTATATTAATACAATAATAAGAATATGAATAAATAAAATTTAGAAATAATTCTCTTGAGAATAAAAGTTTGAAACATTTTATCAATAAGAGTGCATGATTGAAAAATATGATGATGACTGATTTAAAAAACAATGTATTTCAGCTTAATAATTTTTATTTCCATGAATATACAAAACAATGTGCTAAATATTTGGGGATGCAGACATTAATTCATCTCTTTCTTTATGTAGTTTGCTGCTTAACAGGGCAAATAGAAAATAAAGTTCATATCTGTGTCATAGACCAGTCCTATGAAAAAGAATGTTACAAAGATAATCCTATTAGAAGCTTCCAGAATAGGAAAAGTATTGTCTAGCTATCTGTGTGAGTCATGTAGGGATGATGAGGGAAAAACAGATCAGGAAAATGCCACAGAAGAAGTACTTTGGAACTTGGATCTTAAAAGTAGCATAGTTACCTGTAAAAATAAAGGAATGAAGATAATCCAGGTCAGCCATCTTGAAACCTGGAGGATTAGGCGACTGGAAGGTAAATGAATTTGCAAGAAACATAATTTTAATGAGACATAGTGGCCTGTAATCCAAGCACACTGCAAGACTGAGGCAGGAATATCACAAGTTCATTGCCAACCTGCACAGTTTAACAAAGCACTGTCTCAAAATTTAAAAAAAACTCAAAAAACAAAACAAAACAAAAAAACCCCCAAAACCTAGCTGGAATATATCTCAGTGTGAAGACCTTGGGTTCAATCCCCAGTAACATCACCCACCTTCCTCAAAATCAGATTTATAATCTTTATTATGTATTCTTTAAAGACAGATCTGCCTGTTTCTAAAACAAAACAAAACAAAACAAAACGAAACAAAGCAAAACAAACAAAAAACTCAGGGACATACAAAGTAGATATTCCAGATTTCATGTTTTTGTTTTCTTTCTTTTTGTCTCTCCCTGCATAACATTGCCCTCTGTAGTTTGGGTAGGAATAGAAATAGTATAGCTCCAAATGTCATTTTTAACATTCAAAGGTAGAAGTTGAGCAGAATAATGGTTAAAATAATACAAAACACATTAAAAAACTATATAAAATACAGAAAAGTACTTTTTATTCCTTATCTTATTCAAGAACACAATGATTTAAGAGTTGTAACTTCAATTAAAATATTTAGTGTTCTTTAAAGAATGTATAGATGAGATTCCATTATTTTTAGCTGTGTTTCTTTTTTTTTTGCATCAAGTTAAAAAGAAATATTTATAAAATCAATGGTGATTGCTTTAAACTTTTTGTACTCTTGTAAATTTCAAACAACAAATATGTTCTGCCATTAATAGTTTTTGGAGCTACTCATATGAATGTGGCAGCACATGCAAAAGCCACACATTCTTTGTTAAATTAAACAGTCCTATGGATTGTGAGTACTCTTGGCATAGCATGGCTAAATATTCAGACACATGCCTATATAGTACTGTGTGTTCTGCCAAATGGAGGGAAAACAAAAGAAAGAAAATCATATAAATACGCTGGTAAACACTGACTTTGTAAGATACAGCATAAGCTGCTTTGGAAAAAATTTTAGACCATGATTCAAAGAACACATTTAAATTCTTTTACTTAGGAATATGTATCTAATTTGCTTTTCATGAAAACATGTATTTAGTGGTGGAGAGTTTTTCATTGGCTAGATATTTTGGCATATTTATGGTGTAAAGGTGATTGGAATAATGTTTGCATTCATTTTGTACTGAAATTTAAAATAAGTATATGATACAAATTTTGTAATATAAAATCATTGCCAGCCAGGATACACTCCCTTTAAGAAACATAATTCAGTATATGAAAATTCAAAGTGACTAACCTATAAACATGGAGGAATTATTCATGTTATTAAAGGATCCTTCCTTGACCAAACATTTATCACAGGATATCTTTAAATAGTTTCCTTTTAGAACATTTAAAAGTACTGGTTTTAAAAATTTTGATGTTTAAGCAATATCTAAGGAGCACATCTATCATATGAGGCATGAATCTTAATAGATTTTAGAAATTCTTAATGATCTTGATTTATGCTGAAATGCTGTATCATTATAAGCCAAGGATGAAACCGAAAGACTAATGGGAAGCCTACTGTGATGCTTCCTCAAACGAACTCTCTACTCAGGAAATAATACAGGAGAATTTGCTTTTTTCTTCATTCTAAAGTTTCTAAAAGGCTACTCCATTATGGTTTCAATTATGTATTCTAAAATAGCCAACTTTTCTGGGACTATTTGAAGTCCATCTATGTCTCAGTAATGAATGCCTTCCTCTCCTTTCTCCCCAAATGCTTCCTGTAAAATCACAGTTAACTGTTTCTTCTGGTAAGACCTACTCAGCTTCCTCTTAGTCCTTTCACAAGCTATGCCATGGATCATCAAGTGCAGTCAAATAAACCATTCAGTTAAAAGGTGCAAACCATATTGGCTACTGTTGGCTCACCTTTTCTTTCTCTTTGGTTATGGAAAAACTAGCAGTAGTGACCACTAATTTATTTCTCATTCATTATTCTGCTCTTGTGCAACCATCATCTAAGTCCGAATAGATTTTTTTCACTATACTTCTCCCTTTGTTGATATTCAGAAGTGTCCCATTCCTATTCGTTATGGAAATTTTCATGTGCAGAGAAATAGTCCAAAGACTAGGTCAAAATGAGTAAAAGCTTCAAGCAGTTTTAGCATCTATTATGTATATTAGATGGTTTTGTATTAGCCCGTCCATAGATTGAGAAAAACCCAAGTTACAGAAGAAAAACGTCATTTATATTCCTCTCTCTCTCTTTTTTATTTTGAAGGTAGTAAAATACAACAGAGCAAGATGGAACAAAGCCAGTTGAGACAGTGTAGTGAAACTGGTACAGAACTTCATAGCAGGTTACCGAGATAACAGTAATAGGTACCATAGTATATCTAATTTTCTTCACAATAGTTGTTCTTTCACTCAGGTATAGCAAAATCAAAAGAAATACAGAATATTATAGAACTTATGAAAATAGAATATTGAATAGAGCAATACCATTAATCAGAACAAAGCAAAACAGTGATAAAAATATTTGCCTTAAAAGAGATTGTAGAAGGAAATCCCCCTTATTTGCTGTATTGCATATAGTCAACTTCACAAGATATGCTCAGAACTCTGGCTCTCTCTTGCTAACGGGGTGGGGGGGTAGATGTTTGAGTCTCAGCTCGTGGGCCAGTTGGCTCATAGCCACTTACCAGGGTGGTGAGCTGGTTGCTTGGTTTCCCAGCACCCTCATTTCCAACATGGCGTGGATCTCAAGAGAAGCTGATGGTTCTCGCCCTGGGGAAGCCATGGCTTGCCAGGCCACAGCCACTTACCAAGGTGGCGAGCTGGCTGCTTGGTTTACCTGTCTCTCTTTTCTGGAATATCTGCTATTGTGTCCATCTTCTTATTTGCACAGACATAGTTTAATGTCTTCCATTTATCTTGTCCAGTGTATTCCAGGAAATAATTTTCCTCTATTTAAATTTATCACTGTTTTTGTATCAATAAGATTTGTATCAATAAAATTTGTTTAAGTATCAATATATAGCGATGCTTTTGCTTCCTGTTGTTTTTAAGCTGTGGTACCAGCAGATCCCAAACCTCATTTCCTCTTATGTATTCTATTTTGTAGTTGATAAGAAAGTTTCTTTGTTTCTATATTAGATTAGAAAGATTAGATTCTTTTAGACCACTTGCTTCTGTAAATTCTATTCCTTACATTTGAAATTCTTTTCCAGCTTTTTTAAACTGAGAAAGCTCCCATGCATATGTCAGAAATCAAATATCATCTCTTTAGTAATGTCTCAAATATGTCCTGGGCATATTCTATTTACTCCTTTATGATGTAGTGTTGAGTTTGTACTTGTATTTTTGTCAGAGCCTTTTAAATGGATTTCTGGAGCCCAACCCCATCCCTAGCGTATAACAAGATGGTTTTGTAATGACCTAGTTGGGTTTTTTTTTGTGTGTGTGTGTGTAGGTGTTTTTTTTTTGTTTTTTTTTTGGTACTGGGGATCAAACTCACTACTGCGCCCTTGCATGGTAGGAGCTTATACCACTGAGCTAAATCACCAGCCCCTTTGTAATGAACTAGTAAGAACACTGGAGGAGTATTACATAACTAATGTTTCCTCTAGGTTTAAGCCATTTGTTTCTTACATGCACAGAAATATGGAGGAAGTATATATGCTTTTGACAAAATACCTGACCTCTCAAAATATGAATAATACCCTTATAAGAGACTTCTGAACTTATTTTTATAAGTTTAATTTTTAATTTCTCATTAATATCTATAGCAAAGTGTTAACAGGAAATTTTAGAACTCTGATCATGTTACAGTCCACATAAAAATAAAGAATGGGAAAAACATGGAACATTTTACTTGAGCTTTCTGACTAAATTAAGATTATTAAGAGAACAAAGAATTTTTTACCTTAGGAGAAGACCAAGTAGCACACAGTGGTACAATGTCTATAATTCAGAGAAATTTATGACCTAAAATTATTTTAGTTACCCAGCTATCAAGAAAAATCCAGAAGAGATTAGCTATTGGAGCAAGTGAACTAGCTTATATTGTTCCTTGCATTGACAGGCTACACATTTCAAACATCACTTCTAACATTTCAGCCAATATATTAGATGTTACTGAGCTAGTTTTCTTGCTTTGGTTATTCTTTCATTGAGTTATACACAGGTTGGGAACTTGTCTCATTAATATTTCACACAGGTGTCTATATGAAGATCAGTTCTTAAACTCTACTATTTAGTATTTGCAGAGGTAGAAAAATGCACCTTTAATCAGCCTCCAGGCATCTCCTTCTGACTTATTTTGAGGGAGATCCCACTATTGCTGTATGAAATATTGAAGAATTATCAAAAAGGAATCACTGACTTCTAAAATAAAAATGATTACCCCTTTACAATTCTATATTGGGATTTATATTTTGAATTAAAACCTTTTTGAATTAGAACTGAAGAGAATATTTTCCTTTTTGGGGATTTTTTTTTAAATTGGGGGAACTATCTGTCTATTTCAACCAAGAGCATTTGTTCAAAATAAATCAAGTCCACTTATATCTGATTTGCTTGGGTTCTATCAACGAAAGTAGACTCTGTATTGTATAGCTACTCAAACTAGTTGCAATTTGCTCTTCTAGGTCTAATTACTATTTCTCATTTTGTTAAATATTGAGATATATTTCTTAAGATATTGTGTTTGAATAAACATCCCTCATCTACATTTCAGGATAAGTCTGTAAGGAATATATTAATTAATTTTTTATAAAAATATTTTTTCAGGTGGGCTGTGTAATTCTTTTGCTCTTATGTCAGGTGCCAAAATATTTCAAAAAGGAAGCTTACTTCTGCCATGTGTGATTTCTGATGTGCGATTTCTTTGGATGTCATTTTGCATTGCATGTGAGACAGCTATTTTTTATTTCTTGATGTCTGCTGCACCCAAAGGAAATCTGTATTTTGCTTTCTGTAAGAAAAGAGCAACTGGGTGGCACTGGAAAAACTTCCACCCACTAACATGGAAAAATATTCAGTCTGTCCTATTGCATTGAAGTGGGAGACTTTAAAGGGCAGCATACCCAGTTAAGGAAGATATATTTCCATCTGTGATCAATAGCATGAGAAGAACAGCTCCTCTCTGAGCTCTATCCTGTGCAAAATTACCTTGATAGTTCTTGGACCATGGACATTCTACAAGTTTCTAAGACTGAACATCCATGGGGAGTCATTCCTGATTCTAAGGGGGAAAACATTCTCTCTGCAAAGTCTCTGGAATGAGACTGTTCACCATTCCCCAGAGTTGCAGCATAGATTTCTGAGACATATCTGCTACAGGCTACGTAATAAGTAACAGATAAATAGGTCCCAAAAAGCATTTGAGGAGGGCTAGCATGGCAGATGTTTTCTCATTTCCTTTGCTCCCCATTCCTTCTTATAAAGAGATAATTTGGTTTCCTACTTGTTTGAGGGAAGTTGAATATGGTATCTGTGAAAAAGTCAGAGCATCTGGTTGTTGTTGCTTTGATTGGAACTTACTTTATTCTGTACCAGTCTAATTGTTTTTATTCTTTCAGAAATTTAACAATATAAAATAATCAAAAATGCAGTCAAAGTCTAATAATGAGATTTTTTTGGTAGAGATATACCTCTACTTATTAATAATAAAGTTCCTATATATTCTGAGACTTCCTTTTGGTATTTTCTATTTTCCTGCCTTTATCCTTCTCTCTTTCCTTCTTTCTCTCTTTTTAAATTCCTGATGAAAAGAATAGAGTTATTCATAAAATATTTTTACCCTTCTGAAAATAATTTTTTTCCTCTAAAACACAAATTAATTAGGTCAGAGATTAGGTAATACACATAATTAAATTAATTAATTAATTTGAAAGAAAATAAAGCTAAAAAATAGAATAAAGCTAATCAAAACAAAACAATGAAAATGATTCAAGACTTCAAAACCATATAATAGGAAATCAACAATGCCTATCATAATATATCTTATTAACTTTGAAATAGCAGCCTATGCCTTCAAATATAATAAAATCAACAAAACAGAGCAGTATAAAACCAAACAAAACTAAACAATGAAAATGATATAGGACTTTAAAACAAGACAATCAGAAATTAACAATGGCTACCACCTTCAGAAGGGAATCCCCATAGTTGCTATATTGCATATTGTTATCCTTTAAATAAATGCTCAAACTACCAGCTTTAGGCCTGCAAAGTCAGTCAAACAATACAGATATTAAGCCATTTTTTTTGCTTCAGTGGCTAACATCTCAGCGTGTGTTTCTCACAAATCAGATGGTTGCTTAAGGGGCCAGGCAGGGTGGGCACTCAGCACTTCTTGTCTCCTAGCCCGTGTACTGGTTGGCTCACAGGAAGGGGTTAGCTTCTTCCTGGGATGCATGGAGACTGCTGCCTCACAGGAACAAGTTGACTTCTTCTTGGTTCTCTTCCCAGGATGCATGGCCACTGCTGGCTCCCCAGGAAGGAGTTGGCTTCTTCTTGTCTTCCTGGGACACATGGCACCTCTGGCCAGTGTACATAATGTAATCTATATTTCTTCACTTGATCTGGGAAAGTGCAAAGCAAACAAAGAAAAGAAAAAAGAAAAAGATTCACTTGACACTTCCTCAGTATATCCAGTTCTTTAGTGTTTGTTTGTTTGTTTTTGTTAAGTCTAAACTCTCAGGGAAAAAGTTTTCTTTTATGGGGTTTTGGGTGCCAAAGACCGTGTTTCCTCCCCTAAACAAATGGATTGATAGCCTTAAAAGATACTATTATTTTTTTTTCCTCAAGAAGAAAGAAATTATGGTTGGTTGCTAGTATACTTTTATGTTTTGCTTTGTTTTGTGTTTTTGAGACATGGTCTTGCTATATGTCCCAGGCTGGCCTCAAACTCACAATAGTTCTCCTGCCTCAACCTCCCAAGTACTGGGATTACAGGGTGAAATTCACCACACTTAACTGTTACTATACTTTTTATTATAAGCTTAAGTAATTATTTTGACACTCATCTTTAGGAAAGGGTGGCATTATCAGTCTTCATCATGGACAATATTGAATTAGGTGTAAAGAACCAGGGTAAAAGCCAAAACAAGAAAATGGAAAAGTTTAGGGCAAGGTTTGTATGATGCAGGGAGTGCTTAAAACCCAGGGTTCAAAACAGAACACTGTTGAAACAAATAGACAAAGGGTAGATTCTAAATTTAGCCTGTCAGTTATTAGCTGTGGTCTGAAACAAGGAGTGTGTTTAAATTAAATAAAATTTACTTTTAGTAAGGCATAGGGTGTGCTAGTGATTAAAGGACATTGAAATGCTCTGTCCAGTGTAGTACAATATCTTATTAGTAAGCACAAATTTATTAATCCATAAATTTTCTAACTATCACATTTTGTATTTTATATGTGGTATAAATACAAGTATATTACACTAACTTAACTTTATTTTGGTATCAGGAATCGAACTCAGGACCTTGCCCTTGCCAAGCAGGTACTGTGCTGCTGAGCTACATGCCTAGCACTTCATTTAGGGTTTAAGGTCACAGTTAAGCCCTAGTTTAAAAGAATATGAATCAATTATTTAATCATAAAACAATACTTTTACAGAGAAGAAAAGCTTCTACAAAATTTCTTTAGAAAGTAGTATCATGGAGTGTATTTTTAAAATTATACACAGGACATATTAAATTGGAAAAAATGTGGGACCCACTTGTATTTACCAAGTGAAACAGCTATTTTTCTAGTAAAGTTGCCAATTAAGAAGCTGAAAATGCAAATATTATTCTATTAAGAGAGAGAAGAATACACCAAATGACCCTTAACCCATTTTTCCCACACTTATTTCTATTTTTTATTACTGCAAGAAGATGCCTGCTAAAACTTTAAACTACTGTATTTCTCCCCTTATGCCTGAACTACTGCCTGCACATTTCTACTTGATAATTGCAACAAAGGTATTTTTTTCTTTTCCCTTGTGAGAAAGTCAATAATCTCTCTAGTCAGAATAATGTTAATATTTGATAACTTTTTTATGTTCCTCTGCAAATCAAGGATTACTCAGATGAGATTAATTAATGTGCTGATTATTCAGGCCTCTAGACTTCTCTTCCTTTTTCTCCTCACCTTTTGGTTATTTCATTACTCAATCATAGGCTTATCAAAGCATGGGCAGGGAGAGGAGGTGAAATTTAGTATTTTCTGCTGTTTTCCAGAAATGATTAAAAGTTTTAAATGTGTGAATAAAAGAGGTTAGGAATAGAAGAAATGAAATTTTATTTTCTATTATTCAGATATTTTCATCTTCTCTAGAGTAAAAGAAAGATGAATGTACTGTTTACTCTTAAAAGCAGCATTTTAAAAAATAAAAATGTCATGCATTAGTTTATTTCTTGAAGCTAAATTATACAATATCACACCAAGAACAGAGTATAAAGCACAGAAACTTTTAAGTGCACAGAACATTTATGCTGTTTGCACAGTGAGTCTCATATGAAATGTAATAGAAACTTGACCTCCTGGCAATAAAACTCTATTCTTTAGATGTCATTTTCCTTTCAGAATTTTGGGGAGAATAGCATTGTTTAAAATCAGTTCCTCCATTGATATCCAATGCTATTCTGCTTTTTTTTGAATGCACACTGATCAGCACCCACAGAACCTCCTGCTTGTTTTGCTGCCTATCATCTACTATAGTTCTGAAAAGGCTGACCTCTCTTGAGAAGAAATTCTTGTTAATATTAAACTTTAGTTAGAAGAATAAGGCTGTGCTCTTCAATGCTACTCTGTCCCAAATGTTGATAGAAGCATTTTTCCTAATTCTTCAAAGAACAGATGAGACCAGATTGTAACATTTAGCAAATCATTCCTTAAGACGAAAGGATAACAGAAGGATACCCAATATAAGGAAACTTCAAACTGGATTTCAGTACCAGGTATGATTCCTTAAACTCTGCATGCATTGTAAAGACCAGCATTTCCTTCATCTCCATCTGGGAAGACTTCTGTGTCTCTCTACATTGAATACTTCCTGCCAGCCAGCCGTTACATACACATCTGAAGCCCTTAGAAGAGACTTCTTTATCATCAGCCCATCCTAAGATATGGTACTCTGTGACCTTGAATCTTTTTCATTTCCATATCTGTTTGCTATCCATCCTGTTTACAGAAATTGCCTTTGTTTTTGGTCTCCAACAGGGTACTCACATTAGTATAATCTGACATTAGTTTATTGCCCAAGATCTGTTATTCTGCTTGACATAAAACCTCATAGGGCTGTAAAGTTAAGGTTAAGCACTATCATGTGAAGACCTATTTCCTTCTGTAGATGGTCCTATAGCTTGAGGAAAATAATTTTGGGATCTTTAAGATCATAATTCTCCACCTCCTGTTTGTATAAGATCACACACAATCCAATAGCAGTAATCTACAAAACTACTACAGAAAAAATTATTCCAAATATTTCTCAGTAGGATACACTGCTATACATTATATCACACAACAAAGCCACTACCTTGTATCACAGAGAAGAGTTTATCTTCTTGGGGCATATCAAATGCTTTAATGTCAGAAGAAGGACTTGTTTCATATTTGTATAACTAGAAAAATCCATAATGGTGTTTTTAAAAATTTTATTTCTATTGATAAATATTTGCATTACGTAATGACCACAGTTTTCATGGGGGAGTTGGTACATGTATGGTATATATATATATATATATATATATATATATATATATATATATATATAATTTTTTTTCTTTGTTCTGTTCTACCAGGGATCAAACTTGCAACCTCAAGCTTGCCAGGCTGGCACTGTGCAGCTGAGCTATATCTTCAGCCCAATGCATCTTAATTTTTTTTTGTTTCCTTTCCCCTCCCTCTCTTAGTGCCCTTCCTTTTTGCAAGAGATCTATCTCCTTATTTCCTGTTCTGTGGTTTTTATTTTGTTCTTTGTTTATATTTTGAGTTTCTCTTATAAGAGTAATCATGCTATATTTGAATATGTGTGTGTTTTAAAATCAAATTAAGTGTTTCAAATCAATGCATCCCCTTTTTTGAGAGCAGAGCTATTCAAAGAAGTAAGCTTACCATATATTCCATTCAAAATTCAAAGACTTTTGATATAAATTAGATCAGAGCTCAAGAAATTTGTGTTAATTTTTATACTCCTCCAATATTTTTACCATACCAAAGCACCTTAGCTTTAAGCTGATAGTGGTAGATAACTTTATTTACCATTTCTGTGCTTTATTTTCTTCAATAAAAATAGAATTGCAAATTGAAAATTCTATATTGTAAGAATCTTGCTTTTGAGGTTTGTTTCTGTTTGGTTTCAGGTTATGTGCTTATGTTAACTGTGTTAATAATACCTTATTTTTTTGCTATGCTTCCTTAAGCAGTATCCTGGTATGTGACTTTCTTTGTTTATGAAATACTAGTTTCATTTTATTTTTATCTTGTTTATCTCCCTCATCCTTGATAAAGTATCTCTTCTTTTTATAATAGTAGCAAATCTAATTCCATTGTGCCTTTTATAGTGGTGGAATATAATGCCATTCTGTCTTTTTTGATTCTAATTAATATGCTTCTAGACGGTCTCTGGGTGACCTGACTTTTTGAGGAACTTGACTAATTGGAAGAACCATCATAAATTATATACAATTATATGATTCAATACTATAATGTAAGTGAAATGTAAAGTTCTATCTTCCCAAATCATAGTACCTTGGGTTATGAGTGAAGCAAAAACTTGATTGCTTTTGATTTTTTTTACCTTTCTTTTTCAAATGATTAAAAGGAAATTAAGATACTTGCATTTTTGTAGAATAAAGATTATTCAAAAATATGTCTAAAATTTGTAGCAAATTAAAAAATTAATTTCTTCAATGTGTGCCTCGGCCTGTATTGTGGACTGATTTATTTCCCAACAGATTATGTATGATTCTATTAGTTTTGCAGGATGTGACCATACTTGAAAATAGAGTAATTGCAGATGCAATTAGATAAAATAATGGAGGAGGTTGTGCTTTAATTCAGTATGAATAAATTTTTGTAAAAGAGGAAATTTGAACATAGATACGAGCACAGGAAGAATGCCTTCTGAACATTAAAGCAGAGATAAAGCTGATGCTTCCACAGAGCCCAGGAGAGCAAAAGAAGCTGAGACAGATGCATGAAACAGTTCCTTTCTCAAAGCCCTCAGAAGGAACCAACCCTACTCATACCTTGGATTTCTAGCATCTAGAATTTTTGCCACAGAAAATTTATGCTGCTTTAGTGATTCAGTTTGAGACACTTTGTTACTGCTGCCTGAAAATATGCTGGTCTTTGGCTTTCGAGGAGATGACCTATATGACTAATAGACTTGCCTGTGTTAAAGAAAGGAATTACCTCATGGTTCTCAGAGATATTCTTAAGCTTTTTAAACTATTTTAATTCTTTCATTCCATTCTCTGCTACTTTTATGAGTTTTACAAATATAGGCATTTCATTTTAGAAAAAAAGCCTGTCTATAAGGCTTTAAGATCAATGACTAAACACATACACCTTGGGTCAACATGTAAGAAAAACAATCTTTGTTAATTTGGATAAACTGACTTGACTTCATCAGAGAAACTTAAAGCATGTCATATACTGTAGTAGAGGGCATTAGTAGAGGGAGATAGTTACGAAGTGTTGAGACCCAAAAAGCCAAACGATAGTTGGCAAGGAAAATCTTGTGATAGGTGGACAGTCCCAAAGGAGGATGTGGTAAACACCTAGGATATAGACTAATGGATTTCTGGTGGGATGATAAAGAACACTCAGGGCAGTTGGGATTAGGGAGGAAGATTCTTCCTAGTGACAGCAACTGTTGCTGGAAATGTGATTTTGAGGAAGAGACAGAAGGTAAAATGCCTTCTTTTTTCTTGGCTTCTTCTTTCCTCTACCTTCCTGTTTCTGATTATTTTCTCCTATTTGCTGGACACAGCCATTATCTAATTGGTATGTAGCATGGAAAATACAGTTTTCAGTGGAAGTGTGAGAAATGTTTCTTTCTTTCTTTTATTTTGAAGAGAATAAAACCAAATGAGACAAAACAAAATAGAGTTAAAACAAAAGGATGAATGTGTACATAACTTAAAAACAAAATACAAGGAAATCAATAATGGCTACCACAATGCCTCTTGTTATCTTCAAAAGAATTGCTCGTATCATCAGGCATAATAAAATTGAACAAAGCAGTACAGAACAAAACCAATAAAAACAAAACATTGGAGACATTATAGGACTTCAAAAGAAGATAATAGTCAAACAAGAATGGGTATCATAGTGTATCTTATTGTCTTCAAAGTAGTTGCCTATATCATCAGATTTGATACTATCAAACAAAACAGAATACAATAAAATCAGTCAAAACAAAACAGTGGAAGCAATACATGGCTTCAAATCAAGCTAACAGGAAATAAAAAATTGCTACCATAATATGTTTTGCTATCTTTGGAATAGCTGTACATGCCATCAAATCTAATAGAAGTAGATAAACTGAAACAGAGCAAAACCAAACTAAACAGAAGAATGAAAAAAATATGGGTTTCAAATCAAAATAATAGATTAACAATGGCCACTGCCTTCCCTTTTTAGATAATTCCTCCCCTTTTACTTTTACATTTTACACACTAACTCCTTTAGTTTTTATATTAAGGAGGCAACCCACTATTCACTTAAGTGATTCTGAATCTTTTTATCCCTGAGCATGATCTCAGGTTGTATCCATTTACCTACAAGAGCCTTAAGGTTTTCTTTATAGCTGAGTAGTTTTCCACTATGTAAAAGTGTCATGGCTTTCTAACCAATCTGTAGTTAATGGGCAAGCTACCCCACTTTTTTTTTCATTCTCTGTCACATAGAGCATTGTTTTCTCATCTTTGACTTTCAGTCTACAAAACCCCCTTTTGGGTTAAATGTATTTTTTATATAAAGCATATTGATGGACCCTGTCTCCTGATCCATTCTGCCTGTGTTTCTTTTTATTAGTATATCAAGGCCATCTATATTAGTGATTATGGTCAACCTTCTCTACCTCATCTCTGCCATGCTATTTTTCTGCCATTGGTTGTCTACTTTTCCCTTTCATTCTACTGTCTGCCCCATTCAGTGAGCCCCCTCTGCCATTGTTCCTGAAACCATGGTCTTTTTTCTTTCTCTCTAGAATGTCCTTCAGTATTTTTTTTGTAGGGTTGGTTTGGTGGTCATGAACTCCCCCAGTTCCTCTTTGTCATGTAAGCATCTTGTTTCTCTGTTAATTTTGATAGTTTTGCAGGGTATATCAACCTGGGTTGGAGATTTTTTTTTTTAGGACTTGGAATATTTCACTCCAAGATCTTCTTGATTTGATGGTTTGTGTTGAGAAGTCTGTTGTGATTCTGATGGGTTTTCCTTTATAGGAGATCAGTTTCTTTTCTCTGATAGCTTTTAATATTCTGTTCTTGTGTGAAATTTCTGGGATCTTAATTATTATATGTCTGGGTGTAGATCTATTTTGGTTATAGCTGGCTGGAGCTCTGTATGCCTTAGCTGAATATTATTTCCTTTTCCTATGCTTGGGAAGTTTTCTTTAATTATTTCTGTAAATAGCCTTTATACTTCATTTGTGTTTACCCCTGCTTCTTCATTCACATTTTTTATTCTTAAATTATACTTCCTCTTGTACTCTTGTAGCCTTTGTATTGTTACTTCCTGGTTCTTTGTTATTTTAAAGAGATCTTTCCTTTCACAATTGCAAGCTGCACACCAGTCTTCAAGCTTTGATAGTCTATTTTTAGTTTCTTTGAAGCAGTTTTGCCAGTTTTCAATGGAATTTTTAATTTCCTGGTAATCTCTTTGAATCTGTTTCATCTATTCTAAATCTTTTTTATATTCTTCATTGAAGATTTGCCTCATTTTTCTACACTCCTATATTCTTCCATCTGTGTCTTCTTTAGAGGTGCTTGACAATTCTTTCATTATACTTCTCATTTCTCCTTTTACCTGAGATAGTATTTCTGTTCAAAGTTCTTTTATAACCTCTTCAAGTTGTTTATTTCAATTGCTGTTGCTTCAAAAACTTCAGGTGTGTGACTCCCAATCTCTTCTGTATTTACATCTCCTGGACCAGTACTGTTTGGGTTTGGGGCCAGAGACTGCTTTTTGCTTCTTCCCCTTGCATGTTCCTGGTTTCTTCCAGACAAGTGGGTAGTGGGGTCCCTGGCACTTCCTGTGTTGGCTACAATTTCTCCGAAGGGAGATTGTTTGCTTTTTCTAGCCTGTGCTGACTAGGGATATCTGATGGTGACCATTGGGTACACTGGTATAGGACTATTGGTGGCTGGTGGAGTGCAAGTAGGGGCGGGGCAGGCTGGTGCTTTCCTCCTGAGCTGGTTAACTTCAAGAAGCCCTCACCATGTAAAGTATGCACAATATAGGTGGAGCTGGTTGAGGATAGCTTTAGGGAAACTTTGGCAATGGCTGTTGGACTGCATATAGAGGTGGGACTCAGTTCAAGCAATTTCCACCAGGCTTATATGAGCTAGGAGTGGCTGAGTGAAGCCAGCTGCAGTACTGGCTCCAGGCTTATCCTGCCCGACCCCAGCCAATCACTCACTCCTGTGGGAGGACTGAATGCTCCATACTCACTGCTAGCCAGTGCTGTTCTCTAGTCCGCTGCTGGTTTTAATGACTCTTTTTGCATAGTGGTTCTGGCTCCGAGTGAAAGTACCTCCAGCTACTGCCTTCTTCTGTTTAAGTTTTTATTATTATTATTTTTATTCTCTCTGTGGGCTTCAATTTTCACTTTAGGTTCTTCCTGGGTCAAGGAGACCCACTTCCTCTTGTCTTCTCCAAAATGCTTATTCCAGCATCTGGACTGTTTCTCTCAGAGAGGTTGTTTATACTGTTGCTTACTGTTCGGCCATCTTCCCAGGATCCCAAATATTTCTGTCAAAAGCAAAAATAACCATCATTATTGGTGTGGAGAAATTTGCAGGGGATGAAATTGTCAATTTTTAAAAAATAGTAGCCTAATTTTGCTCAAAATTAGACATATTTATTAGGTAGTTACTATCAGGTACAGTTTGATGTTCTAATATTTGCATAAATTAAATCATGCATTCTCTAACACAAACCCACAATACAATTACTATTATACATATCTGTTATGGTTTGTGTCTATTATACCCAAAACCTCAAGAAATCATAGGTGGGGCTGAATCTAGAGCACATGGTGCCAGGATTAAGACTGTGTGATTACTAAATTAATCCACTGATTGGTTTGGCACTAACTTATTCCTGGTAGCCTAGATAGAGTACAAATGGGGCAGAAAGTAGTGCTAAGGTCCCTTGCTTGCTTGCTTTGCTATCTTCTATCTACCATGAACTGTTGCTCCTTTGAGATGCCTGTCTGTCATGACAGCCTGCCCGGAACCAGAAGATTATGAACTGAAACTTTACAAACTGTGAGCTAAATAAACTTCTCCATTAACTTGTAAGTGTTGAGTATTTTGCCTCAGCAACAATAAAAGTAACTAAAATAATATGTAGTAGATAAGGATACTAAAGCAGAGAATATAGAAGTAGTTAATCTATGATTCTATTTCTAGTAGCCAGTAGAATCAGGATTTAAAATATGTTTTGGTCTGACTCTAAATCAAAGCCCATTACATGTATCATCATTAACATCTTATCTCATTAGACTGTGTTCCATGTATGGGAAAGAAAAGATGAAAGAGGCAAGCACATGCCCTTCAAAAACACTGTAGCCTGAAGAAGGTTCACCTACATTTTTCAGAGAGTTAAAAGGCAAATTTATGGTACTGGGAGAAAAGCCAGATATTGAAGTAATGGAGAGAGAGACTCTGTATGAATGGACATATTTATTTTTAGTTAATAAACTTTATTGTTTAGGACAGTTTTAGGTTCACAGGCAAACTGAATGGAAAGTACACATGATTCCCACATGGCTTCATCACCACATGTGCATAAACTGTCCCACAGTCAACATTCTCCTGCAGAGTGGCACATTTGTCAACGCTGATGAACACTGACATATCATTACTGCACAAAACCTATATATTACAGTAGTGTTCCCCCTGGTGTGAACTCAACACATTTTAACAAATTCATAGTGACATGTGCCCACCATTTTAGTAATGTATAGAATAATTTGCTGCCATAAAAGTTCTTCTTGTTCAGCCTATTATCCCCCATGCTTTCTGATCTCTGATATTTTCACTATCTCTGTAGGTTTGTCTTTTCTATAATATTATATAGTTGGAAACATTATTGTAGCCATTGTAGAATATCTACTTTTATTTCTTTTATTTAGTTTCCTATATTTTTAATGACTTGATAATATATTTTTAGAAGTAATTTTACTCTGTTTTCTGAACATATTGCAATTTCTTTAAGCACTTACCTACTGAAAACATCCTGACTGCTTCTGTATTGGAAAAGTCTGAATAAGGTCCTTGTAAACATTACATACAAACATTTTATGTGAGTGTGAGTTTTCAATTTTTTTGGATAATAACAAGAAGCATGATAGCTGGATGTTATGATGTGAATGTAGGCTTGTATGAAATTGTCAAATGTCTTTTAAAGTATCTATACTATTTTACTTTTCCATCAAGATAGAATGAGTTATTGTTGTTCAGTATTCTAGCCAACATTTGATGTTGTCTGTATTCTGGGGTTTGTTTCTTCTAACAGCTCTGTAATGGTATGTGGTTGTTTCACTTTGTATTTTCCTAATGACATGATATTGAACATTTTTTGTAGGCTTACTTGCCATTTCACTGTTTTTATTTGTTGAAGTGACTGTTTAGGATTTTGCTTAAATATTTTTTTGCTGAGTTGTAAGAATTATTTTTATATTTTGACATTTCTTTAATAGATGTATGTCTCACAAATATTTTCTCCCTTGTCTTTACATTCCTTTGATTGTCTATACAGAAGTTCTAAATTTTAATGAAGTACAGTTTATTAATTCTTTCACAGATCATATTTTTAGTATTATACCCAAAATACCATCATAACTCTACAGGTCATTCAAGCTTTTTAAACAATCAGTATTATCATCTATGGATTGTATATTTAAACTTATGAGCCTTTAAAAAAATTCATGTTTTGAACGTGGTGTCTTGATCATTATGGAAAAATGTTCCACCATTGAGATGCATTCCCAGCCAATGATCCAGTTTGAATTAATTTTTGTGAAGGAATAAGGTCTATGTTGATATTATATGTTTATTTTTCATTTGCTGTTTAGTTGTTTCAGCATTATCTTTTGAAAGACTATCTTTGTTCTTTATATTAACTTGCTGTTTTGTCAAAGATCAGATGACTGTATCTATATAGGTCTTCTGGCCTCTAGAATTCTGTTCTTTGTTATTTTGCCAGTGTGACACTTTTGATTACTCTTGTTTTGCATTGTCTTCAAGCCTAGTGTATCAGTATCCTGACTTTGCTTCTCTTATTTATATTGAATTGGCTATTGTGTATCATTTGCCTCTCTCTACAAACTTTAGAATAAATTTGTTGATATTTACAAAATACTTTGGTGGGATTTCGATTAGAGTTATGTTGAATCTGTAGAAGAAATTGGGAAGAGGTGACATCTTGACAATATTGAGCCTTTAGATTCATGAACATGACATAACATTCCATTTATTTAGTTTTTCTTTCATGTCATTCATCAGAGTTTTGAAATATTTCTTATATAGATTATTATACAAGTATTTTTTCTTATATAGAGTGAACATGCATTTTGCCAACATACCTAAATGTTTCATTTTGGAGAGTGCTAATGTAAATAATACATTTTTTATTTCAAATTACTCTTTTTTTTTTTTTGTTTTGCTTTACCAGGGATTGAACTCATGACCTTGCACTTGCACTTGCCAGGCAGGTGCTTATGCCACTGAGCTAAATCCCCAGCCCTCAAATTACTCTTCTTCATTGCTGTTATGCAAGAAAGTAATTGCATTTTGGTCTATTAACATTGCACCCTGAAACGTTGCTCTAGTAACATTGTCATAATTGCTTATTAGTTCCAAGAATGTTTTATTGAATTTTTTAGATTTTCTACAGAGAAGAAAAGTCTTCTGAGAACAGAGATGTTTTTTCTCAATCTGAATTTATAAGTAATAATAAATAAGTAAATTATTTACTTGTCTATCTTATTAGTTAGAACTTCTATACAATGTTGAGAATATACAGAGAGAATGGACACCTTTTCTTTGTTCCCAAATGGTGGAAAGGCTTCTAGTTTCTCACCATTAAGTAGTGTGTTAGCTGAAGTCTTTTGTAGATATCTTTTATGAAGTTGCAAAAATTCTTCTTTATTCTTAATTTGCTAATAATTGTTGTCATGAATGGATGTTGAATGTTGTAACCATGCAGTATCCTTTAGATTATTTCTCTGATAGACTGACTACATTAATTGTTTTTTTGACTGTCAGACAAGCTTTGTATACCTAGAATAAATCTCACCTAGTTGTGCTATGTAGTTCTTTTTATATGTTGTTATATTCAGTTTGCTACAAATTTGATGAGGATTTTAGCATCTTTGTTCATGAGTGACATTGGTTTAGAGTTGCCCTTTTCAATATTGCTTTTGTTTGATTTGCATTTAGGGTAAATGTTGGCCTCAAATGATAAATTAGTAACTATTACTTTGCATCTCTATTCTGAAAGACTATAGACGTACAACTTTTTTTCTTAAACATTTGATAGAATTCACTTGGGCCCAGTATTTTCTGCTTTGGAAGAGTATTAATCATTCATAAAATGTTCTTACTCCTTTTGTCCTATTCAGTTTGTCTGTTTCTTCTGTGACAGTTTATGTCTTTGAAGGACTAGGTTTCTAAAACTGCTCAGTTGAAGCCTTATTTCATCTAGGCTTTCAAATTGTGAACATAGAGTTATTCATAATATTCATTTAGTTTGCTTTTAATATCCATTAGATATTTCACAGTGTTCCTCTTTTCTGACATTAGCTTATTTATTCAGTATTTTTTATTGTTTATGGTTTACCCTGGCTAGAGGATTATCAATTATACTGACCTATTCAAAAAATTAGCTTTGGATTTTGTTAATTTTTCTGTATACATTTTGTTTCAATTTCCTTCATTTCTGTTTGTTTTAAAAATTTCTTTTTTTCTACTTGTTTTGAATTGTTTTCTTTTTTTATTTCCTCAAATAGAAACAAATTTGAATTTCAGTCTTTCTTCTTTTCTAACATATGGATCCAATGCATTGTCTTCCAAGTGTGGTTCTCCCCTCATTTTACAAATTTGATGTTATATTTCATTTAACTAATAATACTTTAAAATTTCTCCTGAGATTATCCTCTATGTATTATGCAGAGGTAGTTGGTTTAATTTCCAAATATACATGCTCCCTTCCTTCTATCTTCTTTTAAGGTTATTATTTCTAAATTTCTTATTTTCTAAATTTTGAATAAATATTTTAGGTATATTTTGAGGATATGCATTTTTCTTGGTGTTTTTTGAGTTTTATGGATGTGATTTCATGTCTGGAATTAACTTGGGGAAAATTTTTAGCCATTAATTCTTCAATTACTGCTTCAGTTCATTTCTCTCTTTTCTTTCTTGACATATTATGCTAGAATTTTTGTGGTTGTACCATAGTTATTAGATTTTCTCTTATGGGTTTTTTTCGCTAGGTTTTCTTCCCTTATTTTCAGTTTTGGAAGATTTTTAAACCATTTCAAGCTCAGAGACTCTTTACTCAGTTGTATACAGTCTACTAGTTAGTCCATCCACCACATGTTTCATTTGTCATGTTTAATATATACCATTTCTACTCTTTTTTAGAATTGTTGTGTCTCTGCTAATATTATGCATCTGTTTTGCTTTTTGTTAACATTCTCAGCATATTTTTCAGAGTTTAAAATTTACTTCTCTGATAATCCCTTCATTATTTCGATATGTGTCTGTGATTCTCTTGTTTGTTTAATCTGATACCTGTTAGAATGCCTTGTGATATTTTTGTGGAAAGGTGGACATGATGTATTGGGTAGGAGAGACTGCAGTGAGTTAGGCCTTTAGTGATAGAGTAATATGAAGTAGGTGGGGAGAAACATTTTATAGTCCTAAGATTAGGTTTCAGTACCTTGAGGGGTTTATGCCCTTGGTCTATGAACCTCATCAGTTTTTTTTCCCTCCCTCTAGGTAGAGCAATTAACAAGATGGGGCTGGAGTTATGTATTTTTCCTCCCCCAAGTTCGGATAGGTGCTAAATGAGGAGAGGCTGTTTTGTTGGTAAAATTGAGCCCAGAGTCACATCTACTGGACCAAAATATTTCCCTTTCTGATACATGCTCTAACCTCAAAAATGGGGCCTGAGTTTTCATTGCTTTTGTTTTCTCAACGCTTTTTCCTCCCCCTTCTCTCTCTCCTTGTGCAAGGGCCATGCTAATCTTCTCTGTATCGTTCCAATTTTAGAATATGTGCTGCCGAAGCGAGCACCCACTTTTCTACCTCTTTCATTTTTTTGCATTTTTACTTGCCTCAAGAACTGACATGCAAGGCATCAGGATCTTTTTATTTCTTTTTCTATGTGGGAAGCATAACCAGATCAATAGATCATCCCTCTCATTCTGTTCATAATTCACTTCTTTGATAGTCTAACTAGTTGGATAAGTCAGAGTTTGCTAGACAACATTTCCAACAGGTGGGTCACGGGTACTGGATTGGCATATATTCTTATAAGTCTTCACTTTGGTTTTAGCCTTAGGACAGGGGTATGTATTTGGAGAGCACCACACTATTTTTAGTAAAATGAAGTTTTAATCATTATCAACCTTAGTACATTATAACAGACAAAATGCTTAGGGAGGGTGGTTGGTTAACTATTACAGGGATCCTCTTATGTGAGTTATGCAAGTATAAAACAGTAAGAAAAAAGAAACAGATAGACCTTTTGTAAATGGGAATAGGATATGGAGATGGAAGGAGGGGAGAGGAAAGGAAGGGAAGGAGAAATAAAAATGTTTAATGTAGTATGTCTATGTGCCAACTTCCCAGGTTGAATGTATTCATTATGAATCATAAACACATACTGTTGAAAAAAAATGAAAAAAAATAGAAATGGAATAAGGGAGAGATCCAGGGTATTATGAAGCAGTGTAATAAGGGAATGGATATTTTCAAAATATGTTATATGCATATATGAAATACCACACTGAAACCCAATGGCTTTATAAAATTAATGTACTCTAGTAAAGATATGTTTAAAAATAAAAAAGAAATTCTCTCCTTGATCTTATGCTGAAGCTATTTTATCAACAAATCTTAATTTTTTGCATAATCTGTCACATCATATTAATGGAAAGACTAACATTTCAAATCTCTTTCTCTTTCTCTCCAGCACTTCAACATAGAGCTATTTAGTGCTTTTGTGTATATTGTAAGCCTGTTTCTCATTACATTAACAAATCAGCCATCATTTTGCTCCACCAAGATCTATTAGTATCCATGGATACTTCGTATCAAATTGTGTTCTTATATTTTGCTTCACCATGTTATCTATCAGTTCAGATTTTAGAATACTATGCATACTATGTAGAAGACATATTCTGAGGTTTTAAATTCTCAAGTGAGGCTTTTTGCCTCTTCATCTAGAACTTACATAGAAACAAAGTTCTTTGTTTTCCATGAGTAGGTGGAGAGACTCCACTTTCCCTTTAAATTCTTTTCTTATTTACTATAATATTCCTCATGGGTCTCAATAGGCATGGTGCGCTGATTTTGATTTTATGTATTTTCTGCTCTTCGGCATTCTGTGCAGGACCAATACAATCTGAATGCTTATCATAAACAGACTTTGATCTCATTTTTCCACTCAAGAGCTACTACAGGAGCAAACTTGACATTATTGTTCTGGCTTCATTTACTCTTCTGTTATTTATTTATTTTTATTCCTTATTTTTTTGTCTTTTGTGACTTTCTCTTTTTTTCTTGGGAAGTTTTAAAAAGTGTTTGTCATATTTTACCTGTCACTGATTTCCTATTTAATTTACTTCATATCCCACTTTCCACTTTTTTAATTGCTACACTATGTACGGATAGTGGGTTCCTAATCTCAGAGGTAAGAAAAGGGAACATTCCCTGCTCTACACAGCTAAGGAGCAGTAGAAGTAGGATTTTAATTCAGAAAGGCAAGATATTTTACTCACATGCCTCAGGATGCTATTTTAGTTTCTCTTTTCAGTTTTATAATTCACTGTACTCTTTTAGGAAGATATTTAGAAGGAAAACAGCTGGGTCAAATGGAATTTCTAGTTTCAGTTTTTTTGAGGAATCTCCCCAGTGATTTTCAAGATGGTTGTACTAATTTACATTCTCAACAACACTATAGTAGTAGGCCCCCAAATCTGGTCAGCTTTTATTATTATTTGATTTCATGTTGACAGCCATATTTTCTAGGGAAAGATGGGAATATCAGTGCTTTTAACACAAAAAAGTAAAAATAACCACAAAACATATTTCAAAACAGGCTAATGGGAGAATAGCAATGATTATTACATTGTGTATTGTTATGGTCATGTTCAGAGTGCAAGATATAGGCATGAAATATTATCTGAGAAAATTTAGCACAAAACTTTGTTTTCAATGAACTAAGAGAAACTAGCTGTATAGCTATCCTATCTTGTGTGAATATATATATTTTTCTTTTGCCTTCCTTCTTTTCTTCTTGGTCCCATCACAGTTTTTTTTTATTTTTTATTCTTCCTATTTTACAATATCTAGTGTACATATTGGATCTTATTTACTTTTTCAGTTTCTCACACTATGGAGACATTAAATGCTAACATATGTGGGTGTCATTTATTTCAGGTATGAATGTGATCTCAAGTTTTATTCATTTACCTATAAAATTCTCAAATTTATCTTTCTTATAAATGAGTAGTATTCCATTACATAAAAAACTCACATCCTTTTTTATCCATTCCTCAGTTGATGGGCATTTGGGTTGTTTCCAAGATTTAATATTAAAAATTGTGCTGCTATAAACATGGGAGCACATACATCACTATGGGTCAAGTGGAATTTCTAGTTTCAGTTTTTAAATCTTCTAGGAAGATACCCAGAAAAGGAATAGTTGGGTCAAATTGGACTGTTAATCCTAGTTTTTAAGGAATCTTCATGCTGATTTCCACGGTGGTTGCACCAGTCTATACTCCCAACAAAAGTGGAAAAGAGTTCCTTTTCCCCCTCAACCTTACCAGCATTTATCAGTTGGTTTGTTGATGATAGTCATTTTTTCTGGATTGAAATGGAATCTCGGTGTTGCTCTTGAATGTCAATAGAGTTGAACATTTTTTCACATATTTATTTGACATTTGTATTTCTTTATCTGAGAAGTGTGTATTCACCTCAGATGCTCATGTTTGGATTGGGTTTTTGAATTTGGGGTATCTGTTTTTTTCAGTTCTTTAAATGTTCTAGATATAAGTCCTTTGTCTGAGAGACAACTGGCTCTAATGTTTTCCAACTCTGTGAATTATTTTTGCACTTAGTGATTTCTTTTGTGTGCAGAAGCCTTTTAATAAGGTGAGATCCCCTTTGTTGGTTTTGTGTAGTATTTCCCATGAAATCTGGGTTTTGTTCATGAAATCTCTGCCTACACCTATGTCTTCAAGATTTCTACCTATTTTCTCTTCCAGTATGTTTAGTGTTTCTGTTCTAGTATTTAGATCTTTGATCCATTTTAACTTTAATTTAGTGCATGGTGATAGACATGAGTCTAGTTTTAGTAATCGGCATGCAAAAAGCCAGGTTTTCCAGTACCATTTATTAGACTGTCTTTCTTCCAGTAAACATGCTTGGCTCCTTCTTCAGAGATAAGATGATTTAGTGTGTTTGGAATTTCATATGCATCTTCTATTCTGTTCCATTGATTTTCAGGTCTGTTTTTTTTTTTTGACAGTATCATGTTGGTTTTTTATTGTTGGTTTTTGTAATATAATTTTAAGTCAGGGATTGAGATGCCCCCTGATTTACTTGCCTTTGTTGCCCAGAATTGCTTTTGCTATTTTAGGTCTCTTCTGTTTCCAAATGAATTTTAGAAATGTTTTCTCTATTTCTGACATATGCTAATGGTATTTTGACTGGAAATGCATTAAATGTGTAAAACAGTTTGTGAGTATGGCATTTTTACTATGTTGGTTCTTCCTATTCATATGCAAGGGATATATTTCCATTTTCTGATATCTTCTTTGATCTTCTTTTTCACAGTGCAATAGTTTTAAATTTATAGATCTTTTACTTCTTTTGTTATATTGATTCTTAAGTATTTCACTTTTTTTGGATGCTGTTGTGAAGGTTGTGCTTTCTCTAATTTCTCTCTTAGTGAGCTTGTTGTTTGTGTTCAGGAATGCTATTGAATTTTTTTTTTTTGAGATAGGATCTCATATGAAGTGCAGGATGAATTTGAACTCATTTATGAAGCTCTGCCTGGCCTCAAACTCATGGTGATCCTTCTGTTTAAACCTCCTGAGTTCTGGGATTACAGGTGTGTACCACCATGTCCAGCTCTGCTATTGGCTCTTGAGTGTTGACTCTTTAAAAAAATTTATTGAAAGAGAAAAAAAACATGTAAAGGGTAGAGACAGTACAGAATTTTAAAAAAAGATAAACGGTAAAAAATCACTAGTTGATAAATTACATATTGTTCTCTTAGAAATAGTTGTTCAAGTTACAAAATTAAAGCATACAAAGTAGATATTCAAACAGTGAGACTGTAAACAGCTACACATGCATGAGTCTCTACATTTATTTCTATAAAATTAAAGCTTTAAAATCTTACTGAGATAAAGTAAATAATACCTAAATAGATATCATGTCTGAGGATTTAAAGACTCTTTTTTTAAATTTAAATAGAAACAAAAGCATGTAGAGGTAATACAGAATTCCAAAAAAAAAAAAGATAAACAATAAGAAATCACTAGTTGATAAATTACATATTGTTCTCTTAGAAGTAGTTGTTCAAGTTACAAAATTGAAGCATACAAAGTAGGTAGTCAAATAGTAAGAGTGTAAACAGCTATGCATGCATGAATCTCTGGACATATTTCTATACTTTCTGTATTAGAGGGAAGAACAAAACTTAGCAAGACAAAACAAAACAAATTCCTATAAAAACATGAAACCAAAAAGTCATACAAAACCATAGTACAAGGTGACCTACAATGATTACTGTGTTGTTTCTTATTATCTTCAATAGAATGTCTACATCATCAGGCATAACTGAATATAGCAGTATAATTGAGTATATCAGTAAATAATAATAGTAGTAAAAATAAAACATTGTAGACAGTATAAAACTTCAAAGGCAGGTAATAATTAAACCATAGTGGATATTCTTAAGTGCAGTTGCCTATACTCTTAGACTTGATACCATCAATCATAACAGCTTTGAATAAAATCTATCAGTACAAAACAGTGATCCAACAAACCAGATTCGATTACGATCAATCATGGTAAAACAGTGTAGGTTTTACAGAGATTTAGATTAAGTTAATAGGAAATTAAGGATGATTACCATACTATATCCTGTTATTTTCGGGATTACTGTCTGTGCCCTCAAATCTAGTACAGGCAGAATGACTGGAACAGAATATAATACATCTAAGCAGAGTAGTGTGAGTAATGTGGGTTTTAAATCCTGATGCACTATTAACAATATAACGCATCAAGGCCATCTATGTTAAAGTTTCTAGTTATCCTTTTCTGCCTCATTTCTGCCATGCTATTTTCCTGCCTTTGTCTACTTTTCTCCTTCATTCTACTGCCTGCCCCACTCATTGAGGCCTTTCTGCCACTGTTCTTAAAATCCTGGTATTTTTTTTCTCTCTCTCTAGAATGTCCTTCAGTATTCTCTGTAGGGTTGGATTGGTGGTCACAAACTCGCCCAGTTCCTCTTTGTCATGGAAGCATCTTGTTTCTCCATCAACTTCTAGTGATAGTTTTGCAGGGTACATCAATCTGGGCTGGAGGTTATCTTCTTTCAGGGCTTGGAAGACTGTGCTCCAAGCTCTTCTTGATCTGATAGTCTGTGTTGAGAAGTCAGACATGATTCTGATGGGCTTACCTTTATAGGTAATCTGTTTCTTTTCTCTGATGGCTTTTAATATTCTGTTTTTATATTGAATTTCTGGCATCTTGATTGTTATATGTCTGGGCGCAGATCTGTTTTGGTTGCAGGTGGCTGGAGTTCTGTATGCCTCACACAACTGAATGTCATTTTCTTTTCCCATGCTTGGGAAGTTTTCCTTAATTATTTCCATGAACAGCCTTTGCAATTCACCTGTATGTATTCCTGCTTCTTCATTCATGTTTCTTATTCTTAAATTGTAGATTCTCTTATCATCTTTTAGCCTCTGTATTGTTGCTGCCTGTTTCCTTGTTATTTTTAAGAGATCTTTCCTTTCATCATCACACATTGCCATCTTGTCTTCAAGTTTTGATAGTCTATCCTTAGTTTCTTTTAAGGAGTTTTGCCAGCTTTCAATGGAGTTTTTAATTTCCTGATAGTCCCTTTGAATCTGCTTCATGTATTCTATATTTTCTTTATATTCTTTATCAAATGTTTCTCTCCTTTTTTTGTGTTCCTCCTTTCTTCTGTCTGTATCATCCTGAGAGATGCTTCCTGAGAGCATTTCTTTTATTACTCTACTCATATCCTGCTTTACCTGATTTAATATTTCAGTTTTGAGCTTGTCTACAAGGTCCTGAAGATATCTCTTAATGTCCATTGAAGCCATGTCTGATGTTGCATGTTTGCAGCCCTCAGTTACCCTTGTTTTTCCTTCTCCTGGTTCAGTGTTCTCAGCGTTCTGGGCTGGTGTCCTCCTCCCACCTCTCTCTCCTGTCATGGCCCTGGCTTCCTCCACACAGGTTACAGTGTAGGTCCCAGCCCCCTTCCCTGTTGGCCATGGTTCCTCTGAAGCACACTGGCAAGGGACCTCTGCCCTCTCCTGCCTGCTCTTGTCACTGAGGTATAAGCAGGCTGTGTATGCCTGCCCCTCCCCACCAGGCCAACCAAACTTCAGGGGCCTTTCACCCAGTTAGTGTGTGCTAGGTGCAGTGAATCAATTTGGGAAGGCTCAATGGGTCCTGGCCAGGGGCATGGCCCAGTCCAAGCAAATCCCATGAATCTCCTCTGGGGACGGAGCAACCAACTGAAGTCACTGTCACTCCCAGTTCAGGCTCCTCCTGCCCGATTCCAACATGTCGCCCATTTGGTCACACCCCTCCCATGTTGGGGGGGTCTCATTCCCAGCACTGACCATGGATTAATGAAAGTCTCTTTGCTGGCTCCGTTCTCTGTTGGGCTTACCAGCCCCCAACCGCAGCACTGAAGTTCTTCCTGCAAGTTGCGGTGGGAACAAGTCTGGGTGGCTCTGCCACCAGTGCAGATCCAAGCTGGTGCACACTTGCTGGGTGACCATGAAAATGCTGTGTCCTGCAATCTTCAGCTGTCTCAGTTTTAGTCCCAAAGAATTTGACAAGCTTTTTTATGTTTTAATTTCTTCCTGTGTCAAGAGGATCCATCTCCCCCTGTCTGGGTCTTTCCAGGGTGCTTTATTCTGGTGTATGAGTTATTTCTCCTGGGAGGCTTTGTATTTTGTTGCTCACTGATCAGCCATCTTGTCTTCTCCCTCTAGTGTTGACTTTTATCCAGATACACTACTGCATTTTGTTATTAAGTCTAGAAGTTTTTTTGTGAAGTTTTTGTGGTCCTAAAGTAGAGTTCCATGTCATCTATGAATAATGACAATTTAACCTCTTCATTTCCTATCCTTATTCCTTTTATTTGTCTCTCTTGTTTAATTGCTCAGGCCAGTGTTTCCAGGACTGTAATACTGAATAGAAGTGGAGATAGTGGACATCCTTTTCTTGTTCTTGATTTTAGACTAAAAGCTTTCAGTTTTTTTCCATTTAATATGATGTGGGCTGTTGGTTTGTCATACATAGCTTTTATCAGATTGAGATAAAGACCACCTATTCCAATTTTCCATAGAGTTTTTATCATGAATGAGTGTTGGACTTTGTCAAAACATTTTTGCGCATCCATTGAGAAGATCATGTGATTTTTGACTTTAATTTTGTTGATATGATATATTACATTTATTGATTTGCCTATATTGAACCATCCCTGCATTCCTGGAATGAATCCCAGATAGTTATGGTGAGACCACTGTCTTCATGATGATTTGATGCATTCTATTTGCTGGTATATCACTGATGATTTTTGCATCTATATTCATCAGGGAGATTGGCTTGTGGTTCTCTTTTTTGGTTGGGTCTTTCTCTGGTTTTGGTTTTGGTAATATTTGCCTCTTTGAATGAGTTAGAGAGTATTGTTTCCTTTTCAATTTCATTACAGAGTTTGAGAAGTATTGGTATTAAATCTCCCCTAAATTTTCTGTAGAATTTAGCACTGGATCTATTAGGATCTGGGCTTTTCTTTTTGGTAAGTTTTTAATTATATTTTCAATTTCATTTACTGATACTGGGTCATTCAGAATTTTTATATCTTCTTGATTCAGCTTTGGTAATTCATACATATCTAGGAATATACCCATTTGTTCTGTGTTTTCCATCCCATAAAAGTAAAGATTTTCAAAGTAGATATTGATGATCTTCTGTATTTACACAGGATCTATAGTTATTTCATCTTTTTCATTCCACATTTCACAAATCTGAGTCTTTCCTTTTTAGATAAAAGTGGCTAAGGTTTTGTCAATTTTAATTATTCTGTCAAAGAACCAACTTCAATTCATTAATTATTTAATCTTAATCTTACTTGGATGATTTTCTGCTCTGATCTTTGTAATTTCCTCTTCTATGGACTTTGGGTGTGATTTGTTTGTGAACAGGTTTTTAATGGCTTTTGTACAATCTCAAGCTATCTTACTGACTCCAATCAATTTTATGGTATTCTTTGCTTTGTCTTGTAACTATTGGATTGACTTTTTGTCATCTATTGCTTTTTTTTAATGATATCTTTCTTTTCTGGTCACTATTCACATTCCTATCTTCTAGGTCTGATATTCTATTTTCACTTTCACTAAGTCTATTGTGTATACTATTAATGGAGTTTTTAATCTCCTGAATTTCTGTTTGAATCTGTTTAATTGATTCAATTTTTTGTCTATGTTTCACATTCTTGGTTTTCATCATTTTCCTAAGTTTCTCTATGTTTTAATCTGTGTCTGCTTAATGGCTTTCATTTTGATTGTCATTTCTTTTGCACCTTAAATATCTTTTCTATGTTCTGTTACACTTGCTTTTTTTTTTCTTCTGTTGCTATCATTTCAGAAAGTTCCCACAGTTTGCTTCTGGTTTTCTCTTTTTGTGCTCTGGACTTTTCCTGCATGGGCTGGGTGTTTGGGGTTGCATTTTACTTCTTTGTCATTTTCTATTTTTTATTTTGTTTTGTATTCTGTCTAGATGTTATATATTTCTTTTGTTTGATAGTTTTATCCCTGGTATCTAGGTCTTCTTAGGAGATATCTATTCCTCAGAATGTCTTCCAGATATAGGTGGTTCTTGGTCTTTATGTTTGTCTCATGAACCTACCTTCCCAATATATTAAAAATGGGGAGTTGCTATCAATTTGACTCAAGGCCTGTTCCTTTGTACTGGCCTATGGTCATGGTTATTACCCCTTTTAACTGCAGTGTTGTCATACAGAAGAGTCAATGTTGTTTTAATTTGCATTTCTCTAATGTCCAGTGGTGTTGATCATTTCTTCATGTACGTATTGATTATTTACCTTCTTCTGTGAAGTATCTGTTCATTTCACTTACCCATTTTATTGGGTCTTTAAATATGAGAGGTCCACTTTTTTGAGTTTTTTGTATATTTTAGATATTAGTCGTCTCTCTGAGGTACAGCTGGAAAATCCCTCCCCCAATATTTTTAAAGTTGTCTTTTCATTCTTTTGGTAGTTTCTCTTGCTGTGCAGAAGTTTTTTAATTTGATACAGTTGCATTTTTTGATTCTCAGTACTATTTCCTGTGCAACCAGGTTCTGTTCAAAAAGTCCTCACTTATACCTGTGATGTTTTGCTTTCCAACAGCTTAAGTGTTTCTGTTTTAACATTTAATTCTTTGATCCAATTTTTTAGTTTAGTACATGGTGAAAAATGGGATCTAGATTCAGTCTTCTGCATGTTAATAGCCAGTTCTCCCAACACCATTTCTTCCAGGTATTTCCCTTATACCTCTTCCCCAACTAGATATCTATCTGAGAGAGTTAAAGACATAATATTGCAAAGATATATGCATTCTGATGTTTATAGTAGTACAATTTATAATACCTAAATCTTTGAAGTGGCCTATTTGTTCATCATCACATGATTTTTACACATAATGGAGTGCTACTCCTTCATAAAGAAAGACAAACTTGACTCATTTGTAGGAAAATGGATACACCTTGATACCAGAGTGTTAAGTGAAGTAAATCTGACACATAGGCTTAAATACCATATGGTTTCTCTTATATGAGAAACCCAAAGTATGAATGAAGAGCAAAACCTAAGATAGTAGGTAGGGAGATAAATCTTTCTCAAAGGGGAAGGAGATTGAGAGATGGAGAGAGAAGAAAAGAACAGGAAGGAAAGGGAATGAAATGGAATTAGCATGTTATGTACATGTACCAACCCCACACAAGAAAATTAAGCATTATGTATGCGAACATATCCAAAAGAAGAAAAAAAGGGGGAATCAAGGGTAGCTAGAGAGGGGAAAAAGGAAGAGAGATATGTTATATACATGTACCAATTCATCACAAGGAATATGAACATTGTGTGCTACAAGGATGTGCTTATAAAAAAGAATTCATTAAATTATCATTCTCTACTACTAAAATTTTAAAAAGGTAAAATATAGGAAAAAACCCACGTAAAAAATTCAGATATGTAAATTCTTGGACTGTCTTAAGATATTTTGGGGGGAATTGTATTTTGAACATTAAAATTTTGGTTAAATATTTGTTTTAAATCATTAACGAAGACACATCTAACTTCCAAGTACATATTAGGTAAACACTGTGTATTTCCAGGTTTCAGTTTTTATTATTTTAAACCTAGGAAGCTTAAAATATTTTTTAATTTCTTTGTAATTCAGATAGCCAGTCTGGTATTTACATTATAGAAAACGGACTTAGAGGAAAAAATGAATTGCGATTAGAAAATTTCTCCCAAAATGCCATGCTGTACTTAGGAAAACATCTTGCATTTGAGGAAATCTTTCCCTGCTGTGTGTCTGGCCTTTCATTGTGCCAGGTACCCCAGCAGTGTCACTGGCCTGGGACCAATTTGTGTGACTGTGGTTTTCTGTATCCCATTTTCAAAAATAAGAAAGACAGAATGTATAAGGGAAAAGAAGTTAAAATCATAAGTACATATCTGAGTTCTAGATAGTTAATGATATCTGTCTCTACTCTTCTTAATATTACCATATATAGTTATGATGAACAATTTATTCTAACCAGTTCTGGTTCCTTCAAATCTAGTGGGCATTTAGCAAGTTAACTGGTTGCAAGTGTTGAGTATGTTGACCTGTATTGTTTCAGGCTGTTCCTGTAGTCGGTTAAGATACCCATTTGTAAAAAATGAAATAATACAATGAATTTAATGTGACAAGAATTTAATGTGACAGGTGCTGAAACTTTCTCTGGGTAGGATATTCATAATGTATGTAACACTCTAGATATTTACTGTTTAACTTATAGAGAGTGATAAAATTTTGAAAATATAAATGGTATCCATGATCTAGGAAGAAAAGGTAGAAAAATTGCTCAGAGAAAAATTTAAAAACAAACATGCCAATAACCTCAAGTACACTGAAGAAAATAGATAAGAAAAATGACTCTTACAAAGTGTCGACCTTGATGGAGGCTCTTCATCAAAAAGAAAACTAAGTTGATGATTTAAAACTTACTTTTTAAAAGAATTTATTTAAAGAGAAAAAAAATCAAAACAGAAAAAGGGGTAGAAACAATATAGAATCTCAGAAAAAAAAGCAGTAAGAAATCACTATTTGATAAATTACATACTGTCTTCTTAGACCTAGTTGTTAAAGTTACAAAATTAAAGCACACAAAGTGTACATTCAAACATGAGATTGCAAAGAAATTCAATGGTCCAGTAACAACTTAGCAACATGGTTATCAATCTTATATACTCAAACATACATGCAGCCATATCCTCTAGAGCACTTTCTTTTCTTCTTTTTATGTTTTAAGTCCATTATCTGCTTAGTTATATCCTGTTTCAGGTTGCTTAGTACCTTACTGACTTGTTTTGTTGTTGTTATATACTTTTAGTCAACTTATATAATTCTGTTGCCTTGTTTTTGATTTTCTCCTCATGATCAATGGATCAGCTTTGGTGGAGTTGGGAGATTTTTGGAGGTATTTTGTTACTTTCTTATCTACTTTTTTTTTTGAAGGTAGCAAAATACAGTAGAACAAGACAGAACAAACTCATGCGACCGCACTGCAATAAAACTACCACAGAACCTCAGAGCAGGTCAACAGGACACAAGCAATGGGCTCAATAGTACAGCCCATTTTGTAAAACCTACTTTTAATGCAATGAAATACCAGTGCATCTTGTACCTATATTTATTCTCTGTAAAGTACTTGCCCATTTTACTTCATCTCTGTAAGTAGAAATGTATTTTTGTTTTTAAAAATCTTCTGAATATGTTACAGCCATCTTAATACCTTTTTCCTAGAAACTTCAGCATGATTCTCATGAAAACAGAGGTGCCCTCCAAAAGATAGCACCATCATCAATCTCAAGGACACTGCCAATACTTAACTACTGCCATGTAGTTCATACTGCATACTAAATTCCTCTGTTTTCTCAAAGTATTTTTACTTTTATTTAAAAGAGGTTAAACCTGAATAAAATAAAACAGAATTAAGACAATCAGAATAGAAGAACAAAAGCAATACAGGACTTCAAGATAATAGGAAATCAGTGGTGGCTACCACAGTATATCTTGTTATTTTCAAAATAGTATGCTGCCCATACTATCACACATAATAAAATCAAACAAAACAAGACAGAATAAAACCAAACTTAACAAAACAATGAAAATTATACAGGAATTCAAAACAAGATAATAGAAAATTGATAATGGGTTACCATCTTCCCTTTTTAGATGTTTCCTCCTCTCTTACATTCACAATATCTACTGTACATTTTGGATCCCACTAACTCCTTCAGTTTTTTATGCTAGGGAGATAACACAATGTTCATCTACACAAGTCTGAACCATTTCAGCAGTAATCATGATCTCAAGTTGCATCCATTTATTTACAAGTGCCTGGAGATTATCCTTCTTGATAGCTAAGTAGATTTCTATTCTTGTATAAAAATACTATAACTTTCTTATCCATTCTGCAGTTGATGGGCAAGCTACCCCTGCTTTTTTTCTGGTTTCCTGTCACATGCAATATTGTTTTCTCTCCTTTGACTTTTGGTCTATTTCCTTTTGAGTTATATGTGTTTCTTAAGTACAGAATATTGATTGATCTTTTTCTTGGTCCACTCTCTCTGAGTTTCTTTTTATTGGTGAATTGAGGCCATCCACATTAATGGCTACAACTGGCATGCATTGGTTCATCTCTGCCATGCTATCCTCCTGCCCCCCCTTCCACTGTGTTCAGTTGCCTGCTCTATTTGGTGATCCCCTTGTGCTGCTGTTCCTGAAACCATGATCATCTTTATCTCTCTCTAGAATATCATTCAGTGCTCTCTGTAGGGTTGGTTTGGTGGTCATGAATTCCTTCAGTTGTTCTTTTTCATGAAAGTATCTTATTTTTCCATCAATTTTGAAAGGTACTTTTTCAGGGCACATCAATCTGGGTTGGAAGTTGTTTTCTTTCAGGATTGGAACCACCTCACTCCAAGCTCTTCTTGACTTAATGATTTGGGTTGAGAAGTCTGCCATGATTCTGATGGGTTTTCTTTTATAGGTGATCTGATTCTTTTCTCTAACAGCCTTTAATATCCTGTTCTTGTGCTGAATTTCTGGGATTTTGAATATTATATATATGAGTGCAGGTTTATTTTGGTTATGGCTAGTTGGAGTTCTATAGGCCTCACTTATAAGTGTGCCAGGTCCTTTTCCTATGTTTTGGAAGTTTTCTGCTATTAATTCTCTAAATAGTCTTTTTATGTCACTTGTGTTTATCCCCTGCTTTTTTGCTGACACCTGTAACTCTTAAATTATTTTTCTTTGCATGGTCTTGGAACCATTCAATTGTTATTTCCTAGTTTCTTGTTAATTTTGAGAGAACTTTCATGATCACTAGCAGCAATGCTGTCTTCAAGGACTGAAAGTCTATTTTCAGTCTCTCTCAAGTGGTTTTGCCAGCTTTTGATGGAATTTTAATTCCCTGGTTATCTCTTTGAATTTGTTGCATGCATTGTAATTCCTTCCTACATTGTTCATTCAAGGTTTCCATCATTTTCCTATTCTCTCTTTTAATCCATATCTATTTTAGATATGCTCAGAAATTCTTTATGTTTGTGATTTCTTCTTTTACCTGAGATATTATTTCTGATATGATTACTTTTACAACCTCATGAAGTTGTTTCTCTACTTCAGTTGCTATCTTTTCAGAAATTTCAGATGCATGACTATGTCTTCTAGACTTGTTCTGTGTGGGCTGGAGCTCTGAGATTCCCTTTTGCTCCTTCATCTTGACATTTTCCTAGGTTCCTGCCAGTTGTGGGATCCCAGATTCTTCCCACATTAACTGCCCTTCGTGGTGAAGAAGAATGGACCAGGCAGCTGGATTTCTCTGAACCCAGGTTTCTGGGGAGACAGTAGGGAATAGGGTGGGCTTCTGAAGACCTGCAGCTACACCGAAGTTTCTTCTGGCCATAGGTGCATGGTGGCAGGGCTGCTTCTTTCCTCAGCCTTTGTAACTACACCAGGACTCCTCTGACGGCAACAGTTGCACAGAGGCATGTTTGTCTGATTCTCCTGGCCCACGCTGGCTGCTCATAGGAAGCCAGGGTCTCCAATGGTGGTCTGTGGGTGCACAGAACATATCTGGCTATTTATCTGTGCCCAGCTGGTTACCTCAGGGAAGCAAGCATCCTGATGGTAGCAGCCATGCAAAGGTGAGTCTGGCTGTTTCTCCCCAAAATGTTATAAGAGAGTATCTAGTTAACACTAATACTCTGTGATTGGTTAGTGTATCTGTAATGTATTTATAACAGTTGTACATCTACCACCCTCTGTCCTTCCAGTCTTAGAATCCATGAGAGAACCAAGGCTGGTTGTCCTGCAGGATGTCCCAGGTGCTATTTTCTTCAGTTTGCTCAAGATTTAGTAGAAATAAGTCCAACAAGATGTTAGGTTCATTTATTTTTGTGTGCATTCAATATTTTTCTTTTTTATTCTTTTTATTATTTTTTATTTAAAGATTTAAAATGTGTTAAATGTTCATACAGCTTCATATTTCTAAGCTATACAATGTAATATGCTCAGGGAACTCTTACTTCAATGTATATTCCATTCACTCCAGTTTGATCTACTTTCCATAGAAAAAAATATTATGAGCAGCTTTCAGTTTATCTTTTTAATGTTTCTTTTAGTAAAAATAGGAAAATTATTTATTTTTTATATGGAATTTTTCATAGTAGTTATCATATTACATATACTCTTTTCCACTTTCCTTTTTAAAATTAAATTTAAAATTTTGAAATAATATTTTGTTTACCAAAGAATTATTAAGGTAGAAGCTTCAAAATCACTCTCAAAGTTTCTTCTAAGGTTAGATCTTATATCACCATGATACAATTGTCAAATCCTAGAAATCAGTATTGACAAATTACTATTAACTAAATTCTTGGTGATAACTGAATTTCACAAGTTTTTCTGCAAACATCATTTTTCTTTTCCAGAATGTTACAAAGAATCACACATTGCACTTAGTTGTTTTGCCTTGTTAGTTCCCTTTGGTCTGTGAAATTTTGCAGTTCTTCTCTTTTGTGAGCTTAAACAGTTTTAAGATGGCCAGTCAGTATAGGCTCTCTTATCTCAGCATAAGAGAGGATATGCTACTAATGTGTCACACTAGAGATACTAACCTGGGTCAGATGATGAGGGCAGTGCTTGTCAGCCTCCTCCACTAAAAAAGGTTTTTTCCCCTTTCTATACCCTGTTTTTGGAAGTGAGTCATCATATCTAGTTCACACTCAAAGATAGTCAAGTTCCTTTCCTATATAATGGTATCAAACCTCATTTTTTTCATTTTTCATTATATGTTGTAAATTACTTTGTGTCATATCCTCTTCACTTTCTAATAGTTATGCCTTCATTCTCTAATTTTTATGCCTCTATATTATTTCTTGGTCGAGTACAGCATAATTTATTTAGTCAGTGCTCCATGGATAAAAATTGAGGATGTTTTCAGTGTTATTAAACTTAATGATAATAGTTATAAGCATTAAATTCTAACTAAGTGACTTTTGTAAAGTTTTAAAAACCTCTTTTCTTACCATGCTGAAAATTCTTAACAAAAATAGTGTTAGCTTTATCATTTTTCTGCATCTATTGATATATTGTTTACTTTTTCTGTTGTTTCCTGTTAAAATGGAGAATTACATTGTTTCACCAGTATTGAATTTTACATTTCTATAATAAAATGTTCTAATCATATTATTCTTTATTGAATTAAATTTTTAAAATACTGTCAATAGTATTTACATCTATGTTTGTGGAGGATATTATTGTATAAATTTTTGTTCTCATATATCAAAAATTCTTCATTAAGTTTTAATAGTTTGTCAGGTACAGGAGAATGTCACATGCTGCCTCAAGTATAACAAGAAATGACCTTACAAAAGCACAATTACTTGTCTCTTGGGTGGTAGGTAATTTCAGATCCTGTGTCTTTTAGTTCTTTGTTTTAGTCATGATTTCCTCTGTCAAAGAGAATCATTCAAATTTTTCCTTAAGTTTAATTATTTGTGTTACAGAGCAGTCATATTATACCACAAGTAAATTATGAATTCTTCAATGCTGATTCCTTTTCACCCTTTATAAGAAAGTTAGGGAAATTTTCTATCTTTACAATAAACTTCTGAGCTTTTATTAAAGAACTCTTTACCATTTTCCATTTGTTATGGCTTGTATCTAGATGTCTACTCAAAACCTCGTGTGATCAGAAGTGAGGAGTTTTGAAGGTGGTTGGATTAGGGTGTGTAATGTTGGGATTAAGGGTGCTCTACCCTGGGTGTGAGTGACATCACCCAAATGGAGGTTAGTTTGGATGGAATATAAAGAGACATAAAGAAGCTGCTTTGTTTCTTGGCTGCTTTGCCGCCTTCTGCCTGACCTGCCGTTCCATGGACTTTTTCTTCTCTGTGATGCCCCTCTGACATTCCACCCTGCCTTGGAGCCACCTGGCTATGGACTGAAATCTATACAAACTGTGAGCCAAAGAAGCCTTTCCTCCCTTAACTTTGGGGACCAGGCATTTTGTCTCAGCAATGAGAAAAGTGACTAAAACACTGCTGTCTTCCTAAACAGTAGAAAGGGTGTCTACTTTATTTATGTCTGGCTGACATGTATATGGAACACATTGATGAGATTTATGTATATCCATATATTGGTTGTGAATTATAGTAGGGATAAGAACTCAGGTTCCCTCCATCCACATTCTGGGCTTTCAGATTACCATCTTATCACTGGCACAAAACACAAATCTTTACTTTTGCTCAATTAATACAGTCTAGTCGGAATCTGCATTTTCCTTGTGGGTCTGCTTACAGTCAGGGTAGAAGACCTAAAATGTAAGTAATAGAAAATAATTTGAGGAGGAAACATCCAACGTCTCCTTTGAGGGCATCAGAGTATTTACTGCCATTATCCTTCTCCTTAATCCTAATTCTTCTGTGCTTAACAGTAAATTATATAATAAAAATACCCAGAAAATATAAAAGGCTATGAAAGAAATAAAATTAAGATTGTTTTCTAAAAGGAAAAGAAAAAGGTAAAATAAATGTATACAATGGTAGTCTAGAGTCAAAAATAACCTTTTATTAAGATTATAGTATGCTGTTGTTTAATTGAGGTTCAAGTTGAGCTCATAAAAGCAGCAGATATATTTATTTTGAGTTGCATCTCTTCCCTCACTTCTTTGCCTTCTTCTCCTCTTTCTCCTCTTCCTCCTCCAGATCTTCCCACTGAATTACATCCCTATCCCTCTGTTTTGACTCATGGTCTCAGTAAATTGCAAAGTTGCCCATAATGAGCGTGAACTTGCTATCTTCCTGCCTCAGGCTTCCAAAGCGCAGGAATTGCAGGTGTGCACCAGTATACTCAGCGGCATAATATTTTTTATATTAATGCCAGAAATTAAAAATCATGAGATTTCATCATGAATACACAGAATTATATTAGAAAATCTAATTACCTGACTTCCCTGGGTTCTATACCATCCCCAAAATAAGAAGTTGTTGCTGAGTAGTGGCTGCTTTTTTTGGAGGGGTAAATAATATTTTTCCAGTTTATAACAGTCAGCACCTGAACATTCTTACTGGAATTAACTTCATGGTTCAAGTAGGCATTTGAGCTTGAAGTCTTGGTAAAACTAATGAGAGCTTTTTAATATTTTTTAAAAATTTTATTTAAAGAGGGGGGAAGCAAAACAGAAAAAAGGATAGAAACAATACAGAATTTAAAAACAGTAAGAAATCACGATTTGATACATCACATATTGTCTTCTTGGATATAGTTGTTCAAGTTACAAAATTAAAGCATACAAAGTGGACATTC
>PVLA01002448.1:0-121584 GCA_004027455.1 Hydrochoerus hydrochaeris
CACACGGGGTGTGCTGAACTGTGACAAGCAGCTACCCCAACACACAGCTTGAGTGTGTGTGTGTGTGTGTGTGTGTGTGTGTGTGTATGGTAGGATTTCAGACAGGGGGAGCAGGCAGCTGCAGCTCAGGGAGGGCCCTGATCACAACTTACTGACAGGACCTAGGTTGTTATACAGGGAGGTTGGATGGGAATGAGTGAAAAGCATTAATATTAACTTAGTCTCTGTGTCAGTGGACGGAAGCCGGAGGGTGGAGATGAGGTGCTAATGGGAGGCTGTTGCTGGAATCCAAGCCCTAGATGCTGGGGGTGGGGGCAGGCGGTGACAACTCAGGTGCATTCAGAAAGCTGGGCCCCAAGGATGTTGGTCCATTTGTGTCAAAGGGAGGGAGGTGAGAGGCAGAGTAAGGAGTGACTTCCGGCTGGGAGGAGGGGCTTTCCATTCTCTGAAATGGAGACGGTGGTGGTGGAGGCGGTGGCAGCGAGGAGGTGCCCCTTTGGGCATATTCTCAGATGCTGTTAGAGGCGCTGTTTCACTTTTTTGCATGTGAGATTCTGCAGTTGAAGGGATGTGGGTTGAATCAAGGCCTAACATAAAACTGGGAATTTAGCAACATATGAAAGGTATTTTCAAAAAGTATCTTGGAAACACAGGAAAGTTCTTCTCACAGAACGGCCCCAAAGGCAGCAGCATCATTTGTTAGCAATGTAAACTCTCGGGCCCAGCTCCCTGAATTAGGAATGCAGGACCCCTGCGATCTGTGTTCAACAGGGTTCCTCCTTCCAACCAGCCCTGGTGGCTTGAAAGGGTGCTGGGGTCCCAGAGCCACGGCTCCTGTGATCCTGCGTGGGCTCTCAGCACTGAGCCCTGGGGCCCACCGAGGCACAGAGGCCAGTACCCGGAGATAAGAAAGGAGCAGCGGAGGAGACAGAAAGGCAAGCTGGGCAAACAAAGCACAAGGCAGAAGCGGAAATGCTCTCCAGACACATGCACAGATTTAATGCAATCCTGAACAAAACCTTAGATGGTAACAGAGCTTGACAGCTGCCTTCAGAAGTCACATAACAGAATAAAGGGCCAAAGATGATAAGACAGTGGTGAGAAGGAAGCACACAGGATAAACCTCGGCAGAACTGTGATCGATCCCGGAGACTCATGTGTGAGAGAAATGGCGCCAGCCCTCGCTGGAAGGGCTGGACTGTTTAATAAGGGTGCAGAGACAATTGGCTGGGCATATGGAAAAAGATAAATTTAGGTCCCTACATAGCACCGTATACAGAAATACATTCCAGATGGACCAAAGTCCTTCGTGTGAGAAGCAAGTGTTCAAAGGAAAATATGCAGATATTATCTCTATTTTTGTGGGATTGTAAAGCTTTTCTCAAGAAAAACACTTAATAAAATTGGATCCCAATAAAATCTGATGTATTTTTAAATGTTGAAAACCAATTTCACAAATTGGGAGACAGTATGTGTTACATGCACCAGTGGCCAACTGTGATGTCCAGAATATTCTGAATTAGAAGAAAATAATTTAAAGCATAGCATAGGGGAAGGAAAATACTTTATCAAGAGATCTATAGGGTAGGAAATCTGGATGTAAATAAACATATGACAAGAAAATGCTTGGCCTGGAGAATACAAAATAAAACCCTGGCCCAGCGTCTCCTACCGGACCTCTGCAGGGAGCAAGGGGGACAAGCAGTCATCTTTTCCCTCGTGCAGCAATAAACTGTCATAGATTAGGTCACTTCAAACAACACGGATTTATCCTTTCACAGTCCTGGACCTCAGACACCGGAAATCAGTAACCCTGGGCCACACTCAGGGCATTGCCGCGGGCTCCCTTTTGGAGGTTCCGGGGCACCCTGTCCTGGCTTTGCTGGTAAACAAAGCTGTGTTCCTACAGGCTTTGGCTCAGGGCTGCACCTACACCTTCAAAGCTGGCAGCAAAGCATCTGCAGGGCTTCTGGGCTCCCTTCATCCTGTCACTTCCTGACCCTCTGCTCTGCCTCTCTCTTGGGTCAGGGAGCAGATTCAAGCAGATAAGCCAGGGTCATCTCTCCACACCAGGTCCTTACCTTAATCACAAGGCAGCATTTAAAACTCCCTGGGATTAAGGAAAGGTGAGCACACTGCGAGGCCTGGGCAGGCTTTGGCCCTCCTCTGCCCTCTGATGGCGCCGTCTCCTCGGAGAATGATTTGTGAGCGCAGCGTATGGGTCCAGGTGCACACACATTCCACTTCTGGGCGTTTTCTTCAGAGTCGCTCAGGCACAGACAGGCCTCAGAGTGCTCGCAGAGGCATCATTTGAAGCCAGAAAGGAGGGAGGAAACAAATTAAGCTTCTGAACAGGAAAGTATAAATAAATGGAGACTTAGCAATAGGATGCTGAACACTGGGAAAATAAATAATTTCACCATATATCAAATATATGTATAAAACATATATTGCAAAAAGGACTGTAATTGTGCTTAGGTAATAATAAAAACATACAAAAACAGAGTGGGTGTTATCGCTGGATGCATACCTGACTTGTTAGCTTAATAGCGATGGATACGGGTTTCAGCAGAGGGAATGCCTCCAGGGAGAAAGCTGAAGTGGGGATCATTATGCTGGATTCTCGCTCTCTACCTTGGCTCCTTTTTAGTGGTAGAGTAAAGGCATGCATTTCTTTTAATCATGGTGGTGAATACAGGGGTCTCTATTATATTGCTTTCTGAAATGTTCTCATAGGTCTTATACCTTCAAACACTGAAAAAAATAAAAACACCACTACCTGTAGGCTCCTGATGGGAAAGTCCCCTTCCCTCCTGCTGTATGAAGGACACATCCGCTCACGTCAACAGTCGATGCTGTTCAGAGGTGCCAGGATGCCCTCATGCTGGGCCCTGCCAGCATCTACTTTGTTTACTAGTCATAGCACCTAGTTTTCCTTCTGGTAACCGAGCCCCTCCCACCTGCCAGGGTCTGCTCCTCTCCACAAGAAGGTGAGTGTGGCTCAGAACAGCCAGCAGTGGGGAGTCATCAGTGCAGGCCCATTCTTCAGAGACCTTCTAAGAACCAACGGGAAGTCCCTGAGTGCCTCTGTCCTTTCCATCTTGGCATCCTCAGGGTCCCTTTCGCCCTCTGATCCCCTTGTCCTTTGTAATTTCCTTTTCATTTAGCTAAGCCACAGTCTGATTGTGCCCCTCGAAGTCAAGGTGCACTAGCCCGACGACCTCCCTCTCACATCCGTCTCCTTGTGGGAGACCCCTGGCCCCTCCAACCTCCCTAAGTCCAGGCCTGTGCGAGGCCTCATCACGCAGCCTCTCCACTCTAACCCTTCCATTCATCCACCAACACGCAGGATGACAGATGACCCTGTCTGCTTTCCTGGACCTACCTGTGTTGGACAGGTCTCTGCCCATCTCCTTGTCATCACGGATGACTCCAACCCTGCCTCAATGTCCAGTGCCCTTGGGTTAGAGCAGCTTTGGACAGGAGCCACCTTGGCGTCTTTGCTTTGGGTAGAAAGCTGGACCTTGGACCCTTGCCTGTACTCTTGCTCCTACCTCAGGGCCTCCTGACCTCCTGGAATATGAACACAAGGCTGGGCACTGACCCAGCATAAGTGGGATGTGCTGGGGAGTCCATGTCCGCTGGCTGTTCTTGCCCGGTGTGGGAAGGCAGCTGATTAAAGGCCCCTCCATCTCGGCTCTTTAAAGAAGCATTTGGGGGATGCACTCAACGGAGCTGCAAAGAAAACGCCCCAGAAGCAAGTCCCGGTCACAGGAAAGATGAGAGCCTGAGCCCATCCGTCCCTTGGTCCCACTCTCTGCCACCACATTTACCCATGTGAACCTTCAGTTCTTTCTTCACTTTGAGACAACAAGGCTATTGTCCTCCACTTTGATGTATTCATCTTACTGTGGAAGTTTTCAAACAGATGCAAAGCGAAGAGGAGCAACATAGCCTCCTTGGACCCCATAGACACTTTGGTGTTAATTGTGACTCATCTGAATCCTTTGTTGTCTTCATCTCCCTGCTGTGCCCCCACCCCCTACTGGATGATTTCACAGCAAATCTCATCTCCTGGTAGTTCATCCTTAAATCCTCCTCTCTACATCTCTATAAATATTAGACCTTTAATTAACATAACCTGATAATATCATGTCTAAACCACTAATAACTTCTTAATATCGAGTACTGCATTTATTGAATGCACAGATGTCCTTGTGCTTCATAAAGATGTATTTATATTAAATTCATTTGGATCAGGACTCAAAGCTGTCTCCTCTGCATTTGCCTGCCCTTTCTCTCCAGTCTTGATCTGTTGCACCCTCTTTTCCTGGGCTTGTAGCTCCTGACATTCACTGCTTGAAAGATCAGGGTCTGTTCCTATAGCATTTCCTTCACTGAGGAAGCAGCAGCCAGCCCTGCCCCCATGTGCACACCAGCCACCCTGGGAAGCTTCCTGCCGGTAGCCAGCATGGGCGAGGAAAAGCAGCAGCAGCCCCACACCACCACTGGGTACTGGTGGCCAGCCCTGGCCAGGAGAGCCAGCCAGTCATGCTTCGGAGAAATTGTAGTCAACACAGGAAGTGCCTGAGACCCCAGGACTCACTTGTCCAGAAGAACCCAGGAAGATGGCAAGACAAAGAAGCAAAAGGCAGTCTCTGGCCTCCAACCCAAGCAGAGCAAGTTCAGGAGATGTAAATGTGGAAGAGACTGGGAGTCGCACATCTGAAGTTTCTGGAATGATAGCAACTGAAGTAAACAACAAATTCATGAGACTGTAAAAGAAATTACAACAGAAATACTATCTCAGGTAAAAGAAGAAATGAAAAACATGATAAAAGAATTGCTGAGCGTCTCTAAACAAGACACAGATAAAAAATAGAGGAGCATAGGCAAATGGGGGAAACTTTAGGTGAACAGTATGATAAATATTTAGAATGCATGAAACAGATTCAAAGAGATATCCAGGAAATTAAAAACTTCTCTTAAAGCTGGTAAAACTGCTTGAAAAAAACTGAAGATAAGCTTTCAAACCTTGCAGACAGGTTTGCAGCTAGCGATTGTGAAAGAATTAAAAGAAACAAAGAATCAGGAAATAAAAATTCAATGACTGCAAGACAATGCAAAGAAAAATAATTTAAGAGCGATAGGTGTTGGGAAACAAGCAGGAGTCAATATAAGTGACATAAAATATCTGTTTACAGAAGTGATAGCAGAAAACTTCCCAAGCATGAGATAAGGACCTGACATACAGATAAGTGAGGCAGATAGACTCCAGCTAGCCATAACCAAAATAAATCTGCACCTAGGCATATAATATTCAAGATCCCAGAAATTCAGCACAAAAGCAGAACATTAAAAGCTATTAGAGAAAAGAAACAGATCACCTATAAATGAAAACCCATCAGAATCATCACAGACTTCTCAACACAAACCACCAAGTCAAGAAGAGCTTGGAGTGAAGTATTTCAAGTCCTGAAAGAAAATAACCTCCAACCCAGACTGATGCACCTTCCAAAACTATCTTTCAGAATTGATGGAGAAACAAGATACTTCCATGATAAAGAACAATGGAAGGAATTCATGGCTATTAAACCAACCCTACAGAGAGTACTGAAGACATTCTAGAGAGATAAAGATGACCACAGTTCCAGGAACGTCACCAGAGGGGGACCACTAAGCAGGGCAAGCAACTGAATGTAGGGGAAAAGTAGACGGTCAGCGGCAGGAAATTGGCATGGCAGAGAGGATCCAGTGCATTTTGGCCATAACCGTTAATGTAGATGGCCTCAGTTCACCAATAACAAAGAAACACAGCAGAGTGGATCAGGAGGCAGGATCCATCCATATGCTTTATATAAGAAACATTTAAGGTGAAAAAATTCATAGACCGTAACTCAAAGGAGAGAGAACAGTGCTCTATGTGACAGGAACCAGAAAAAAGTAGGGATAGCTTGTCCATCAACTTCAGATGGGGAAAGGAAGATGTGGTACTTTTATACAATGCAAAGCTCCTCAGCTATAAAGAGAGACAACCTTGAAGCTCTTGGAGGTAAATGAGTACAACTTGAGATCATGCTCATGAGTGAAATAGTTCAGAGTCACATGGGTGAACATTGTATTGTCTCCCTAGATAAAAAAACTAAAGGAGCTAGTGGGACCCAATATGCACAATAGATACTGCTGAAGTAAAGGGGAGGAAATGTCCAAAAGGGAGGCCAGTGGCCATTGTTAATCTGTTATCTTGTTTTGAAGCTTGGTATTGTTTTCATTGTTCGATTTTGATTGGTTTTATTCTATTTTGTTTTGTTTGATTTTATTATATTTGATGGCATGGGCAGCTACTTCAAAGATAACAAAATATATTATGGTAGCCATTGCTGATTTCTGTTATCTTGTTTTGGAGTCTTGTATTGCTTTCATTGTTTTGTTCTGATTGCTTTTATACTATTCTGCTTTGTTTGATGTTATTATGTTTGATGGGAAGGGCAGTTATTTTGAAGATAACAACAGGCATCATGGCAGCCACTGTTGATTTCCTTTTATGTTGCTTTGCAGTCCTGTATCATGTTCATTGTTTTGTTTTGATTGACTCTTTTCTATTTCATTTTGTTTAGCTTTATTCTCTTCACAGTAGAATTTCCTGCATCCAGAACTTTGCAGATGAAACCCCCATGGTGTCATTTAACACAGCCTTACATTCCCTGTACTCCCTGCAGACTGGGTAGATGGGCTCAGACCTGACCTTTGCTTGCATTCTGGTGTGTGTGTGTGTGTGTGTGTGTGTATGCAAGTGTGTATATGCATCTGTGTGATGTTCCCTCCAGGTTGCTGTTTTCCATGTCATCTGAGGAAAACCAGCTCCAACCAAAATTTGCTCTCTGGAGAGGAAGTGGGTAGAGCTAGATTTACGGTGAAGCCAGCGAACAAGCATCGGAGCCTGTCACCTGCCTGGGTCCCTATGGCAGTGGAGCTGGTGGGAGCCATAGAATGTCCCATCTGGGCAGGGAATGCCAGATGGCTCTTGGGGATCCACAGGGCTAATGAGAGCCTGAAGGAAGACCAGAGGATTCAGAGACCAGGAGGTCCCTGGAAGGAAGCACAGGGATGGGCAGAACAGGACTTGGGTTTGGACCACAGGGCTGGGTTGTACTTGGCTGTGGCCTGGATGTTCTGCTGTTACTCTCTGGTCCCCAGCTGATGCCCAGGACAGCCTCATGTGGTCTCTGTGCAGCTTCCCAAGAGAAACCCAGGCTTGGAAGGTAGAGCTGGGTCAGGCTTCCCCAGGGAGTGTGTGTGTGTGTGTGTGGGGGGGTGAGACTGCAGCCCCAGTTCCCTGAATCCCTGGGCCTCAAAGTCTATATCAGCTGCTCACTAGCCCCATCCCTGGGGAGCCAGGCTCCAGCTCCTCTGCTGTGACTGGGAGGAAGAGATAAAGGGAGGTGGCCGAGAGCTCACCCAGCCCAGCCCCTGGCTCCTCTCAGCAGGAGCACAGCAGTGCCAGTGGGACAGGCCCTCCAACTCCCAGGGCTTCCTGTCAGTCCTTCCTGAGTGCCCCAAGTCTGTCCTTAAGCTAAGCCCCTCCCTTTGCAGGCTTTGAGTGCAGATGTTAGAAGTGCCAATGAACATTCACCACCACTGGCACATTGTGCTGCTGAAAGCATGGACTTGTGCACACAGCCTCAGAAATAGCCTTTCATTAATTGCAGTTTGTAGTTTGGTTATTTAGAACAAATTGGCTTCCAGTGTGTTGTCATGTTTTGGCAGGGAATTTGAAATGTGGGGGATGTTTCTGCTACACCATATGATATTCATTAATCAGAGCTCATTTTAATGGGTTCTTCTGAGGGGTCTGAACAGAGATTCGGCTATAAATAAACATGGGCTCAAGGTGCAAACAATGACACCATTTCCTGAGCAAGGGGCCATGCGCAGAATGGGCCATGCAAAGTGGGTGGAGCCTGCTTCAATCCATCTGTACCCCAGCGTGCACAGGAGACCCCAGGGTGCCAGACTTTGAACCAGGGAGTGGAGGAGGCAGAGATCAATATGATACCAACATACGGATCCTGTTCTGAGGAGTTTGCATGCAACTCCAACCAATTCCACAAATTTTAATGAGCTGCAGTGTCCTCTCTGGTGGACACAGGTAAACAGTTTGTGAACCTTGAGGGGCAGCCTGGAATGCCCCAGGAGCCTTCTTTGCAGCAGGATTAGTGCAGAGGAAGCAATGGTTAAAGGAATCAGCTGGGTCCAGTTTGCTCATTCACCCATCCACATGCCTATTCATTCATTCATTCATTCATTCATGAACTGAGTGCCCACCACGCCCTGGGAACCACTGGGGCGCAGGGTTGAGGGGAGCGGTGGCATAAAGCATCTGCTTCTGCAACCAAGTCTCCTCAGGCTGTGGCCTCTGATCCTAGGAGGCTGTGCTGCCCCGTCCTCCTCTACACCCAGACCTCACGGCCTCGGCTCTGCACAGGGTCCTGTTTCATCTGGGCTCTCAGGCTTCTCTGAGTAAACTCCTCCTCCCCGGAGAACTGTCCCAACTGCAGGTTGCTCTCACCCAGCTCTTCAGTGGTGTACACTCCACCCCTGTCCTCTCCTCGAGTCCTCAGCCTCTGCACAGATGCTGTCCAGGGTTCTTCTTTGGCTGTGGCCAGCAACAAGCAGGGGACAGAACATGGCGTCAGCCTTGTTTTCCACAGAGTGCATCCGTGTGGCCCAGGACGGGGCTGAGCTTTTCCTAATACCAGGAAGGAAGGAAGAAGGGAGGGAGGAAGGGAAGGGAGGAGGGAGGGGAGAGAGGGAGGAGGGAGGGAGGGGAGGGGTGGGTGGAATTATTTTACCCCTAGAAAATCTGCTCTGCAGAGTGGAAAAGCGCTGTGGTCATACAGAGGTGGTGGGTCGGGCAGCTACCTGGGCCTGGTGACCCAGCTGTCACCGGGCCTGTTTCTCCCTTCGAGCAAACTGAGAAAACCTGAAATGTGAAAGACCTAAGCATCTCTTTCTCCATCACGGCACAAAGTTCAAATCATGCTGAACACAAGTCAGTGACTCACGCAGGGACTTTCAGTGTGAAACAAATTATTTTTAAGAAGCAGCATGAAGCAGTTACACGCTAAAAGGACCCAGCACGTGTAGACGGCTCCTAAGAGTAGACTGAGTGGCACGCCCATGGCGAAACAGGACAGATCCTCCTCCGCTTTTTCCATCTCCCCCACCAGAGCGCAGTCCACCTGGCAAAGTGCAGGTTAAGTACAAAGCAAACAGGAAACTTCTAAGGGAAATTTCAGAAGTTTCCATTTCATTGTAACGGAACAGGCTCCTGCTGATGTTGCCTGGAACACTGATGTGATGAGTAGGGCTGTGGTAGCCATCTTGTGAGCATGTTCAGCAATTGTCACAAAAGCAAGTACACCACAAAGGAGAAAATGGAGCAAGAATGCCTGGTGAACCTGAGCTTCTGCTGCCATTGTGAGACAGTGATGCTAAACTGACAACCACGTCTTGAAAACTGATGTGGTGAGAGGACAAACTATTTTAGCTACTGGAGTATTCACTGGGATTTGTTCCTCACACCTGAACACTTTTCCAGCTGGTACTGATAATTGGGGAGGCCCCTGGCTTTTTGTGTCTTAATCCTGAGTTTTGTTACAGGCTGTAGGCGAGTGCACAGCTTAACTGGAGAGAGCCTGGCGTTGTAACCTCCGTGCACCCACACCTGGGCGTGACAGCCTGCCTCCCACTCCCCGGGGAGCAGTGGAGCCCACAGTGACTGCAGTAACTGATGACTTACCCTCAGCTCTGCCGCTGCTCCCCTTAATAACCCATGTGGAGAAAATGACAGAACCTATTAGGCTGCAGTGGAACACAGTGACCTTGCTGGGGCTCTGCTACCGGATCCAGGCAGAGACAGCAACGGAGAGACAGCTGGTGCCCTGCTGTGAGAGAAATCCTGGGAAGCCCTGGGAGGTGGCCTGGTGGCGATCACCAGTGTCTCCTGGGGGACAAGCCTGCCCTCTAAAGAGCAACCTGGCCTCCAGATTCCCTCATTGCTAACCAGGAGATTTGGGCTGGGAAAGGGTTGCAGACTCAAATGCAAGAACAGAGGCCGACGTCTGTGGTGAGGACCGAGTTTCCGAGCGCTGGAGAGAATGGCTGGGTATGTCTGTTGGGACCAGAAGGAAGCAGGGTGGGAGGCCCAGCAGGCTGTGGGGGATTTGGATCCATGAGTGTAAAGCCATGAGGGGGTAGAGCGGTCACAAGCATGTTCTCTGTGGGGCTTCAATATCGCCTCCCTGCAGCCTTTGCTGTACCTCTGAGCTGTCAGTTGGCCTAAGCCCGAGACAGCGATGCATTCTGACCCAGCCTGATGCCATATTGAGTCCACAAAAATGTCTTCCAGGCCCAGGCTCTCTGAATCTCCTAGGGTTCCTATCACAAACATGAGGCCTGTTTCAGGCTCTGTTCGCTCACTGCCACCCACCCAGAGTCAAAGCTAAGCCTCCCAGTGCCGGCACTCAGCCCCCAGTAAAGGGTCTGGTCTGATCACCCCCAAGCCCTGGCTTCCACTGAACCACCACCCACTTTGAGGTGGGGCCTCCCCCATCTCCACACACCAACACTGACAGGGCATCTGGGGGGACGCTAATGAGTGGGGGCTGCTGCTTCTTGGTCCTTGGTGAGCAAAGCACTGGGTAGTTACTAGTAAGAAGCTAAAATTCTTTCATGATGATGTCAGCTGATTGTCCACGACTCGGGTCCCCCTGGAATGGGGCTGTCTGAGTAATGATGGTGACCAGGATCCCAGAGGCCAGCAGGATGCACCTGGGGGCATTTTCCCTCCGCAGTGGGAGCTGTTGGGGAAGGGATCCCAGTCACCTGCCTCCCTTGGGGCTGGACAGCAGTCACTGGAAATTGTAAATCCAAGCTTTCTGTAACTGTTTCCTTAAACAATTGATAACTGCAGAGAGAGATTTGACAAATACCAGTCTTTTCATGTGCTGATGGGATATGGGAGAGCCTTGTTTTAGGTAATATTAGGCCAACATTAAAAAATAAAAGACATTTCTCCATGGTAGGATGAGTGGAAGCTGCAGGAATAACAGCGGAACTCCAGAGGGAAAAAGTAACCTGACACTTTCCTCTGCTCAGACCTGCGTGTGGCTTGGGTTTTGCTTCTGATAAAGACAGCTGATTCCTGATTCCGTGCCAGGCCACAACTACCCATAGGCCTTTGCAGCTTCTGTCCTCAATTCCCCCCTGTGACCCCTCCCTCCTGGTGTTCATCCTGTGCCAGGGCTGCTCTCTGTGGCCAAGAGACCCTAGAAAGGATGTTCTCCAGCTCTGAGGTTGAGTTATGAAAGACACTGTGACCCCCCCGCTTGGTCTTTCCTCCTCATTTTTGGGTCACTCATCCCGGGGGGAGCAGGACTGTGGAGAGGCCTCAGGTGACACCTGAGTGTGAGCCTGGAAGCAGCTCACCAGTCTTCGTCAGTCCTCAGGGGGCTGCAGCCCTGGCTCCTGTCGGGACGGCCACCTCATGAGAATTCTGGCAGTGAAACCTTGGCTGAGCTTCTCGGTAACCCCTGGTCCACAGGAAAGACAAAACTGTGCCTGTGTGTTGTTGTCAGGGACTCAGTCCTGAGCATAGCTGTTACACAGGTATCTATTCAGTATCTGCATAGCCCACGGAAATGTATAGAGGGATCTAGGCCATGAGAAAAAGTGATTCTTGTTTCTATGCGTAATTGTCCATCCATCTACTCTCCAAGTGCAGCACCACTGCAAAGTGGTTTGAGGTGACAGCCACACTTAATTCTTCCTACTTAACTCTGGGACATCGTTTTAATTTTTTCTTCATTTTTATAAAAGCAAAACAGAAATAAAAAGGATAAAAACAATACAGAATTTAAAAAAGTAACAAATCAATGCTAGTTAATATATTGCATATTGTTATCTTAGAAAAATGGAATATTGCTCAGCTATAAAAATGGATCATCTTGAGGCTTTTCATAGGTAAAAGAGGCAACTTGAGATTATCCTCATAAGTGAAATAAATCAGACTCATATTTGTAAATAGCGTATTGTCTCCCTAGTATAAAAGTAAATCATGATCCTGATGAACTCTGGGGCATCTTTGTGAGAGCATCTCGGCCGCGTGCGGGTGGGTGTCTGAGAGCTCTGTGGGAGGAAGGTGGCCGCGGAAGGGAGAGATGAGATGCACTGACCTCAGCTCTAGGCTGAAGTCTACGTGCTTCCCTTGTGTGTTTGAATCCAGGTGTAAAGGTTTCGGGTCTTGCATTTGGGTCTTCAGTCAGTTTTTCAGTTGATTTGTATGTCTGGTCTAAAACAGGGTCTAATTTCATTTTCTTGCAGGTGGCAATCTAAGTGTCTCAAACATACCTGTCAAAGTGACTGTTCTTTCTCCATTGTGACTTCTTTGTGCTCTTGTCAAATGTCAGGTGCCTGGATATGTGCAGTTTTATTACTGATTTTCTCTTCTATTCCATTGGTCTGTATGTCTGTTTTTACATCTGTAGCTTACTGATTTGACCCCTATAGTTTTGTGAGATAATTTGAAGTCAGAAACTGTGGTGATTCCAATTGTTTTTTTTTTCATTCTTAACATTATTTTGACTATGTGGGGTCTCCTATGATTTAGTACAAATTTTAGAGATTTTTCTCTATGTCTATAAAAATGTCCTTAGAGTTTTGATATGACCTGTCTTAAATCTGTAGATGACTTTGAGTAGTATGGATATTTTTATTTTTTATTATTTATTTATTTAAAGAAACAAAGGGAAAAACAAAATAGAAAAAAAGAAAAAAGGTAGAATAATACAGAATTCAAAAAAGTTAACACTAGGAAATCACTAGTTGATACATTACATATTGTTATCTTAGAAAAAGTTGTTCAAGTTACAAAATCAAAGCATAAAAAGTGGACAGACATTCAAATATTGACAGTGCAAACCATTCTGTTCAATGACCCAACAGAAATTTAGTAATATGGTCTTCGATCTTACACACTTAAATGTACCGTTATATTCTTCAGTGCGCTTTTTTTCCCCTTTCACTTTTACAATTACTATTATAAATTTTGGATCTTATTACTCTTTCAGTTTTTATTATTTTTTACACTAGAGAGACAATGTGATATTTAGTAATGTGAATCTTATTTCACTAATGAGGATAGTCTCAAATTGCCTCCATTTACCTATAAAGGCCTCAAGATCATCTTTTTTACAGCTGAGTAATATTCCATTGTATAAAAATACCACATCTTTTTCGTCCACTCGGCAGTTGATGGGCATTTTGATTTTTTCCAAGATTTATCTATCACAAATTGTGCTGCTATGAACATGGGTGCACATATATCACTGTGATGTGAACTTTTCAATTTTTCTGGGCAAAACCTGGGAGGGGAATAGCTGGATTGAATGGAACTTCCAATCTTAGTTTTTTGAGGAATCTCCATACTGATTTCCATAGTGGCTGCACAAGTCTGGGCCAACAGTGGAGCAGGGTTCCTTTTTCCCTGCCTCCACGCCAACATTTGTTATCAGTTGATTTCTTGATGGCAGCTATTCTTTCCATGTTGACATGAAATCTCAATGTTGTTTTAATTTGCATTTCTTGAATGACCAGCAATAGTGAACATTTCTTCATGTATTTGTTTGCCATTGTATATTTTCATCTGAGAACTGTGTTTTCATCTCAGATGCCCATTTTTGGAGAGGATCTTTGAATTTGGCAGGCTTGATGTTTTAAAATTCTTTATATGTTCTGGATATGTCTTCTGTCTGAAGTATTGTCGGCTAAAATCCTTTCCCATTCTGTGAGTTTTCTTTTCACTTGGTCAGTGATTTCTTTTGAAGTGCAAAAACTTTTTAGTAGTATGAGATCCCAGTTGTTGATTTTTTGAAGTGTTTCCCATGCAGTTTGCGTTTGTTCATGAATTCTCTGCCTACCCCTATGTCTCCAAGATTTCTACCTACCTTGTCCCCTAGTAGACTTAGTGTTTCTGTTTTAATATTCAGATCTTTGATCCATTTTGACTTTAGTTTAATGTATGGTGATAGACATAGGTCTAGTTTTAGTCATCAGCACGTGGGAAGCCAATTTTTCCAATATCATTTATTAAAGAGGCTATCCTTCCAATCACATGTTTAGCCCATCTGTCAAACCAAAACCAGAGAAAGACCCAAACAAAAAGGAGAACTATAGGCCAATCTCGCTAATGAACATTGATGAAAAGATTCTCAATAAAATATTGACAAATAAAATGCAGCAAATCATCAAGAAGATTATACATCACGACCAAGTGGGATTTATCCCAGAATTCAGGGATGCTTTAACATATGCAAATCAATAAATGTAATATACCACATCAACAGAGCCAAAAATAAAAATCACATGATCATCTCAAAAGACACAGAGAAAACTTTTGATAAAAGTCCAACACCTGTTCATGATTAAACCCCTACAGAACTCAAAATAGATAGTCTGTACCTCAATCTCATAAAGGCCATTTATGACAAACCAACAGCCAACATTATACTAAACGGACAAAAACTGAAAGCCCTCACCACTCTAAAATCAGGAACAAGACAAGGATGTCCAAGACAAGGATCACCACTCCTATTCAATATAGTTCTGGAAATATTAGACAGAGCAATCAGACAAGAGAGAGAAATAAAAGGAATAAAGATAAGAAAAGAAGAAGTTAGACTATCACTATTTGCAGATGACATGATACTCTACACAGAAGACTCAAAAAGTTCCATTAAAAGATTACTAGAGGTAATAAACAAATTCAGCAGCATAGCTGGATACAAAGTCAACATTCACAAATCAATAGCATTCCTATACACAAACAAAAACTCACAGAGAGAGAAATTATGGAAATGTCATCTTTTACAATAGCATCTAAAAAAAATGAGATACTTAGGAATCAACCTAACCAAGAATGTAAAAGACCTATATGCTGAAAATTATACTATTCTTTAAAAAAGGAGATTGAAGAGGATATTAGGAAATGGAAGGATATTCCTTACTCTTGGCTAGGAAGAACCAACATTGTGAAAATGACAATATTCCCAAAATTGTTACACAGATTTAATGCAATCCCAATCAAAATACCATTAACATACCTCACAGATCTAGAGAATATATTCCTAAAATTCATTTGGAAACAGAAGACATCTAGAATAGCAAAGGCAATGCTGGGCAACAAAGGCAAGGCAGAAGGTATCTCAATTCCTGACTTAAATCTATACTACAAAACCACAGAAATAAAATCAGCATGGTACTGGAAGAAATAGACCTGAGGATCAATGGAATGGATTACAAGATACAAACACTACTACAAAGTATGGATATTTTTAAACAATATTAATTTTTTCTGTCTAAGGGGACAAGGTGTCACTCCACTTACTATTTTTCTTAATTTCTTTTCCAATGATTCCATTATTAGTGTGTAGAAATGCTATTGATTTTTGTGTGTTAATTTTGTATCTTGCTACACTGCTGAATTTGGTATCAATTTTGGGTTTCTTTTGGTGGAGCTTTTTTGGGTCTTGTAAATAAAAGATCATTTCACTTGCAAACAGTGAAATTTTGATTTCATCTATTCCTATACATATCTTTTTATTTCTTTTTCTTGACTGATTGTTCTGGCTAATGTTTCAACTATGTTGAACAGGAGTGGTGAAAACTTACATTCTTGTCTTATTCCTGATTTTAGAAATAAAGAGTTCAGCTTTTCTCCATTTAATATAGTGTTGGCAGCAGGTTGATCATAAATAGCTTTTATCATGCTGAGATAAGGTCTTTTTATACCTACCTAATGCAGGATTTTCAACCATGAATGGTTACTGGATTTTATAAAAGGATTTTTCTGCATTTATAGAGATAATCATGTTATTTTTGTCCTTACTTTTATTTACATTATGAATTACATTTACATTTTTGCATATGTTGAACTGTCCTTGTATCCCTGGGATAAATACTACTTGGTCATGTTGAATCATCTTATTAATGATTCACTGTATTCTGCTTGCAAGTATCTTATTAAAGATTTTTGCATTTATGTTCATTAGATGAATTTACCTCTAGTTCTTTTTTGGTTTCATCTTTGTCTGGTTTTGAGATCAAGACAATGTTTACTTCTGAGAAGGACTTTTGAAGTCCTCTTTCTTCCTCAGTTTCACTAAAAGTCTGAGAAATATTGTTCTTCTAGCTCCCCTGAAGTTCTTGTAGAATTCAGCTGTGCCTCGATCAGGCCCTGGATTTTCCTGGCTGGTCGTGTTTTATTACTGCTCCAACCTCGTTGCCTGCTACTGGATTGTCCAATACATTTGAGTCTTCTTGGTTTACTTTCAGCAATTCACAAATACCGAGGAATTTCTCCATTTCTTCTGAGGTCTCCAATTGTTTGGCATATATGTTTCTGAAGTAGGTGCTAAACATTTTCTGGGTTGGCAGTGTCGATTGTGATTTTGCTGTTTTCATTTCTAATTATATCGAGTTGTGTCTTTTCTTTCCTTTTTTTGGTAAGATTGGTTAACAAACCATTAACCAGTTGCCTAGTATTTTTCTTTCAAAAAATCAGCTCTTCAATTCATTCATTCTTTGTGTTGTTTCTTTATTCTCCATTTCATTAATTTGTGTTCTGAGCTTTATCATTTCCTTCTTTGAACAAGATCTGGGCTTGGATTGTTGTTGTTTTTCTAAGACCTTAAGATAGATCCTTAGGTTATTTATTTGGGTTTTTTCTAATTTTTTTTTGATATGGACATTCACCACTATAAACATTCCTCACAGGACAGCTTTCATTGTGTCCTATAAGTCCTGGTACATCTTAGGAAATGTCTTATTTTTTCCTTTATTTCCTCTGTGATTCATGGATTATTCAAAGGGATGTTGTTTAATTTCATGTTTGCATAGTTTTTGTTCTATTGATACACACTTTTACTGGCCTGAGATCTAATAATGTACACAGTAAAGTTTCAGTTCTTTTGCATTTCCTTCAGGATGCTTTATTAATTAATATGTGGTCTCTTTTCAGGGCAGAACCACATGCAGCAGGAAGGAATGTACATGCTGTTGCTGTTGGGTGGGATGTTGTATATCTAATAAGTCCATTTACTCAAAAGTTCGGTTCTACTTTAATTTTAATTTGTTGATTTTTTGTTTAGTTTGTTTGTTTATTTGCAGTAGTGGGGCATTAAGATCTTCCACTGTCATTTTATTGATATTTACTTGATCTTTTTTGTCTATTAGAGTTAATTTTATGAAGTTTCATTCACCTTGGTTTGTTCATATATATTAGTACTTGTTATGTCTTCCTGTTCAATAGTTCCAATAACCAATATGTAATGTCCTTCTTTTTCTTAGTCAGCTTTGACTTGAAATCCTAAACCTAACTCTAAGCCTTTGCTTCTGCTACCCATACTTTCAATCATGTCTTCACCTTCTGGATTTCTGCTTGGCAGTTTTCTATGGACTCCCATTCTTTTCCATGCTGGACATCATGTTTTTCATCTCTCTGTTTAGATCCAGTAGCTGTTCATTGGTGTCTTCTCCAGGCTTTATGATCATTTATTTCATGACTGTTATTATGTGATTTGTTCTATCTTCTTGATATTCCCTGAGCACCTTGTAGAACTGTTTTCCCTGCACTGGTGTCTTTTCAGGCCCGTCTACTGCATCGCTCATGATTTTCTTGCCCATCTCGTCCCCTGTAATCATTTTGGAGGAGATAGGAGTTTGGGGAGGCATTTTGTTGCCTTGTCTGTTCATATTTCTTTTTTTAGTTTGTTTTTATGCTCAGGTTTGCAAATTCTTTGGCCCAGTGCCCTCTTCTTCAGGAGGGAGTCACAGCGTTCTTTATGGCCACTGGACAGTCCAGATTTTGGCATAGAGAGAAAATCAGTTGCCAGCTACAACTGTTTTTCTTTTGTCTGTGGTAGCAAATGCAGCAACACAAACACCATCAAACGTCTACTGGGTATTGACAACCCCTACACCTGTTCATAAACAGACCTTCACCAAAACAAAGAGGACACCGATTTTAGTGAAGACCATTAGCGCCTTTATATTTACCTATAGTAGTTCAGAACACTGATTTCTGTTGAATGTTGATAGTGATGCCAGAGCTCAGACATACCACTAGGTTAAGTGCCTTCCTCTTTGGACCACACCCTCTGATGATTTCTACCACAGCAGAACACAGGCCCTATGATCTTCCCGTTCTGAGCTCAGCCCTCCCAGGGGATCCCAGGGCATCCCTAGAAGCTCTCCCCCTCTCCAAGCTTCTCTCTCAAGGCTGGATCTCACCCCGTCTCTGTGGAAGGGAATGACTTCAGTCCTGCAGCGAGACTCTTCTGGGTGCTGGTCTCCTCATCACTCAGATCATTCTGTTGGTGGCATCTCTGTTGCCCTGTGCTGTGGAGAGCCCAGCAGCTGGGTGCAGGGTGCTCATTTCTGGGCTCACAGAGGTTCCCACCGGATTGCAGCATCAACTGGACAGCATCAGCTGTCTTCATGTGTCCATTTCCTCTTCCCTCTCAGAATTGCTGGTATTGTGTCCCATAGAACTTGGCCTGGTGTACTTCCACTGTCATTTGAGTATAGGAAATGTTTTATTTTTTCCCTCATTTCTTCTGTGATTCATTGATTGTTCAATAATGTATTATTTAGTTTCTATTTGTGTAGTTTCTGCAATTTCTTTTGCTGTTGATTTCTTGATTCATTCCACTATGACCAGATCATATGCAAGGAACAAATTCAATTCTTTTGTATTTAAGCATGCTTTACAGTCTAAGATATGGTCTATTTTTGAGGAAGTCTGATGTGCTCCTGAGAAAAATATGTATTCTGTCATTGTTGGATGAAACACTCTGTAGGTATCTGTTAAGTCCATTTGTTCAGGGTGTGGTTAGCTTTAATATTTCTTTGCTGTTTTTTCCTTTGATCGACTTGTCTAATGATGAGAATGAGGTCTTGAAGCCCTGGCTCCTGCTGTGATTGTACTGGTATCTCTCTGTCCTTCTCTGGTCTACATTTTTGTTTTGTAAGGTTGTGTTCATCAACATGCAGTGTGTAGGCATTCGCAGTCATTACATCTTCCTGTTGAGTTGTTCTCTTTACACGCATGTAGTGGTCGTCTTTGTCTCTTCTGATTATTTTTGATTTGATCAGTGCTGAATATGAAAATAAGAGAGCTGCTCCTTCTTCCTTTCAGGCTCCGTTTGCATGAAACATCACATTCCATCTTTTTACCTTTAGTCCGTGAACTTAGTCTGTGGATTGTGATTGAGGAGCTGAGACCACCGGCATTAAGAGTTATTATTGGAAGGTGTTTACCAAATCTTGTCATTGCATTATTTTTTCAGTGCCTATTCTTTTGTTTCTTTTCTCCTTCTACTTATTTCAAGGAATTTTCCTTTGAACTCTGGTTCTGGTGGCTTCCTTGTCTCTGTCTAAAATTCTCTCGGCTCATTTTCTTGTATTTCGTTTTTCACAGGACATCAGTCCATCAATTTTGATGGCTGATTTTGCAGGATATATGAGTTGGGGTTGTCAATTTTTATTTATTTATGTATTTTATTTTTTAGGGCTTGAATTTCAAGCCCTCCTGGCATTTAATTTAGTGCTGAGAAATCCACCATGTGTCTGTCTCCAATAGCCTTGCCTTTATAAGTAACTTGCTGTGTTTCTATAATCATTGTTAATATTTTCTCTTTTTGTTGAATTTCTGGAATTTTTTTATCATACTATAACATAAACATGTTTTTCTAGTAATGGGTGTCTGGGGTTTTATATGCCTCTTGTACTTATATACTGAATTCTTTCCCTAGGTTTGGAAAGTTTATTTAATACATTTCTTTATATCTCTAAAGTCATCTTCTGACTTTTCCTGTATTTTTATAATTCCGACGCTGATTCATTGTGAGTTCTCCAGCAGTTGTTGAACCCAGTTTGAAGCTGTCGTATCATGTTCAGGGTGTCATTGCGTTCATGGTCTGCCACATCCACATTTTCTTCAATGTCTGGCACCCTGTCCTCGTCAACCTGCTACCTTGGCTTTATGTTGAATTTCTCACAGCCTGCCTTTCTGCTTGCTTTCTTCTTATAATCTGTAATTCTTTACTAAACTAATTATTTGTATCTTGTATAGTTTTGTTTCACTCAATTAGGTTATTGTTTGTTTCTTTTTAAGCTCATTGAATATTTTGTTGTAAAATCTTTTATCCGTTTAATAAAATTAAATTTAAGGTCATATGAATTGATGTGTTACTTCTTTAAGCTCCGCAAACATTTGCACATTTTGTTTTGCCTATAACTTCCTCCATCTCTGTACCTGAAGGTCCATTTTGGAGTTAATGAGCTTTAGAGGCATCTTGTTGCCTCGCTTTCTCATGCTTCTACTGTTTCTGGCTGCAGGTTGAAGATAGTTGGGATGGAGACATTTTATCTCTGCTGTGGAGATCTCTTTAGTTAGAATCTGGTTCCCGTGATTTGTCCCGGTGTTTGCTTATATTTTGGTGTTTATATCTTCTTTAGCCTACTGTTTGTGATATTTGAAAGTCTTGTCAGTGTCCACACTTGTGCTGCCAGCTTGATCTCAGACACCACACAGAGAGGAGAAATTAAACCCCAGTAATGCTGACGGCACCAAGACAACATTTATCCCAACTGTGCTACAACTGCCAATAACAACAAAGCATTAATGATAGAGTAATAAAAGCAGTAATAATAGAATCAAAGACAAAGAAGATAGTAACAGATCAGAAGAACCAATAAAAATGACCATTTTGCCACCCTCAATGAAAAGAGAGATCTGTAATAATAATATAGATACAAAGACAAAGCAAAAAATGATATACAGTAAATATCTACTAAATACAACAACTGTACCATGTGCTCATCGATGGGGCTTTTGGGGCGGGGGAGTAACTGGATCACCAGTGTGTGATATGGATCATGGGTGTGTGGTACTGGATTAGTGCACTGATGGATTTGTAGTTGGGAGCAGTGTTGGGATGTGAAGCCTGGTGGGAGGAGTTGGATCACTGTGGGCATGACCTAGAGGGTATACATCCCTCCTTTTCCTTTGAGGGTTCTCTGCTTCCTGCCTGCTGTTCCATGGACTGTTTCTCCTCTGCCATGTTTCTCTGTCTTGGATCTAGCCCACTATGGACTGAAACCACTACAAACTGTGAGCCAAAATAAACATTTCCTCCTTTAACTTGTGAGCATTGGGTATTGTCTCAGGGTTGAGAAACTAGCTTTAAGAGAAGAATAATACTAGAAGTGGAAGGGACAAGGAAAAATAAAAATGAAAGTAGCAAAACTTGAAAAAAAAAAGAAAAGATGAAAAAGAGAGAAAAATAAGGAAAGCATCTAATTAAAGAACAAAAGAAAGTTAATAGGATTAGGTAAAAGTAGTATGTGGCCAGAGTGGCTTCCTATCTCGTGCCCCTCCCAGCTGGAGCTAGCCCTGCCTAAACTTCTCCAGGTATCTGTGCCTGGCCCACCTTCTCTTCATGACTCTCTTGCAGCCATCTTTTAACGAGTCACCGTGGTTGGGTAACCCAAGGAGCTCTGAAGTGTGGGTGTCCTGTAACTTCCCACTCCTTGGGTAGGTCAGCCTTAAACAATTAGCTGTTTCCCAAAATGACTCTCAAATATGGGTGCAGTGGATTTCTTTTCCAACACTGTGCTGCCCCACGTGGAACTAGTCACATTCAGAGTTAAATTCCATCCTGCACTGGCAGTTTCCGGTATCTGCGGGCTTTCCCTGAGTTCACACTGAGCCTAGTCCATTGTTACCCCTAGGGCTGGCTATATTTTCTGGATTTACCTTATGGTTCAAAGACAGGGTCTTCGCCCAGGAGGCTGAGGCAGCTTTCTAGACTGCTACATTCCTTTCTCGGAATTGCCATCAGTTTTTCTCTGTTTCTCTGTGATTGTTGGCTTTTCTGTTGTCTATTTCTTGACTCCCTGAGTTCATCTTATTTTTCTCTTTGCAAAGTTGTTTTCCAGGTGTCTAGATTCCAAGCCCTGGAGAGGTTGTGATGTCCTGCTGGCCTTTACTCTAGAGATGCTGTATTTGTTAATTATCTTATCCATAGCAACAGTTTTTCTGTCTATCTGCCTATATCGGTCATTTTTTTTTTTTTTACTAGAGAAACAGATATAACACAAGATACATGAATGCATAAAAAACTACAAGGCTGGCTACGATGGTCACTCACAGAGCTGGGTGAGGAAGACTGCAAAGGGTGCAGTACATGAAGGCTCAAGGATTCAGTCCGAGGTCTGCAGCCGACTGAGGTGTGCGCCCGTACTCCCTGTGAGTCTGTATCAGGGGCTGATGCGTGTGCAATGAGAGGCTTAAGAGTCTTCACCAGAAGCTGAAGAGTCTGCACTAGAAGCCAGGAGATGACTTGCAAGCCGAGGGCAAAGACTGGAGCTCCTCAAGGAACTGTAGATGCACAGATCCACCCTTCCTCATTTCCCCTTCACACCAGCTGAGCTATGAGCTCCCACTGGGTGGTTCTTCTTCACCCTAAAGTGTAGAATTGCTGGGCTGATTTAATTAAGCTTCTCTTGACTAACTTTTCCCAGTTGACACAAGCAATCATGCGTTACACTATCTATCTATTCACATATTTGTACACGTGTATATAATTTAAATACATACAATAAAAATTTAACCAAATAGACATTACTACTGTGGAAAGCATTTTGTATGAAACATTAAAGGTACTGAGAAAGTAGTTGAAATTTTACACAGAATTCACTGATCTTTACAAATTGCCACGGCACTAGTGTTTAGGGCGTGGGACTTGTCCTTTTGCACACCCTTCTCTCTCTAGTCCTCTGATCTTTAGGCCTCTCTGATGAAAACTCAGAGATGAGAATTGATTCACGTTCTTTCAGGTTGGCCTCACTTCATATTTTTATTCCAAAGAGTCAGCTAAAGGTCCACTAGATTCCATCTTTCCTAAGTGAAAACTTGTCCCCTCCGATATATAAAAGATTAATAAGAAAAAAAGTATGGAAAATAATGTCAAAAAAGACCCATGGACTTGAGACAGTAACTTAGCAAATATTATATTTTCCCACTTTGCCTCAGCTATTTTTAGGGAAATAAAATGACTTGGAGACAGAATTATTTTGAAAACCTGTCAGATCTGTGTCTTCCCTAAATTTGATGATACCTTTTGGTCTATATTTTCACATTTGTGTTACATTTTTATGTCACCAATTTCAATATTGATGGTATTAGCTTGTGTTAAAAATTATAATTTGAGTTATATTCCATATAGCTTTCTCAAATATGTTTCTTTTACTTACCATTTTTCCACTATTATCAAGACATCAGTTTAGGAGCATATAACTCTGGCTGTTAATTTTATCTGCTGCATGTTATTCAATCAGCGGTGAGTTACTGTCTGTGTATGTGCATAGGTATCAATATTTTCATGCAAAGTTGCACCGCAACATTTCTAAATTTTCTATACCCTCAAATGGATGCATCGGTGTAGTTAGTGTGTGAGTCCTTACTTGTGTGTTTATTTTTCTGAAGACAGAAGCACACTGTTTTGTAGCAGTACTGAGATGCCTTGGGGTCCCCCAGTGTTCAGTTAAATTCATGATCAGGACTTGTATAGAGATGACTGATGTTTCTTCATATCACAGTGCCCTGGAGAAAAATCAAGGACTAGGCAAAATCAGGTGCTCCTCATGTTGAATGCTTTGCCTCTATCATTTCTAGAAGCCATTTTATGACTACTTGAAGAATTACTAAAGACACAGTTAGACCCATCAAAGAAAAATAGGCATCTCTTCCAGAACAGAAGTCGGCCCTGAGGCCGTCTACTTCCTGAGAATGTGGGGGTCATTTGGAGTTTCCCATGCTATATCCTCTACCTCCTGCCTTCCACCTCCATGGTGACATTTGAGGTGATGACAACACTATGTAAGGAGCAGCTGGGAAGGGGTTGGGAGGGCAGAGATCCCCAGTCTCAAGGTACCACTCAGGTCTTTAATTACAATGGGCATTGTTGACTGCATGTTGACACATTCCTGAGTGGTGTGCAGAAAAACCATCAATTTAATGAATTCTCTAGAATGCACTTACTTTCACCAGAATTAGTGTTTACTGGTCAGTTTCTAAAGCAAAACGGAAGCATGATTTTTTAGAATTTAAGGTGAGAAATAGCTGATACAACAATCCTTGTCTTTCAGAATGATTATTTTTGCTTTTGACAAGATGTAAAAAATGGATTTTGTTTTGGTTTGTGTTTGGATGCCCCCCCACCCAAGCTTCATGCAGTCATGAAGGCAGCTGAGTCTAGTGTTTGTGATTGGTCTGTTGCCTAGCACTGGGATTGGTTGTGTGAGTGCTGTATCCACCCAGGGGCAGGTAACCTGCATACAATATAAGGGAGAGGAGGTGTGTTTTTCCTGTTTTGCCCTTTTTGTTTTTGTCCTTTGCCATCACCATGAAAGGCTGCTCCTCAGCCATGCCACCCTGCCTTGGAACCAAGGTTGGAACCTGAGTATAGTCTAAAACCTCCAAAAACTGTAAGCTAAGTAAGCCTTTCCTTCCTTCATTTTGAGTGTCAAGTATTTGTCTCAGCAAGGAGAGAAAAACAACCAAGATGGATATGAAATTGATGGGTTGAAATTTAGTGGATGAGTTTTTACCTGACACTATCCAAAGCACAAACATTCATCCACTGTGGCACCTGTAAGGATTTAATGGCTCTGAACAGCAGCCAGGAGATCCACAGAAGGCCATCACCTCTCAGACTTCAGTTACAAGGCCTGCAACTTCTTGGGAGGATTTGGGACAGAGAGGCCATAGAAGAGGCTGCGCTGGAGACTCCCCGCTGTGGAACCGTCAGGAGGAGGTTACGCATTAGGTGTGGCGAGAGAGGTGCTCAGACTTTGGATGTGTCAAGAAGCTGAGACATGAGGAAGGTCAAACTGCAAGCCCAAAGCTAAATCTTCCAGTGAATTCACCCACAATGGAATCCTGTCTACAATAGCAACTTGCATTTTAACCCAAACTGTCAAGCTCCAGGGCAAGGAATGAGGATTCTTAGCTCATTGTTGGAGTCTTGCTGTCATCGTGAGGGCTCCACGGGGCATCTGTAGGTGACAGAGCCAGCAGATGCTGTGAGGCCTGTCCCTTCACCTTCCCTCTGTCAACCCTTCTCAAGGCAGCAGCCTCTGTCCCCAGTGCTCTGGCCTCCTGTTGATTTGGCATTTCTTTCTCCCTTTGCTTCACTCAGTCTTAAAACAAGCAGGGGGGAAGGCAGGTTAATTGTCAGTCCAAATTCTTATAATGTTCTTTCCTTCACTGAATTCATTTATTCATCTGTTCATTCCTTGTTTATTCACATACACTATAGGTTCACCTTATACATTTACACACAGAAAAATTCCTATCACAGCACTGGGTGGGTACAATATGCTAGTCTCTAGACTGGGACAGAAGACCAAGGAGACACTGGGCACTGAAGAGTTGGATCACAACCCATGTGCCGTCCCAGGTCTTTGGAATGCAGTGGGAAGATGGCAGACGTGTTGAGGTAGGGGTGAAGTCAGAGCCAGGCTTGGGAGTGTCCAGGCAGCAATTGAGGCGAGGAGGAGCAGGGAAAGCACACCTCAGCAGGTTTCCTGGCTCCTGGGCGCAGCCTCCCTGAACGCTGCAGAACTGCATTCCACTGAATGAAGCCCTCTCGATGTCTTCTCTGCAACCAACCTCCAAAGGGGCTGGGCGACCACAGCCTCTGCAGGAGAAAGGGCAGCTGGCCTGGACGACTGGGCGAAGCACGCGTTCTGAGCATGCTCAGTTCTTCTGCCTGTCGGAGGAGATCAACCTCTCATTTATCTTCACACCCTATACTGTCACATAGCTGTGCATTGCATGAAGGCAGAGGTATGGTCAGAGAGTTGCTAGGTCCCTGACTCAGTGCCCACATTTAAAGGCCCTGAATTGAATGATATGTCCCTTGAAAGAGTGTTGTTACCATGTCTTCCTAGTACTCCATCCACCTTTTCTTCTGCTAATACATTCCCATCAACACTGAGCTCTTGGATGAAGGTTGACAGTTTACAGACTGCTTGAGATTTCATTTTCAGTATCTTTGGTTTGGTTGGGTATCTAACCATGTGCATGTGGGCTGATGAAACTTGGAATAATGCGGGTGCTTTCAATTTGAGTTTCTCCTTCCTCCTCCCGACAAGCTGGCTGGGAGTACTCAGGAAACCTCATCAAACCTCACAACCTCTGACCTGGTGGTGCATGGATGTCCGAGGGGAGGCATGGTCCTCTCTCTTGTGTTTAAACTCAGAACCCGAGACCAGAATTTATACAGTGTTGTTCTCACATTTGTCGAGAACAGTGGGCAGCATGAAAATCCCGGTTCTTGGGAATTAGAACCGGATTTAATCCCTGTCACTTCCTACGCGTCAAGGACACTCAGTGATACCTGGGGAAGCTGGGGACGAGAGGTTTCCACCTCAGCTGCCAGGTGGATGAGAGTACCAAGGGGCAGTGAGACCTCCAGTGTGACCCCTGAGCTCTCCGAACCCCAGTTGCTGCAGGTGTGAATCGCAGGAATTAGGGTGGCTGAAGAGTCTTCCAGCAGTAAGCATCGTGCTGCAGTGTCCAGGAATTAGGGTGGCTGAAGAGTCTTCCAGTAGTAAGCATCGTGCTGCAGTGTCCAGGTCACTCCTGGCTGGTCTCAAGGCCAGGGAAGGCCTTGGTGTGCACAGACAAGCCACGGAATCTCAAGGACACCACACTCGAGAATGACTCCTGGTTAAGGCGAGAAGCCTCAGTCTGGTGTCTCTGGCACTTCCCTGTCTGCTAGTGCTTCATAATTCCTTTTCATAGCCAGGATCCTGGAGGCTCCAGGCTCAGAACTTCTTTGTTTCACCTCTGCACTGAGATTTAATCATAGAAAAGCTCCTGTGACTTGGATCTCCTTTTAGGTTTTCTCATAGTAAAAGGATGCTGCTTTGTCTTGCATGGGAATGATGCTGAGAGTCTTTTTGAAATTTTTTTAGGCTGTGAAGGTAACTTGATTCAAAAAAATTAACAAGTGGCTGAATTTGGAGAAATACTCTGTGGGTGATATTTTCATTTTCTCTGTTTTCTGTGTTTAAATAAAATACAAACTGAGTGAAAACATGTCAGGAGACTCCACCTTTCTATCCTAGGGTGAATGAATTCCTTTGCAGCTCAGCCGTTTCCTGAGCCCCAGAGCCTGGAATACAGAAAACCGGTGACAGGAGGGGGCAGACCATGACCAAGGGAAGCAGGTGCCTAGGGACACAGTAAGGAACAGGGAATGTCTGGGTAAAGACTTCAGCAGCTGAATAATGAGACCCAGCATTAGAGGGAAGAAAGGCCCACGGAGGATGAATGCACCATTGGACTGAATGAGGGGCACAGAGGGTCTGGATCCAAAGTGAAAATTGGAGGTGCTGGGTTCAAGAAACAGGCATGCCTAGGTGTCCCCCAGTTTGGACACAGCAAAACACCTCACTCCTCTCTGCGCAGGCATGGAGGCGCCTTCCTGCTGTAGGGGATGAACTGAGCTAGCTGACGTGGTGGGCGTGAGACTGTGGTGAAGTCTCTGGCTTCCCTCCTATCAGACGTCATTTGAAAAGTATTGGTTCCACACACATGAAGCAACCATCTGCTTGAGCAAATAACTACCAGCTTCAGGAAACAATCACACCACAGCCCTTGGTGGGAGCAGGTGTGGGGGCGGTAAAGGTGGGTCCTCCCTGAGCCCCCCAAGCAGAGCCCCTGAGCGCTGTGGTAGGCACAGTGAAAACTCAAGGCACGAATGCTCTGGGTGGGTTGACGTGTTCTTTGTCCTGTGGTTTGGGAAAAGAACAAGGGATGTTTTGTAGAGTTTACAAGCGAAGAAGAGATCATAATTTATCTGCTACCGCTGACTCTAATTGTCCCTTTGGGGAAATCTCCTTTGTCACAGATGCTGCGTAACATGATCCAACAGAGCAGTCAGGAGAGAACTGCACTATACAGAACTAAATTAAGGACTTGAGTTTTCACACAGGTCACGCTGCATCTATCAGTCCCTGTGCCACCACCAGGGACCTTTCCTAGTAGGTTTCTGTCCCTCCCACAATTCTTATCTCTGCAAGGAATTCCTCCCCATGCCAAACACAGGATTGCCGCTGAGATCCTGAGGTGATGACACCGAGGCTTCCACAGCCAGTTGCCGATTGAACCAAAGATAAGACCATTGGCTGGGCCAATGTAATTGAAAATAACCACAGCAGAGGGCATAGCCTAGAAGCTATTTAACTTTTAGGGCTGACATTGCCATCTTCAGTCACGTGGAAGGAAAAAATGAGAAAACAGAAGAGAGGAGAAGAGTAAAGACAGAAAGAGTGAGAGATGCAGGGATGTGGAGGTGGGCACACACAGCCCCCACACCCTCCAAGCACAGGGACAGAGAAGCACGTGACGTGTCCCGAGGAGACAGAGCCTTGAATCAGGAAATGCAGGGTACAGCTGGCTACAGATTCTAGAACCATCTTGGCACCTGAGGTTGACTGTGTCAGCCATACCCTGCCCGTCAACAGTGCAACCTCCTTGGGGCTCTGAGAGAGTCACCTGTGTCTGTTCCATGTCTTCTTTGCTCCTTTGACTGTTTGCGTGCATCCTTGTACGTGTGTTCGGAAGCCCTCTGGATCCTATCTTTCATGGTGTTGCCCCTCTCCTTCTCCTTCTCTTCCTTGGTCACAGCAGAACGTTCTCCGTGCTTTCTCTAGCTCCACCCTCCTGCCTTCTCCTGTGTGTTTTTATTCTGTGCTGGTTTCACTTATGGAGAAGTCTGTTCCACTTCAGTGATTTTCTTTGCCCCTGCATCTTCTCTGACAGGCACGGAAAGGACTAGACAAGGACTGTCCATAGGATGGAGAGGGAGGACAATGTGAGTGTATCTGAAGGCTGGATGCATGGCCAGAGCTCCCACTCTGGCTGCTGTGGGGCGCATGCTGAGTGAACTCTATTCTGAACAATGCTGATTAAAGTGAGTTTTAAATCTGTAAAAAAAAAATTTTTTTTGTCTCAAAAGAAGGCAAAAATACAACAAAGCAAAACCCTCCCAGCAAACAACCTGGAACTGCAGACCTCAGTGGCAGCAGCAACCCTGAGAGCCCAGCAGAGTGGCTCTGAAGTCAGTTTTCCCAGGGGCACGGCCAATCCAGGCGGCTTTGACTAGTTCTGTCTTCATGCTGCTGTCACTTGGGGAAGAAAATCTGCTCAGTGCAGAGCTGAGAGAAAATCTCTCTCTTGATCAGGTATTATCATAAGCCAGCCTTCAGGCAGGCTGGTAGCCCAAAACACACACTCACTCACAGATAACCTCAAGCTGGCAACTTAATGAAAAGTGGCCCTGGGTGGGCAGAGACGTAAGGCTCTGGGATGAGCCAAGTCCTCTTAAAAGGAGCCGTATTTAATCCAGAGCTCACTCAATTATCAAAGAAAATTTCCCAAAATAGAATCTGGAAGTCAAAAATCAGGAGTAGCAATTGAGGAAAGGAACCCTGAGCTGAAGTCAGCAGAAATAACAGAGGAGATTCATGTCCGTGGCAATTCAGATACCAGAGTCACCAGAGACAGAGCATGACACAAATGTGTTTAATGGAAATGCAAGTTTGAAAATATAAGCACAAAGCAAGAGAGCATAAAAATACACAGAAAAGAAATAGAGCATCTAGAAATACTGCACATGCATACAGCATATAATTAAAATTAAACACTCATTGGATGGAATCAACACATTAGATTAAAGTGAGGGGGAAATTACTAAAATGGAAGTGATTCTGAATAAGTTAAACAGAATACAGAGCAAAAGACAGTGTTGGTGAGTAGGAGAGAATGGAGGAGATGGCAGAGAGGGGACAATCCAGCCAGAGAGGAAAGGGAGAGGGCAGGAAAGGGAGAGACAACATCTGAACAGATAGGATCAAAGATCTCCAGAGCCTGTAAAAGCAACCATATGGCGCTCTAAGAAGGGACAAATGTGTCTCAGGAAAGAAAGCAAACAAAAGATGTTTTCACAGATACAAAACCAAGAAACACTAATCCAAACAGAAGTAAAGTGATCCCAGATGGAAGATCTGCAATAAAAGGAAAAATGACCGTGTCTGGAGCGCAGGTGCTTATCCAGGCCGCCTGGCAGCCGGCTGCCGGGCCTGTGGTGCGCCGACTCGCGGTCTCTGACTTTATGACAGTGGAAGTCATAGGCATTCAGCAGAAACTGCACTCAGGGTTTGGGAGTTTGAATTTTGATCCTCTCCCAGGCTAGTAGTTTGCAATATGATCCCCACCAGTGATGCCAGGCAGCAGCACTGAGCATAGCCCCCAGGCATCCCTGAGACCAGGAGGGGACACATCACACTCTGCCACAGCCCGTGGTGTTTGGCAGTGAGATGTCCTCTGCACGGTTTTCACAGCTGGGTGAATTTCAAATGTGAGGGATGGAAGCCCATCATGGGCTCATGAGCATCTCTGTGAGAAGCTAAACAATTGGTTTGGAAATTAAAACAACAATGACAATACGGTATGAAATTGCTGTATTTGACCAGTTCTTACCTATATCTGGAAGTATGGCAGCTTCATAGGGGTCTAACTACTAAAGTGCAGAGACACAAAGGGTACAGCCCATGAGCGAGAGAGAGGCATGGTGAGGTGACCACTAGGATCAACTTTCTTTCCATCCGGGAAATGCACAGGACTTGAAATCAGTCTTTGGTGTGCGATGATGCTCTTCTTCAAGAGACAAAACAGGTGGTAGCCAACTTCATTTTTCAAAAATTTTTGCATTTTAAAAAAATAATAAATACAAATAACTAGCTCCTGAGCTGATGGAGAAAAGATTCCAAAATATGCTCAGCAAAAAATGTAAACTGTGAGATACATAAAACACATTCATAAGAGAAAGGAAATAAACCTGAATATATTGCAAATGATATATAGATGTTCTAAGTGATCTGTTTAAAAGAGAACAATTGTCAGGCTGGGTTAAAAATCACCCACTTATCTGCCACTTAAGGGTAGAATTGCCAGTACTGTAGATATAGATGAAATTAAGTGGATGAAAAAAGACTTATCAAGAAAATATTATAATCACTAAGTAAAGTTAAGACAATCATAGGGAGCGCAGATAGAACAGATGCAAAATCAAGGTCAGGCAAATAGTGGTAAAATGTACAAATCCATATGACGCAGTCAGCATCACTAAGGGAGGTGGTCTCGACCTCGGAGCCTCACTCTCCCACACAGAAGCAGACAGGAGGTGTCGGGCAGGGTTGGTGACAGCAGTGGCTTTGGTGATATCACTGCTCCCAAGGGAAAGTGTTTGATGTTCCTTCAAACGGTGTGGTAGTTGTGAAAAAATGTTAAAAATACTCCATCAGCCTAAGGTAATTGCCAGACATCCTTCATTTGTTAAAGATGATTTTTAAAAAAAATCTTAAGTAGATGTTGGATTCTATGGAATTGTTGATTCTCTGAGTACTGAGATGATCAAATTATTTTTCTCCTTTAATCTGCTAATGCAATAAGTTATGTTTCAAGTGTATTTGTAATGGCTCCTTGAAGCAATTTTATCTCGACTGCTTTAAAATGTTGTCACATCATTCTAATGTCTCTTGTATGATGGTATTGTCATCGATCTATTGTCTCCTTAAATTCAGTTTTAAATATTTGTGACTCTTGGTGTGATGAATGATTCTCTGTTGAAAACTGCATTATACATATTACATTACGAGACCTTGAATCTTATTTAAACTTTCATTTCCTTGTTTCTTCTCTGACCCTTCTCTTGTTGGTGGGGGCACTGTTTGGCTGGGGTAGAAGTTCAGGTTCCCCCGGCCTCTGTTGACATAGAGCACCAGGGTTCTACTGTGTTTATGGCCATGCAGGATGGGGCCTCTGACCACCCAAGGTTCCCCTGGAGTGCTTCTGGCTTGAGTAGTTCCCACTGGACAGTCCAGAGCTGAACTGAGCTGGCCAGAAAACAAGAGGAGCCAGGGGCAAAGCAATGGCATCTTCAAAATCTTGATAGTAAAAGACTCTTAGCCAGGAATGTGATACTCCTAACCATAAATCAAGCCACGCCAAGCAGAGATGCTAGCTGGACCCCAAGTGAAGTGGAAGGTCACTGGATGGTAGCTCAAATCCACACAGAGAAATACAGAGACTCACTAAAGGCATCGCACAGACGTTATGTAAGTCAAGATAAATATGTATTCACTTAAAATCTTTTCCTATTTGTTTTAAGAAGACAAACACATAACACAGAATCTGTAAAGCTGTGCTGATGGACTTATGATGTAGGAAGAATTAATTTGCATGCCAGTGATAGTACAAGGGGAGAGGAGGGAACAGTGAAATTGGAGCAAAGTCTTGCACGTTATTGAAATTAAATTAGTATTAAAGTGCGCTAGATGGCATTGAGATGATAGCTGTAATCACTGGGTCAGCTGCCAGAAATAACACAAACAGTTAGCAAAGAAACAACAAAGGGATGAAAAAGATACATTAGAATGCATTGAACACAAGAGCCTTAACCCCACAAAGTACAAAAGAAGAGAAACAGACATAAGTGTGGGAATATAGCTCAGCGGCACAGCACCTGCCTGGCAAGTGTGAGGCTGTGAGTTCAATTTTTGGTAAAAAAAAAAAATATATATATATATATATATATATATATATATATATATATAAAATAAAGTGACATATAGAAAGCAAACAGCAAAACAGGGAACACAGGTCTTCCAGTATTGGTAATTATTTCATATGTAAGTCAATCAACTACCTCAATCAACAGAGCTGAGGAGAATACACTTACAAAACATGTCCAGCCATGTGGTGTCACAAAGAGACAATCGTGGTGGAAAGACACAATGACTTGAATAGCTGGAGGGACTATATTAAAATCAGATTAAGGGGACTTTAAGAAAAAATAAATATGGGAGACAAATTCAATATTTTAAATGGATACAGTTCCAATCACCGAGGAAGACATAACACTTACAAATAGGCACCTAGCAACAGAGTCCCAAAAGGTGTAACATACAAAATAAGACCTGGTAGAACTGAAACGACAAATAGTTCCACAAGTGAGTTAAACTCAATGCCTCAACTTCAGTAATGGATAAAACGGCACAACTGATGATGATCAGTGAGGAAACAGAAGTCCTCAGCCAGTCCTCTTGTATACAGTCTACACCTCATTAGAATCTACAGACCCCTGCACTCAAAATCGGGAGGGTATATGTACTACTCAAGTACACAGGAAACACTTCTTCCTAGGTTAGGTGGTAGACCTCAATAAATCTTAAAAGACTGAAATAATGCAAAGAGTATCCCTGACCACAATGGAATTAAGAGAGAAGTCAATTACAGAGAACAATTTGAGATATTCCCAAAGCTGTGGAAATGGAGCTACAAATGGCTAAAATGGTCAGTGGTTCCAAACATCACGAGAAAAATTAGAAAATAAGAGGAATGACAAAAGGAACTCGGCATGCCAACACACATGGAATGCAGCTAAAGCAGGGGTGGGAGGGGAAATTTAACTGTAAATCATACGCTTTCAAAGAAGAAAAGACTAAACACACAGACCAAATTTCTACCATGAGAATGTAGAGGAAAAAAATCTCTAAAAGAGGTGAATCTCACTGGATGCGCATCAGAGCCCAAACAATTTGATTTGAACAAATTGGATCTTGATTATCCATCACATGTGTAAACCATCAGTTCTACCTGGGTCACACATATGAATAAAAGCAAGTCTTGAAAAGATAGTGTAAGAAAGCATTTCAGAGAATTGGGGTTCTCAGAGGATTTTAAATTGAGAGACCTATATATAGACACAAGCAGATACACACAAACTGACACACAAGCACATACATCTTTTTAACCATAAAAGAAATAGAGATAAATGTGATGACATTAAGATTACAAACTCCTGCTTACAAAAGATACTAGGAAAGTGATGAAGCAGCCCGCAGCGTGGAAGAAGACTTCCGAACTACTTGCAGTTGACGATACCTACAGCTCCTGGAGAGCCGCGACTCGATCAAAAGCACAGAAAAAATAAGACAACAAAATGCCCAAACAAGCGCTTACCTGAAGACTCTAGTCAGTGTGTCGATAAGAATGAAAAAATGTTCAGCGACATTATTTAATATGGAAACGTGTGTATAAACCACAAAAAGTCACCATTTTTATCATATCAGATAATACCAAAAAGACTCACTGCTGAGGATATGGGGCACCTACATTCACGTCTGAGGAGAGGTAGAAATGATCACTACTGCTGTAGAAAGTTGATTTCATTCATAAAACTGAGCTGGTAACTTCCCTCTTAGATATGTACAATATATATATATATATATATATATATATATACACACACACACACACAAAGTGTACATATAGATCATATACATCAATTTCACTTGGAATGATGTTAAGCTTAAAAAACTTCAAAAGCAGAATTTTAATTAATTAAATTAAAATTTAATTAATTAATTAAATTAATTTTAAAAATTAAATAAGATACTATTGACAGAAGTAAACTACAGCTAAAATACGATATGAGTGGACCCCACTAATTGAATGCAAGTCAGTCACAATAATCATTCTGGAGAGAACAGCACAACCAATGCAACCTTGATCAAAAAGAGCAAAACTGAAGGCATCATAATAACCAACTTCAAAAAAATGCCACAAAGCCATAGTAAAACAAGCAGCATGTTACTGGCATAAAAATAGACAAATAGTTCAGTGGACTAGAAAATTGGGCACAGGAACAAAGCCACACAGCTATAGCCGTCTGATTCTTGACAAAGGGACCAAAAATACATGTTAGACAAAAGACAGGCTTTTAGCAAACGGTGCTGGAAACGGGATATCCGTATGTAGAAGAGTGAGACTAGAGCACCGTCTCTTATACTATACAAAAATCAGTTCAAAATGTATCAAAGGCCCGAAGGTTTGAAACTGGTGGGAGAAAATATGAGGTAGTCACAAGCACAAGCCGAGACTTCCTCGACGGCACATCCACAGCTCAGGGGCGGAAGCAGCAAGAAGTGACGACTTGGACCCCATCGGGTTAAAAGTTTTCTGCACAGCAAGGGAAACAGTAGTGTGCAGAGGGAGCTACGGGTGGGGGAAAATCTGTGCCAGCTACTTTCCCACCAAGCACTGATACCCGGAATACATAAAGAAATAAGAGAGCTTAGCAGACACAGAAAACAAATGGGCCCGCGAATTGAAGAGGACATTTACTTCAGTTCGGTTCTCTAAAGGAAGAGTGAAAATGACCCACATGTGTGAGAAAGTTATCGAGCCTCTCCAACCTGTGAGGGAGATGTAAGTCAGAACCACCGCACGGCCCCCCCTCAGCCCGTCACCCTGGCTGCCCTCAAGAAGACAGACCACGGCTCGTGCTGGAGAGGCCGCAGGCAGAGGGAACTCTTCTGCTGTTGGTGGAAATGTGAGTTAATATAACCACTAGAGAAATCAGTATGGAGAGTCCTCGAAAGCGTAAAAATAGAGCCACTTTCTTCCCGGTCAGGGCACTCCTGCGAGAATTAGCTGGTGGGCTACAGAGACACCCGCAGTGCAGTTCACAAAGGCAAACGCAAGGAAATGGCCACGGGGCCCACCAACCATGACTAGATAAGGAAATGTGATACATACCAAAGGAAAATTAAAATTTTAAATAAAAGCCGGCCAAGAAATCCTGCCAAGATGGCCACCAAAGCCAAATGGACGTGTGTCCCCAGACAAGCCCGGTAGCAGAACATCTCTTCCTTTGTGTAGCTTACGGCTCTGCAGTGCAGCCTGAAATGAATAAACTCCCTTGGCAGCCCGGGATGCCACCCACCCCTCCAGTCGTGATGCTCCAAGTCTGCCTCCTACTTCCTCTCCCTTTACAAGCCCTGAAACTGCCCTGGCGAGGCAAACTCTTTGGGCAGAAATCCTGGCCAAGCGCAGTGGGGTAGTAAACTCCCTGCTAAACCTCCGCAGTGCTGTTTCTTCCCGTGTCCAGTCCATTTCCCATGACGCAGGTAACAGTGGAGTATTACACAGCCATCAAGAAGAACAAAATCATGTCATGTGCAGGAAAATGGATGGACCTGGAGATCACCATGCTAAGTGAAATAAACCAAGCATAGAAGTCCAAGGACAGGCTCCCCTCAGGCGTGGAAGCTGAAAAATAAACATGAAGAAAGATGATATGGATGTAGGCAGATGATTATTAGAAAAGGAAAAGGGGGTTATGGGGAGAGTGAGTTTAGAAGAAGGTGTGAAAATGATCACCCTGTGTTACATGCACCCACAAATATGCCTGATTTAAAATGAACCCTACTATTCTGTGTAACTAAGTTGCACTGATTTGAAAAAGAAAAGAAAGTCGTAACTGTGAGAGAATAAATATGACACTTTATCTGGTTGTAGTGGTCATTTCAGGATGTTTGTACCTATTGAAACAACAAATTTTATACTCTAAATATGTACAATTTTTCCAACTATCTTACTAAAGCCAAAAAAATCCTATGACTGTTTACACATAAATCCAGAAACAGTCGATGTGAATTTGTACCATTAGAAGTCTGAACAGTGTTACTTTTGGGGGGCACATCTGGGCAAGCTTGGGAACCCGGCACTCGGTCATATTTATGACAAAAGCCCTAGATCTGCAGATGTCTTCATTTGATAGAAGACCTCTGACTGGACCCCCGCGCTCTTTTCTTTGGTAGCATCCCTTCAACATTTTGAGAAATTTGTTTTGAAAGTTCTCCTTGGGTCTTCCCAGCCGCACTGGACAGGGGCACTGTGCTCACACTCACCTACAGTGTGGGGACCCACTGCTGCCCCACCTCCGTGCTCAGTCTCAGTCCAGAGGGCCATCCCAGCCGAGCTGGAATGAGGGGGGCATCGTCCTTTGATGGGGTGCTCTTTTCCCAGGATCTGCGCTTCACCGCGGATTCTCCTGTCTATGGAGAGCAGTGAGAAAGGCTCTCCAGATTCATGGGTCTGTCACTCACCAGCTGGCTTCCTGTCCAGCCAACTTCTACCCATTTCAGAGCCAGTTACACAGTGAGCAGCCACAAGCATCAATGAGGCCAAGTAGCTAAAGGCTGGGCAAGAGATCTAACAAGTAGAGGCCAGGAGGTTTGGTGGCCCATGGTCTCAGGCCAGGTGCCAGGGCCGATAGCAGACCCCTAGGGAGGGCCGGCTCTGGCTGGCCCTGAGACAAATGCTTTATGGGTGGTTTTCAAATCTGCAGCTGATTCATTCACTCCTGTGTTAACTCACACTCTGCCCAGACCCTTCTCTCCCTCATTTCCCTCACTCCCCATCTTTGGAATTACAGCATTCTACAGAGCTACAGGCAAAAGCGGCTGGAAAAGTATTCCCTTCTCTAGAAACGAGAGTCTGAATTGATGCGGAGCTCCTAACCATAGAGAGCAATATTTAGGGAAAAGGAGAGAGAAAGAAGTGCTGGAGAAGAGACAGGGAGAGTGCTCATGTGGACCCGGGAAGCGGGAAGCCGGAGTCGCCCTTCCCAGGCAGGGCAGTGGCAAGCTGAAGGGGTGAAGGTGCAGGGCAGCCAAGCAGACCCAGGCTGGGCACCTCCGTCTCCAGCAAGAGTTCCCGTGCTGCTCTCAAGGAGCTCCAAGCAGTGACACATTCACTACCATGGCCCAGGGGACAAGGGTGGGCCAGTGACAACCGGAACTGTACAGCCCAAGCTGCAGTGGCGTCCCTGATGGACTGGACTTCCACACACCTTGGCACAAGAGGGGAACGGAGCCCACTGACAGTACGACACAGTGTTTCTGAAGATCTGCTGTATTAGCAGCTTTGTGTCAAGGTTGACCTGATGAAGAGAAAGGAAGGCCAAGTAAACTATCTTCCACATGCCTGCTTGACAGGTAGGACTGCACTGAACAGGGAAATTTGTTCATGTTCATCACTGGGGTGACAGTGGGCTCAGCATCTACCTCCCAGTCTTGGTGTCACGGTTCACATGTAGATGTCCCCTTAGAGCCTCGTGTACACATAGGTGAGGCTTTTTGCAGGCAGCTGGGTCTAGGGTGTGTGGTCTGGATTAGTTTCCTAGTTGGGTTGGCATAGCTCAGGTGTGGCCGAATGGATTTACTGAAGAGGGAAGCCCTGCCCTGAATGTGGGTGGCACCTATCAATAGGCTTGAAGCCAGGACAGAATATAAAGGGCAGAAAGAAGACTTGCTGCCTCTTACCCACTCTGCCATGGGCACTCTCTCTCCTGCCATGCCACCCTATGGGGAGTCAGCTGACTATGAACCGAAACCTCTACACACTGTGAACTGAAACACATCTTTCCTCTTTAACTCGTGGGCATCAAGTGTTTTGTACCAGCAATGAGAAAGTAACTAAGACACTGTTCCACAGAAGTTTGCTTAATTGATGACGCCCTGGAAGGTGTCTGACATGAAGACACCACCTACTGAGCTAGGTGCTGGCAATGCTGTAGTGAACACACGGGGTCCCATCCACACGGCGGCAAATCCTGTGTGATCAGAGGGCACACAACATTCCCTCCTGAGAATCGACAGCTCTGATGTTTCCCTACCCATCTGTCTTTTTTTCTCTGTCCTCTGAAGATGCTGCTTATTATTATTTTTATGAATACCTTCCCAGTGTGCATGTGTTTTAAAATTAAACATTCATAACAGAGTTCCAAAAAATGCATTAGTGGAATCAGTGAATCAATCTCTCATGAATATTTTAATTTTGGGGTGGCCCAGTTCAGGTAACTTAGGTAACTTATGTTTTATGTCTTTAAAGCGAAGGAAGAAGGCTGAGGTCTGGGATAGAGTTGGAGATTCTGCGTGAACAATCCCACACATAGATGTCTGTAGGTCTGTCCGTTGTGGGTGTGCACACGCGCTTGTGTGTGTGTGGTGAAGGAGAGGGAAGAGGGGACTAGAAGCTCAAGGCCTGCTAACTGCCTTTTATTCTCAGCACTGATGGAAGCTGCGTGTTATAAATGATCCGTGGTCCCTGTGAAGGCTTGGGAAAGTCAGCCCCTTTCCAAAACCCTTGAACTCACTTCCCCTGCAAATCAATGCCCATGAGAACCGTGGAGTGGAGTGAAAACACGGCAGTGTCTGGACCTCGCCCCACAGTCTGGCTTCTTTGCTCCTGTGCCGGGAGGGTCTGGACATTTGCATCTTCCAAAGCTCTGTTGAGCAATCCACTGGGATTCACAACAAACTTGTGTACTCAGGACTCTGCTGCCTGCAGTGGGTAACCCAGGAGAAAGGTGCCAGGATCCCCACATCCCAATGCTCGTGGAAATCTCTCAAACAACAACAGTTTCCTTAATACTTTTTTTCTGTAAAAAGATCAATGCCAGTTTTTGCCACCGACAAGTTGCTTTTTGTATGGATGTAGAAAATGCCAACTCTAGTCTGTGCCTCCTCATTCACCCAGGAGGCCAAAGCAGCTCTTGGCCGTGCCCACAGCAGTGTGCCTGCTAACCCTGATCACATGTGTGAAATTACGGGAGATCTTGGCACAACAATGATCTCACCCGCAGGCCTGTGTGGAGCCTTGGATTGTGCATTTCTCACAAACCGAGAGCTGCTGCCGCAGGTCTGGGAGACACACTGTGAGTATCCAGGGCTATAGAGCACTTCCCTTCCCGCTGAAGTGCTGGAAGAGGCCTGGATGAAGGGAGCTCGCGTTCAACCCCGCGCCCCTGTCCTCTCCCTTCTCCAAACCATGCTCTGTAGCAGCCACTCACAGGGAGTGGGACTCAGCTCCCAGAAAAGCACGCAGAGATGTTCCCTCTCTGTGCCTGTGAGCCTCCCTTGCTCCCCGAGATGGAGTCGCCTTTCACTCCTCACTGGCCCATTTGTTCCCCAAACTTTCCCCAGAGTTTCCCAAGGAGCAAATGTGTGCTCCCAGTTTGGCATCTTGGAGAAAATAAGAGAAAGCAAGAAGGGTTCGAGTTGGGGTCTGGAAGTTGGCACCGCTCCAGTGGCTGGGGAGACAGTGGTTTCCTGAAAGGACTTCAGTAGATCTTTATAGCCATTGGTCAGAAAGACAAAGCACCAAGTCATCTCCCTCTGAATGTTTTTGAGATGCACACAATTTTATTTCCAATGAATCAAGTAACCATAATTGCATTTAATTACTGCCACATCATGAAATAGGTCCTATTTAGTATTTCCTTTTTCCAAAATATGTGTTTCTTTTACAAGCTTTGAAAATGAAAAATGTGAAAAATAAGTGTGATGCTTAGAGGCCTTAGAACAAATTAAAATATTTCTCACTAAAATAAATAGTGCCAGCTTCCCCACTCAATACTTGCTCCTTCCTAACTGGAGCAAATTAAGTTAGCACAGGGCCCAGGTGCATAAATACTGTTTTGCCCAATAATGAAGCTGCTCGAAGACAGGGGTAGTGAGTTACAATTGATCCTCATTATTCATGGTTTCTGTGTTTGTGAATTTGCTTACTCAGTGAAATTTACCTGCAACTCCCCCCCCCCCCAAGCAATACCTGGAGCATTTCTGTGCTTTTTTGCAGTTGTGCACAAAGCGGTGGAGATGCTGAGTCCTCGTGGTAAATACTCCCAGCCCAAGTCCACCAAGGTGAGGGTTTCATGGAGTTACCTGGTGGGTGGAGACAAGGGGGCCTTGTAGAGTGGCTCATAGGCTCTAGGCTAGGGCTGCGAGGACGAGGTTGAGCCCCAACTGCATCCTCTGTCAGTTGGTGGCCTTGGGAGCCAATAACTTACTTTTGAACCACGTTTGCTCTTTCGTAAAGAAGTTAGAATCCATCAGGATGAGTTGAGTTTAGGACTCAAAATGAACAGATACAAAAAATATTGCATCTCTAGGGCAGTCCCTCTCAGCAATTGCTTACTAGCCACCATCTGATGTTCACAAGGGCTCTAGCAAAGGCAATAGTGGAATCGGCTATATATATTCTGCTTTTCAGTATCCACCAAAGTGTGAGGCACTCTAGCTTCACCAGGCATCATGAACAAACCAGAGTTCTATACAGCGCCTTGACCAGTTTGGAGCATTAGACATTCTTCCTGCAGATTTGCACATCCATTGACATGCTAAAGCCTCCGAAGTGCTGAGCAGGGGTACCCAGGGGACTTTGTTTAATTTGGTGTTTCCAAATATATTTGACTATCAAATAGATTATTTTTTTCAAGGATCCTCTGTTACTATTCCACAGAAGAGTTGGTCCTAGGGACATGCAGGAAAAATGATCAGACCCATAGTCATTATGCAGTGCACTGCATCAGTCAGGGTTTCCCTCAAGGCATCCGGGCTTATAGGGTATGGTACCCCGATATGGTGGAGAAGGGTGGGTTTGGACCTGATGGTTTTGGGCTTTAGGCGTAGGTCTGTCTCGTGCAGGCCAAAGGACCAGGCACATTATCTGCCTTGCAAACTTCAGATCGTGTGTGAGGAATCCCAGTTCATCAAGCCGCAGGCACGATGGTCAGGACAAAGGTGCAGCGTCAGCACCCTGTGCCTGAGTGATGAAGGAACCAGGGTGACTTTTATGTGGGAGTTGCCCTTGTCCTCCAGGAAGTGGGGTCCTGTGGCGTCCTCTGCTGCCACAAGAGGGTCATGCAGAAAATCTCGGAGCTGTCAATGGGGAAGATTTATCTGCCAATGTGGAATAAAGTCCCTCCAAAACTAGTAGGAAAAGTTGTGGCCCATGGACATTGAGAAACGATAAGTATATATATTTTTGTTTTTCTTATTTACCTGCACAGAGGAAGGACTGGCTGGTTTGTGCCACTCTGGATGGCTCAGGTTAATTTATGCATTCAGTGATTAATATCAAGGACCAGCAAAATGATAAACAGTCCAAGCACAGGAAGAATGACCTAGAGTAAGCGAAATTGCAGTGTATCCCAGAGCAGGAAGAGTACACCTCAGCAAAACTGTGTCTAGACGGCCCTACTAAGAAGCAGGATAAATGGCAGAGTCTTTAGTATGGAAGGAATAGTGTGGGAACGTGTCCGATAAGCGTGGCGCAGCCCTCACTAAAAATAGCTTAAAGAATTAACGTACATATCAACCAAAAATGGGAGAATCTGCTAAATCACAAAAATGACACTGAAGGACTCCGGAGTTGCAGATTTGTTTTATTATTGTCTCCTGGAAAGGGAATTGGTCTTCTGGTGGCAAGATTTGGAAGAAAAGTCTCTTGGCCCAGCAATGAGTGTAGAGTAGGATGTACTGTGCAGAGGAGGTGGGAGAACCAGAAGAACAGAGCCTTGTCGGCCCTGCTGCTGGGGTACGTGTGCCCCCCACAACCCGCTTTCAGCAGTGTCCCAAGCTGAGCAGCATGTTCTCTGTCCACGTCACACTGAGACTCTCCCCAGGGCAAAGCAAGCCTCAGCAATCAGCCACAAGGGCTCTGCCCACCCCCATGCCCATCCCATCACCCTGCAGATAAATGTATCTTGAGTCATGTGACACGTTCTTCATATGTGTATGGCTCTTATTCAATCTGGCAGGAAACTTCCTGAAGACAAAAATTGGAATTTAAAGGCTTCATACTTCGGGAACTCGCAGAGATCATATTGCAGTACTCAATGCTGAGAAATATATTCTTGTCTACCTGAGTTTACTTACACAGACAATGAGAGACAGTGTGTTTGAAATGAGAACTGTTAAAGAAAACCTCAAGAGCAGCCCAGGCCCATACGTAATAAATATTTATTCAATGGCCTTAAAACCAGTATGAGTTCATCCCTCAGATCGCATTTGCTTGAGAGCATTTTTATTCTTTTGGTTAATATGCCTCTTTAAGCCCTGCTTTCAATTTAGGTCAGAAAGATAAAGAGGTGTGTTTCAGAGCTGCGCAGGGAGCACTTCCAGCCCAGTAAAAAATGCATAATCACACAGATCTGATTTGGGAGGGGGAATAAAGGCTTCCAGGTCCCCAGGCGTGTACCCTTCTGGGCAGAGTACGTCTGCTCTCAGCAGAGATGCTTGTCCACCTACCTTCTACACAGAGCCTGAAAATGTGGGTTTGCCACTCCTTTAGTAGAGTGAGAAGCACTTCTGAGGCCAGTTATGCCATGGAAATGGAAGAAACTCTCAGTGGGTCTAGGTGAAGCACGGAAATTGATTTCTCAGGGCCTCCAATCCAAGGAGAGCTCCTAGTCTCCTGGAACTTTCAGCCTCTTCCTGTGCAGCACAAGTACAAAGACAAGGGTCTTGCAGATAACAAAGTGCACTGCACGTTTTCAGGTTGCAGCTCACAGTGACCTGGCCCCATTTCTCCACCTGCCTGGTAAGAGCAAAGGCCAAGAAGGTGCCCTCTCAGCCTTTTCCTTCTGAAATGCAACCTTTCTTCTTCCACTCCCCAGTTGTTGCAATTCTGTTGCAAATCCCTGAGAATCCTGTGCACCCGAAGGATGCATAGGCCTGGGTTGCTAATCCCAGCACTTTCAGACATAGTGTGTCCATCAAGGCACAGATAACACCACTTTGGACTGGGGAGGCAAAGGTGTTTTCTGTGTAGGTTAGGTGTCTGCCTCAGCGGTTTCTCAGGACACTGCTTGCTTTGCAGGAAACAGTGAGGACAGTGTCATAAACATAGTGAAAGTTCCCGAGATTGTTGCAAGGAGCCCAGGTAGCTGGGAGAAGAGAGGCTGGGCTGCTCTGACTAATCTAGGTGGCTGGTCCCACCAGCTGTCCTCTTCCCGGGGGCGTTAGTTTGATGTGGGCCATTGCTCTGCTATGGGAGTCATGGTCCTGGTGGAATGTTGTGGCCTTTCATGGGGAAGGGACCCTAAAGAGTCTAGATATGCTTGCCATGCTCATTAGAGTGCCCTTGAGCACATTATGGGCGATGCACCCCTGGAGTGTCTTCAGTACTGGTAACCATAAAGTCCCTTCTTTTATCCGGCACTTCCATGGAAGCAGTCAGTCTTTTCCACATGACTGTATTCAGAAATCAGATGATGTTCTCACATTAGCTTGGGCATCTCCTTCTAGGGAGAAAGTTATCATTTTGCTATTCCACTGTCTGCAGGACTGAGTCTATTAATCTCTACAAAACGATAAGGATAATCTAGTGACCTTAAGGCTGACCTCCAAAATTGGTGGAGCTGAGGAGATTCATTCAGTTATCTTTTTGTATAATGTGAGGGCTGCTCCTTGGATGGACCTCTGTATTGGTCATCTCACCTTTTACTGGGACAAAATACCCGATACTGGCAATTTAAAGGAGAAGAGGTTTATTTTGGCTCAGGGTTTCCGAGGTTCCAGTCCATGGTTGCCTGGCTTTAAGGCAGAGATCAAGGTGGAAGGGTGTAGTAAAGCAAAGCTGCTCAGCTCATGGCATCCAGGCAGCAGAGGAAGAGCCTGAGGAAAGGGGCCAGAGACTAGCTGCAGCCGCTATTGTCATGCTTCCATGGCCATCCAGAATCCTCCAGAAGTACCTTCATAATCCTCTAGGTATCTTTCCAGCCAGTCAAGTTGATGACCAAGATTCACCATCCCAACATCCCTCAGGCTGTGGTCCTGACTCAGAGGTTTCCCTTTTTGTGAATATGACTTTCCCTGTGGTCAGTGGTGCAAGGCAATCAGAAAAATACCAGATCTGGGGGTAGCCCTCCAATGGCACAAGTGCTTTGAACAGCAGAGAACAGCTCAATTTAGGTCAATGCTTATAGCTAAGACTTACTTAGCATGTGCTCAGTGTCAGAAAGTGTGAAGATAGGAATTAAAGAGGCAGCTGTGGTTGCACTTGGTCCACTTTCTCTAAGTACGGGAATCGCAACATGATGCCAGAACTAGCTCCTCCACTTCCTGTTAGGAATGATGGTGCTCACATGATGCCATTGGGAGAGCAAGTCAGATCTGAAAACTGTGCCCCACAGTGCGTGGCTGGTGGTAAGAACTCAATAAACTATTTCAAAGCTGAAACTAAGTTTTGGTCCATCAGATGCCCTGTCCCTTAAGCATGCTCAAACCCATTTTCGCAGTTTCAGTTATATGCTTGGAATAGTGTGAGTTGAAATATAAGCCACATGGTGGATAAAAATAAAGCTGTGGGCCTCTGAGGTAGCACTGAAAGGAGATAATCTATACAACAGAGATGTGCACACTGCAGCCTGTGGGCCAAATAAAGCTTTATGTCTGTTTTTGTAAGTGAAGTTTATTGGAACACCAAAGCAGTCATTGTTTTTTTACCCTGTCTGTAGCTGGTTTTGCACAAAGCTTCAGACTTGCACAGTTGCGGTAGTGTGGCTGCATAGCACTCAAACCCAAAGCTTCTACTTTCTGACTGTTTGTTGATAACTCTCTGGCCTTTGCTGTGGCACAGCTGAGATTGCAGTAGAGTGAAAGGTCGGGCCTGTCCCCAATTTGAGTTTAGTGCCTAACTGGGGACTAAACCACTATGGACGGGGGGGCCAGTGGGAGCCCAGAAATTCCAAACCATGGGTGCGACTCGCTGTGGAGCTGCTTAGTGAGTTTGGAGGTTGACGCTGGAAATAATTCACCTAGCAGTGGCTAAGGCATCTTTTCATCAGTCTCTGTGTCCTTGATGTATTGAGCACCAGAGAAGTGCTGGGTATTGGGGACAAAGCGAGGAAATAAACTTAGTTTATTCTTTCATGGAACACACATTACAAGGGCAAAAGCCACAGACATTCACTTTAAGTGCTAGAGGCAAGATGAACAACGTAGGCAGAGTAAATCAGGAGCTGTGTATTAGGTCATGAAGGTTCTATTTAAGGAAGGCCTCTTCACAGGAGTGATGCTTGAGGAGAGAGGAGAGGAAACACGACTTGCAAATGTGCGAGCTCGAGAGCATGAAGTGGGAAATTATCTGTTATGGGAGCAATAGGATTAGTGTCATTACAACTCATAGGACAAGAGGGAGCATGGAAAGAGGTCCTACATCACATTGGCTGAGTGAAGGAAGAGCGAGGCTCCATCTTATTTTAAGGGCAGTGGAAAGCTTGGGGTGCTTGTGTTTTAAGGGATCACTCTGGCTGAGTTTGGAGGACAGATCATATGCATCCACTTGGAATAATGCAGGACTCCTGAATGGGCAGCTGAACTGTGTGTGTTTCCCTGGGTGCTAAGTGCACACACAGCCCTCACTGTGGCTCACTAGACTCTCGGCTCGTCCAGGTTCCATCCATATGCAGAAGGGCTGGAGAAAAGTTTGCTCCCACTGCCTCACCAGAGTAGAAGCCTAACCAACAATCTATGGAGTCCTCAGCTTATACAAAACCATCAAAGGACAAAATGGCAGGCTCAAGGGAGGCGGGACAGGAGTACTGGTTTACCTGTGGCAGAGCCCAAGAATGAGATGGGGCCACCATGCAAAGGGGTAAGGAGGATGGAGTGCAGATTGTGTAGAGGATAGTTAGAGGCTGTGTGTTCTGTATCCCAAGACAGCAGGGCCCAGGGATGAGCTCCCATCTGTAGACTCCTCTCCACTGACTTCTGTCAGGATCTTGGGAGAAGATTGAAAGACAAAATAAAGCAAAACATCAGAAACCTCTCTCAGAATTGCAATGGCCACTGTGCAGGTGCCAAGTTGGATGTGGACCCTGCAACCCTAATGCAGGTGGGTCTTGGGTGCTGGGAGAGGGACTAAGCCCTGTTGCCTGTTGGGTACAGGTAGGGACCTCTGTGCCCTGGAGGAGAGAATAAGAGGACTTGCTGCTGGAGAAGCTGCAGGAACAGACCAGATCATGTGTCCTAGCGTAGGGAGAGGGGCAGAATGGCTGGGAACACTCGTGCTCTAAAGGCAGGGACACAGACAGGCTCTGTCAAGACTAAGAGTGGACCAGGAGAGAACTGAGAGGGCACTCTACCCCAGGGGAAGGACAGTGTATGAGGGGTTATCACTGTAGGCCAGGCCTGAAGCACAGGGCAGAGTGGACGAGTTAAGGAAGACCTTCAGAAATCCACCCTGCAGTAGAAAACAAGGTAATGCTGGAGTAATTGGTACCGGTAACCATGGTAAAAACAAAGTCCAAACACATCTCAAATACTGGGTAGATGGACTTCTCCCTATCTAGTCACTTTCTAGCAGAAGGGCATTTCTACCTCTGGACATAAATCCTGGACATTTACATCATCCCCTGTGAGAGTCACAGGCGTAAATCAAAAGTTGGGAGGCACTGAAAATAATTCCCCAAAGCAAAATGATCAACTAACATGGGCTCAGGAGTGACTCATGTTGGAAATAATTAACAGAGACTTAAAATAACTATGATTAATATGTCAAAGGCTGTTTTGGAAAGGAAGACAGCATGTGGGACATATGGGGGCCAGTTCAAGACGGAGATTAGAAATAAGTATGATGGTAACAGAGATAAGAAACTCCTTGGGTGGACTTATCCGTGGACCCAACAGGTATCAGGGATGAAGTCAGCAGATGGCAAAATAGGTCAACAGAAGTGTCAGACTAGAATCCAAGGAGAACAAGTGACAGGAGAGAGCAAGTCCACTCGAGCAAGATCGATGACCTAACATAGGGATGAACTTAACTCTAGAAGGAAAAAAACAGAGTGTAGAACAAGAAATATAAGGAGAGATTATTACTGGTGATCTTCCAACAGTGACTAAATTCATAAAACTACATGTTCAAGAAGCTCAGAGAACACCAGCCACGTTACACATGCAACGAGAAAAACAAAAGGAGAAAAATTATGAAAAGTAGAACTCAGATATACTCTACTCACACTACCCAAAACCTAAGACAAGTAGAAATTCTTGAATAATTCAAAGGAAAAAAAAAACACACCTGATATAGAGAAGAGGGAAAGGTATGGATATGGAAGACTTTTTGTCTGAAACTATGTAAGTCAAAAGACAATAGGGTGGGATCTTTAAAAATCTGGAAAGCAAAAGTCTTTTTGTAATAAAGGAAAGATGGCTGTTTTTCAAATAAGTAAAAAAGAAAAGCCAGAAAATTTATTATTGGCTATCTGAAAATAAGTGTACCCGGGTATTCTTCAGGCGAAATAGAAAGAAAAATTTCCAGAAGTGGTTAAAATGAAGGTAAACATGAAATGCATTTGTTTTCAGTTTTAATTATTCTGTAATAAACTCACTGTGAACAGTAAAAGAAATAGCAAAGTTTCATGGGTTTATAAGATATATAAAAGTAATCTATAAGCCAGATGTGGTGGTGCACAGCTGTAATCCCAGTACTGTGGGAGGCTGAGGCAGGATGGCAAGTTCCAGCACAGCTGGGATGGCTTTTTGACTCTGTGAAAGCCTGTCTCAAAATAAAAAATAGAAAATAAAAAATAGAAAATAAAAAAGGCCTGGGAACACAGCTCAATGTGAAGGCCCTGTGTTCAATCTTTAGTACTACAGAAACAACAGCAAAGAAAAAGAAAAACAGTAACAAAAGAAGAAGGAAAATGTGTAACAATAGCACAAAAGATTGGTGGAGCCATGTGAACCATGGAGCTTTAAGGTTCTTTTTACCCATCAAAAGCAACGCAGTGCTGTTAGGGGACAGACTGAGGTCCTCCCGGGTCTGCATTCCTACCGCGGCCGTGGGAACACTGCAGAAAGCTGCCCGGCTCGTGCTCTGCTCTTGAACTCATGACGTTGCCCCCTTGCTCTTCCTGGTCTATGTTACTTCTTTCCTGTGGGAGCCACTGTCTGCTGCTCCTGATCCAGGCTTTTGGAGTTGCCTTTCCCTTCAACTGGAGCAGGTCTTATCAACAAGCCCGGAGCCTTCTCGGAAGTGAAATATGTCACCACCTGTCGTTTCCTCAGAGTGGACTTTCCAAACTGCACCATCTAAGTAGCTGTTTAATGTCTTGTCACTGTGTTTTCTTTCCTTTAGAGCACCAGTTCTCTGAAATAATCTTCTTTCTTTCTTTCTTTCTTTCTTTCTTTCTTTCTTTCTTTCTTTCTTTCTTTGCCTCTGTTCTGCTGCTCACTGCTAAATCTAGCAGATCCAAAAGGGGCCAGAGACGAACATGTCTCCTTCACCCCTTGTCCCCAGTGCCTGGAATGGAGCCTGACCACGGCAGACACAATCAACAAATGCTCACCAACTTATTGACAGGTGAGTGAGTCCTGTGGCAGGTGGAGGATGAATGAGGTCCTGCCCAGGCCCGTAGTCAGGGAGGGAGAGAAACTCAAGGTAAACTTTTTATGCATTAGTCCTTGGCAGATAGAAATTTGTTGTAAGGGAAATGAAGAGGAAGCACATTTCAGGCTATTGGAAGTCCCATAAATAAAGACTTGAAGACACGAAATTAAAGGCTGAGCAAGAGAACTGAAGGGTCCCTGGTCACTGAAATTTGCATCCCGCGAGGGGGGAGTTCATGTAAGTCTGACCTGGGGCACACAGTGGACGGGCCTGGGCTTCTTGTTTAGGACTGCTGACCCTGTCCCAGAGGCATGGCTGAGCCCTAAGCATCTTTGGTCTTGCATATAAGAAGAAATGACTGTGTTAAAAAATAATACTGCAGCCCTTGCAGGGGGAAGAATAACAGACGCCGTGCACATGAGCGACAGTAGCAGGGAGAAGCAGAGAGTGAGGGAACACGGGGAGAGACAGAGAGGCTGAGGCATAACCGGCAGGCAGGCTGCCCCATGAGATGCGGGAGAGGCAGAGTAAAACATCAACGGTTTGTCTCAAGATCAAACTGACAAGATTGGCGTTACAGCAGTTCTAGGTAGGAAATTAGAAGAGGTATGTGGGGGAAATGGTGGGAGACCACCCCGAGGCCCAGCTCCTGCTGGAGGGTAAGCTGGACGTGGTCAAAGGAGCTGACCCTGGGAGAGACAAACGAAAAAGAGCAAGAAATCAGATTGGCACTTTTGTATTTTTCCATAAATTGCAAATAATTAGATTCTATATTTCCCTCTAGCCTGTGGTTCTTTAATACATCATTCTTCCTTTTAAAATAAGCACAGCACAAAGAAAATATGCAAATATATCCACATGTAATTAAATATTTCCCAAAGAAAGTCCAGTTGCTTCTTCGTATCAATAATTCCTTTTCTGCAAGTTGCCATAGCTGCATCTTTCTTTTAAATATTGTTCATAGCGTTTCTAGTGTAATGTCTTCCTCGGTGGGTGCTCAATAAATGTTAGATGATAATAATTATATGCATCACTGAAACAGCAGCGCTGTAAACCCAGCAGCTATTGAATTCCAGAGCGTCAAAGTTTTAGAATTAAAAAAAGCAAAAGGAACTTGTTCTTCTTTTATATTATAGTATATTGTAACATTGGATCACAATCACAGGTTGCCAACTAAAGAACAAAAGCCGTTTCCTGTGATGAAGCTAAGAAGTAAACCAGCATTTATTGAATCCTTCCCATCGGTTCTGCCTCGCGTTTCCATAGATAACTAACCTGAAACAGACGTGGAGATATAGGATATTTGCCAGTGTTAGGCAGTTATCTCTATGGTGGCATTAGAAGGGTTTATCTCTTTCTTTTGATAAACTATTTCCTTTTTCTGAATTAATGAACATGCTTTGCTTTTAAAAATATACTTAAAACCATGCATCGATCTGTCTGTCTGTCTGTTTTTAATCATCATCCAACCTACCTACCCCCCAGCACTACAATGAGCTCTGGTTAGGTTGTGCACAACCGCGGTACAGCACATTCCGTTTCCCAGATTTTTTCTGGCAGCGTAACAGAATCTGCCCCTCCACATCTGTGCTCGGCTCCGCCACCTTGGGCCAGTTCTTTGGGTTTTCTTTGGTCTTCTCTGTGACTTTCTTTTGGTGCAACCAATTGCCTTAAAAGACATCTAACACCAACCCTGAGTTCGTTTTCCTTTTCTTTCATTTCTATAACATTGTTGATATTACAAATATGACACACAGGAAAAAGAACAAAAAATTCCAAAGTCCATCTCAGTAATTGGTCACAAAACAAGTTCCCAGAGCAACCCCATAGGGAATGAAATTGAACCTTTCAGAACCCCAGATGGCATCTCCTGTCCCACCAAACCTCTGTCCCTAGTACCAAGGGGAATTTTCTCTTTCACCTTTCATAATAATTCCTTTCTTCATTTTCCTTGAAGATTTAGCACATAAATGTACAATTGTGAATATTACGGTTTAAATTTTTAAATATTAGGTAAGAGAATGCACACTTTGCATTCTTACAAGTATGGCTTCTGCTGCTTGGTTAGTGTTCACTGGTGAGACTGACCCACCTCCGTGGCTGCCAGGGTCTATGGTCACTCCTTTTCATTGTCTGTGCCAACGGCACATACTAAGGAAGAGTGAAGTTCCATAATCATGACATTAGTGTAGCTTCAAATGCCAGTGCTTTCCCCAAGTGGCTGGCTGCATTTCACCCTGTCAACAGTGCAGGAGAGTCCTTCCTTTTCTGTCCTGGCCAGCACCAGAAATAGCTACTCTTGCTCCTGTTAGCCATTCTGCTGAGTGTAAGAGGTAACTCTGTGTGGTTTTATTTCTATTGCCTTGACTACCAATAGGGTTGAGACCATTTTATTAGCCACTTCAGTATCTTCTTTTAGAGGGTCCCCTTTATGTCTTCTGTTAAATATGCTTGTTTTATTATTGATTTATGAGATATCTATTCATTCATATTTTCATAGTTTACATGAATTATGAATCTATTGTTTCTGCTCTTCTTATGTAATATTGTCTTCTGTAGGAGTTAAGAAATTTATTTCAGTATAAGCCAACTTAGAAATATTTTCCACTATGGTCAGCCTTTTCGAATATCCTGCATTTTAAGAATGTGCTTTTTGACATCTGAGGACGTCGGGATATTCTGTGCACCATTGAAAAGTACCATAATAGTTCTATTGTGCACACCTAGAGCTATAATCCAGTCAGGCTGGTGTGTGAAATGGTAAAATTTGGAAGCCATGATTTATCTAAGAAGACTCTTCGTCTCTTTCACTAGGAATCCAATGTGTGCTTTCTTGGGCTCTCACTAGTGGCTTGTTTGTCTGTCCTCATAGAAATTCCATTTTTCTCTGAGGGTTGCCCTCTTCATTATATTTTCTTTACCTTTCCACACAAGTGGAGCATGCTTACAACAGCTGCATTTACATCCTAGAATGCAGCCTCATTATTACCTGGACGTTGTCTGCCTCCTCCTGGTTGTGGGCCAGCTTGTTGGCCCCTTTTAGAAATCTAGTAATGTACTCACGCTTCGTATTTTAAATTATTAAAGTTGAATGCAGGTGACTTGCATCTGAATCATAGAAGAGGTAAACACGGTGATAAGCCAGGAGGCTTCTGTCTCACCATGTGAGAGGAGGGATGAAACAGCGATCATTCACATGATCTTACCTGAGTGGAGCATGGGACACATCACTTCTGAGTTAAGAAGTGAGAACCTTGCATCACACAGCAGACAGTGAAGGAAAGTGACCACCAGGAGGAGAGAGACCTCGGTGATGTGAGCAGTGCTGACCCAGGCCCGCTGCTTCAATTTCAGACCTTTGCAAGACAGGTGGCACCAAAACCAGTCTAGCAATTCTGTGGAACTGAGACTGATGTGGTGTGGAATTTGAGGGGCAGAAAAGAGTTTCAGGACCCCATGGGTGTCTGGCTGAGACAAGACTATGTACAGACAGTGAAACACCAGACAGTAGACCCTGGAAGATCTTTTTGGTGATACATTCCATTTAAAAAGAGCTGATTGTTATGACCATATGTCAGCTGGAGTGGATTAAGAAATGCACAGCAGATTAGTGAAGCATCCTGCTGGGTGTGTCTGCAGATGACTGACATGTAGCCCAGCAAATCGAGTGCAGAAGACCCACCCTAGTTGTGGGCAGCACCAACCAATAGGCTTGTAGCCTAGATGGAGTGAAAAAAGTAAAGAAGACAGAGGCGCCCGGTCTCCGAAGAGCTCCCATCTTGCCATCACCTTTGGATATCAGCCTCCAGTTTCTTCACTCTCCTAACACAGACTCTCACACCTGTGACTCCAGCTGAGGTTCCAATTTTTTAAAGACCTCGGACTGGGGTTGCATCTTTGATCCTTCTTGTTCTGTAGTTTCCATCTTCTTGGGCTGAGTAGCGCCTGGGTCCTCCCCTCTCTACTACCCAGGCAACTCCTGTGCATTTGCAGTGGCTCCTCCTGCTTCTGACCGTGTAAGCCCACCCACTAAACCCCCTGCACAATGACACCTCCATCTCTGTTTGGACCCCGCACCTGTGGAGGACCCTGACTAATACAATCACGCCACTCTGTATCTCTAATATTATTTAGGTTTGGCTTCATTTTTGCCATTTTTCTGACTGCTTATTACCTTTGCTGACCTCCTATCGGTGACCACTTCCTTCCGCTCAATGAGGAACCTCAGGATTCCCCTTAGAGCTGCCATGCTAATGATGAAATTGCTCAGTTTAAATTTGTCTGAAAACTGCATTTATGCCTTCTATATTACTTAAGGTTAATATTTTGCTGGATGGAAATTCAGCTTGGCAGCTTTTCTGTTTTACCCCTTTACTGCATTTTGAATACACAGTCTTCTGCTGTGTATTTATTCTGTTGAGAAGGGTTGTCAATCTCAGTTAACACAGCTCTTTTGAAGCCAGAATCTGGCTTCTTTCTCCTGGCAGTTTTCAAGAATTTTTAAAATTCCTTTTGTCTTTGGTTTTCAGAAGATTCACTACAGTACCTTGGTGCATATATATTTACACTGAGTTTGGAAAGGTTTGGAGATCTGTGGCTTTGGACTTTCATCAGCTTGAGAAGTTTTATATTGATGGAATATTGTTGGTGTCCAACTTCCCTACTCACCTCCAGAATGCTAATGCACACGTGCTCGACCTCATTTAGGGCCCACAATGCCTCCTGTAGTCTATTTTATACTTTCTATAATTCTTCTTCTGTGATGTACTTTTGACACTGACATCTGATCTTCCTCTAGCTTTACTTTATGTTAAATCCATTGACTGAATTTGAAATGTTTATTCGTGTGTTTTTCCAATTCTATGATATCTAGTTAATTCTTTAAAAATAAACCAGCTACTGAGTTCTTTACAGAAATTGTTACTCTTCTATTTCCTTAGACATAAAAGATAATTGCAATGTTTCAATGTCTTTTTGTTCTTTTAAGTCTGTTTTCTGGATCTTTGTTGAATCTGTTTCAGCTATCTGTATTTTGTACTTCTGTTTATACATGCTAGCTTACCATCTCATGCGCCTGGTTATTTTGCAGTGTTCCAAATACTTTATTTTTATAGCTGTTCATGTAAATGACTTAGGGTCTAACTGATGCTATTGCATTTTCAGGGCTGCACTCAATCCAAGTCTGTGATTGAGACAGCTGAGGGGCTGATTGAACTCTGCAGCCGGGAAAGCCTGTTTCCTCACAGTCACTCCACACCCCTTTATGTGTCCTGCATTGTAGTCTACTCATTCATCATTGTTGGCTTTGCTTTCTATTGCTTTCTTGCAGAATTTGAAATATGTCGTATAAGTTTTGGTGCCATCCTTATTTGTAGAGTAGGTCTTACTTACCTAGTGCACCCTTTTAAAGAAACTCTATTTATTCATCAAATAAATATTTGTTGAGGGTTCTTATATACCAGGCACTGTGGTACATGCAGCATTGGTGGTGGGGTAGAGAGGGAAGGGAAACCTCTTCCCACTGGGGATGAACAGTCTGGTGCTCTGAGTTTAATGATCTCACCTTTGGTCTTATAGCACCTTCAAAAGGTGCATTTGAAATCAAGTCAAAAAGTACTTCCTTGAGCCCCAGAAATGACTGACCAGACACTAGAAGCAGAGCTCTGGAAGAACAATAAGAGACCTTGTGACAAATACACAGAGGAAAATCCTGCTCTTTTGACCAGAAGAGTGGGACAAATCAAGTCTATGCACTCGCTCCACCCTCCCCTCAGCACCCCTGCACAATAGCTGAACTTTGGAAGACGCTGACCAGCCTCGCTTGTGTTCGCACTGTGGCAAGAGGAGAGACAGGCAGACACTGAGTTGAAAGGACTTATTTAACAGCCATTTAAAATTTAAACACTGTTCATAGTCACAAAAGCTTTGTGGTGTCCGGAAGCAGCGCCGCAGCCTTAGAGCAGTATTCCCACATGTTTACACTAGCGCTTCAAAGGCCCATTAGATCTAACTCTTTGATGTATGACCAACTACTTCAGCGGCGACTTTTTGTTAACTCAGATCTAAATCCTATGGGGAAAGGGACAAATTGGCTCTTTCATCAAACAGTTTCAGTATCAGCTCGGAATGAAGTGGGACATTTTCCCTGACTTAGAAGCGACATGATGTGTTTAGGAGCAGCACAAAGTGAATAAAAATTCAATCTAGGAGCTTGATTAGAAAACAAAATCAGATCACAGGACCTCGATGTGTGGGCACAAGTCTGTCCAAACTCTGTCTTTCTGCAGACAAGCACAGCTTGTCAGAGGAGACATGGGCCAGTGCAGATTTGCTGCCCCTTGTGGGAGCCACAGGAAGGGCCGTGGAGTGAAGACTGCTGCACTGGGTGCTGGGAGAGGCCGACTGACTCTTCACCAGCTAGAGAGGGAAAGGCTTTTCATTGCACCCCAGACATGCTGCTCGCTGGGCGGATCTTACAGAGCTGGTGGAGCTGGTGACGCGCTCCCCTCACTGTTTGCTCTGGGGCAAGTGTCCCACGCTTGCAGCTGTCTCCCTCTGCGTTTTGTGCGGTCACATCCCCACAGGCAGGGTAGCAGAGATGGTCAGAAAGTGAGCCCCTGAGGGCTCCTACTACCTGCCTGGTGTCAGAATGGGTATTCCTGGCCCTCTTTAAGAAGCGCAGCAGCACCCTGAAATGGAGCAGACCCCCCGAAGATGTGGGAGGGAAAAAATACATGGAAACTTAGCAAAAGAAACTTCACGCTTGGAGGCAGTGGGGGCTCTTTGCTTCTTGGCCCCTGCAGAGCAGCGCTTCGCCCTTAGTTCGCTCAGGCTCCCTTGACAAAGCAGTGTGGGCTGGGCACTGACCGACAGCAGCCCCGGGTTCACAGCTCAGGGAATGAGGTCTGGGGCGCAGACCTCAGCTCCCAGCAAGGCCCGGAGGACACACGACTGCACTTCCTACTCCGTCTGCCGCCCGCGCCCCTGTCTGCTCGTGTCCTGACCTCCTTTCTTGTGAGAACACTTGTCCCTTAGTTTTAGTGTCCACCAGGAAGACCTTGCTTTGGCTTAGTCACCTCATTGAAGGACGTGATTCCAAAAGCTGTCACACTCAGAACTGGGAATAATAACAGGGGAATTTAGGGGACACGACTTAGCTCATAACATCTTCCTGAGGCTGACATGAACACCCAAAATAGGTTGATCAGAATTCAGATCCAAAAAACATTTTTTAGAAAGAAAACCTACACAGTAAATGACATCATAATGTGGGAAACATGCCTATCTATGTCACAAAAGGCCAAATGCATGTACCCCTGTGTGTGTGACAGACCTCAACCTTTTATTATGAAAAATGTCAAATACTAAATCGGGCACAGAAATGCAGCTGAATCACAGAAAATTAAACAAAGCAGTTCATAAATACACAAGGTGATAGTCGACATCAAATGCAAATCTGCACAACACTGAAGTACTGCTTCTTCATTGATTATATTGAGAAAGATTTGATAATTTAAATTTTACTAACATTTGCCGAATAGATTAGATTATCTGATGCTTACCTAGTAATAGCTTAAACTGATACGATTTCAGTGCAGAACATTTGATAAAATCTATCAGAATTACAATTATATAAAATGATGTAGGCTTTTTACTTGCAAGAAATGTGTACTAAAATATATCTGCCTGTATGTGAAATGACCCACACCCAAGGTTATTTGCTGTAGCATTGTGCACTATGGCGAGATAATGAATACACCATAAACACACAAATGTGAATCCACAGAGCTGCTTCCATGGAAACTTCAGCGTTGTTAAAAGAAATGAAGCAGTTCTGATAAGGCCCGATCTCCAATATATATTATTTGAAAACAGTGAAGGATAAGTCAATACTTATGGATGCTATCATTTGTGATAAGGTATATGGCCAACATATGTTTCTTAATATTTCTGACAGCATAAACTGAAATCTGCTAATCTTGGAAAAATCTGAGAAAAAATTCTTGGAGACTGGGAGACAGAACAAAGAAACACAATACACCTCCTTACATTGCATTTTGAACCACACAAACGTTTCAGTAAAGAACTCAGAAGAGAACATGACAAATCGTTACATCTGTTCAAAGGTGGGCACTAGATAATCCGTTCTATTATATTCTGTACTTTTATGTTTCATAATTAAAATTTAAAATAAAAATGCACATGTCTTCTTTCTTACTAAATTTTCTAAATAAAAGATTCCCACGCATACATACCTAAATCTGTCCACATTTTTGACTATTAAATCTATGTTATTCAGCACTTTCTTAGTTGTAATGAGATAAAAACTCTATTAAACTAGCTTTGGCAAAACAGGGGGCTTTCTGTCTTGTGTTTCTGGGAGATCCTGAGCATTGCCTTTGTGTTTGGCCGGATCTAGGGACCCAGGTGATGTTGTACCCCTCTTTTTTCTGGCTTTGACTGATCTGCCTTGACTTTATTTCCAGGAGTGTTTCCCCTTGTTGGGGCAAAGGTAGAGCAGCAGCTCCCAGTATATAGCCCACAATACCGAGTTATAAGGCATGTAACATTTTCTAGGGGTTTAGGAAAAAAGACTTGGGTTCCCTCAATCAGTGACCACACTGTCCCATTTCTACGAATTTTGAGGGACCAGATGCGAACAACATCATTCTCAAAAGGGTCTATGGCCACTTCCACCAAAACTGAAGGATGGTAATTAGAAGAGAATCTTTCAACAGATGGAACCTGAGATTCTATTACTCCGAGAAGAGCAAATGGGTGCAACAGTTGAGCCATAACAGCAAATGGGCAGCCGAAAAGCCCTCTCCAAAGAATAAGGATGCGTAAGGACATGGGGGTAAAGTACACCTGCCAAGAAGTACCCTGACCCTGAAGTCTGCCACACTGTCCCACGGTCTAGTGCAGAAGGGAAGAGTCACTCCCTCTAGGGTGGCTTCCTGCTTTCCCAAAATAAATCCACATTCCCACACTCTATAATAGGAATGGCGCTTAAAATGTCTAAGTTTTCCTACTCTCCCTATCCCACCACCTGCACCACCAATTTTACAAATTAAGGTAATGGATTTTCAGAGACTGTCAGATATCTTCGTATCACCCCACCTTCCAGAACATTTGAGTGTGTTCCCGTGGGGACATAAAATCCTTTACCCTCAGATGCCCCATGAACTACAGTAAGGTCTGAAGTTTTGAATAACTTTAAACTTCTTTTTAAAAATAGGAACACGCCCTGGTGATTTTCTTGATTTCCTTCTGATTTTTATAGGAAGCATTAAAGAGGAGGAGGTGTCCTTCTGTATCCATGCGGGGTTCTGCCACGTGCTTAAGCTTCCCACATCATGGTGGGTCTGCAGAAATACTGTCACCTCCCCTTGGAAACAGCATGGAGACCGTGTGCATGGACTTTGGAAGCAGCAGTGTGCTGCCAGTCAGGTCCCCTGGTGATTTTACCCACCCCTAATTATCCTCTCCTGCTCGGGTCCATTATTTCCTTGAAGATTGTGAATGAGTGATTTCCTAACTCTTTCCTTCCTCATTCGTTTCCAACTGCTTTTCTGTAAAGGAGACTTATTAACTGAGGATAAACTGGCACTGGGTAAGTAATTCTTTCCCAACAGTGACCAATTTTCAGAGTAAGAAATGGTTGCAATTGTCACCTTCAGCCTTAATAAATGAATGTCCTTTCCTTTCCTCTGCCCGAGACACACTGCGCGCCAGCCACACCCTGCTCAGGTGGCCGCGTGTGCGCTGGGCGCTCACTGCAGTTAGCATGTGTGCAGGACTGGGGAGCCTCGGCTGGAGGGAAAGTTATCACGTGTATCTGAGAAAGTCTCAGTCTGCCTGCAGGGACGTTGGGAGTGTCCTGAGGGCTGGTAGTGGGTTGAAAGGGTCCCTCGCCTCCCGTCACCCTAAGGCACCCCATGGCTGAGGGCAGCCTCTGCCGTGGAAAGGACCAGTCCTTGGCTTCTCCCTGTGGACCAAGCCCCCTGCGGCATCTTTAAAATCTACTTTCTAAGAAGATCTGGCCAGAGCACCTCCTCTCTACCACACTGGCAGTGTGGGTTTGCTATTCTGTGTTTGCTTTGCTCTGTTTGCACTTTAATATCATAATGGGCTCATGAATTTTGTATCCTAATGGAATCATCTTTGGAGCACTGCTGTGTGTTATGGGTCCTACGTCCACTTAGCAGAAACAGTGTTAGAAACCAGGACTGAGCTTGTGTGCAGCTGCCCCAGAGGGACCATTACTCTTCAGTCTTCTCCGTGAGCAGTGCCTCTGTGTGTATGTGCGTATGTATGTGGTGTGTGTATGTGTGTGTCCTTCTAGGGACTCTAAATGACTTTGTATAATGACCTCCAATTCAAATTTACCAAGACAGGGCTCATTTTGTTATCTACTTTGGTGTTATATATGTATATATTTGCATTAATAATATTAAATGTTTATTCTATAAGATATATTAAGTGGTATCAGAATTATGATACTAAATTTACTGTTAACAATAAAAACTGTGAATGAATTTTAACATTTCTCTATAGTTCTTTTCATCCTTCTCCTATAACTACCAGCTGGAGTCCAGTTGCTGTTTTCAAGGATTACTAGGAATAATTTGTCTCATGTTATTTAACACTTCAACATAAAATTAGGTCTGTTTTCTCCAGCTTATTTTCAGTTTGAAGGTTTGATATTTCTTCTCTTTTAAATTCATATTTTTGAATGTGTAAAGCATCTGTAAGCCTCAAAGATTCAGAATTCTAACTTTAAGATTTCTCCCCTTGAGATTCTTTTTTCCCCTTTACTTTTGGGCCTTCTAAAATTGCCACATTTGCAAACTTTTTACTTACGGAGGGAATTCTTATGGCTATATCGGCATTTCTAACAGAGACAGGGAATAAAAGACATCACATTTATGAGAGGCTCCCTGAAAATCAAGCTTGGGAAATGCTGCAGACACACCCCATGCACACACACACAGATTAACCCAAGCCAGTCACATGCAAGAGCTGTTACAAAGCCCTCTGTGGAGAAGCCAGAGCTCGCCACACAACGCTCTGCAAACCACCTGGCCCTGCCACACGCTGTGCTTTACACTGCAGGAATCAGCTCTTGCTGATTTAAATGCCGCTTATTCTAAGCAAGGGGTAGATCTGTCCGGGCTCCCCATAACATGTCTTCGTAGTGATTCATCAGCCTTAAGAGCTGCAAGAGCTCATCCTGCCCCACCCCGTGCCTTTTAGGGAGGGTTAGTGCAGGGGCCTCACTTAGACACAGCATCTGTCAGGACAAGGGGTTTCCGTGTCCCCTTTGGATCACAGAATTCAGGGGGACCCTTGGTACATCTGCGGCATTTAATAACATTTGTTATATGAAGCAAGGGTGAGTTTCGCTTCCTGTAGGAACTAGAGCTTCCACAGTTTCTATGTAAAGGTACTGTGTATTTTTGTTTTGCCTCTTGAGCTTATATATGTAATAACCTATCACCATTTACAAAGCAATATGTACTTTATATGACTATACATCAACTATATATGCATATATTCCTAAAATATACAAATAAGAGACTTAATGGACGTGGAAGATTTCTGAATATTTTTACAATGAATACCATGATAAACATGAAATCAAATATTTTTCAACTTATCATATGCAAAAAATATATAAATCAAAAAAAGTAAACAAGTGGAGATACACATTTTAGATTATAGTGTTGTTTACTAAAGCATAGTCTAGGAATTATGAAATTCAGGAAATGTTAATGGGTGTCGACAAAGGGCTCTGAACTCAAGTACACTTAAGAACCACTGAAATCGTGTTAGATCGAGTAATTAAGTGTACTAAGGTCCCAGGACTAAGATAAACATAAAATGGGTAAACACAGAGGACCCCGTGTCCTCATCCATGCCCGTCTGTGATGCTGTTTCACATTAGGGCCTCACCAGAGGCTAACCCAGGCTGACTCACTCGATCTGGGACCACCAGCCTCCAGACCTATGAGCTAGAGAGATGTCTCTCAATGGTGTGGTGCTGCATGTCTGTGTCTCAACACTCTGAGAGGCTGAAGCAGGATGATCGCAAGACCTAGAGCAGTATTGTGGAAAGTCTGTCCTAAGTAAAAATTTACAGAGGTCCAAGGATGTATCTGAGCGTGGAGGCCCAAGGCTCAAAGCCTAGGACCCTAAAATAGTTTCCTTATAAATTATCCTACCCCAGGCATTTCATGATAGTGCTGGGAAATGTACTGATGCACAAACAGGTGGAAACTACAAAATATTGTTGAAAGAATTTTTAAAAGACTAAAAATATTTGAAAAGATATCCTGCAGGTACCCTAAGTTTGTAAAGCAGAAGACCTAGTGTCGTTAAAATGACATTCTACTCAAATGATTTATTCCTTGAAGGCTGTCCTTAGGAAAGCCTTGTCAACTTATTTTCAGAAATTGTCAAGTTGGTCACTGAGGTTGACATGTAAATGTAAATAAACAACACAGATGAGCCAAGGTAGCCTTGGACATGAAGAACAAGCTTTCAGGACTCATTACCCGATTTCGCTAATCAAGTGATGGTATCAAAAAGTTAAAAAGACAATCCACAGCCACAGAGAAGAGTTACAAGTCACAAATCTAATAAGGGAATATCTTGTAAAAAGAACTTGTACAACTCAAGAATAATAAAATTAGCAAATATAAAAATAAAATAAAATATGCAAATCATATTAACAGCATTTCTCCAAAGAAGGTGCAAAAATATCCAATAGACACACAAAAATACTAAACATAAGTAGTCACAACAGAAAGCAAATCTGAACCCCAGTGAGCACTTTGCAGTCACTGTGATGTCATAATTAGGAGGATGAGCAATAGAGTGTGTCGGAGAAGACGGGACAAATCGGAATCTTCACCCACCGCTGAGGTGGGTGCGTGGTGCATCACCCTGTGGAAAACAGTCGGGCTGGCCCTCAGATTTCCACATGGACTTGCCATGTGACCTGGCAGTTCCACTCTTAGTTGTACACTGGAGAGAAATAAAGATATACGTGCATGTGCTTATACAAAGCATGGGCATTAATGTTTATGGCAGCAATATTCACAATAGCCAAAAAGTAAAAATGACATTTAGATAGACTTTTGTTAGATACAGTGTGGTATCTTCATGGATTGGCATATAATTTGACAATAAAATGGAGCAAAGTGCTGAAAATATGCTCCTCTATTATTGAACCTTGAAAATATGATGCTAGGGAACAAACTAGTTACAACATGGAATATAAGCCCCCTCCCCATATGGGGTATTTGGAACAGGCAACTGGACAGGGGTAGAGACGTAGAGACTAGTTTAGTGGTGGCCTGGGGGTGAGAGCACTGGGGTACTGATACTAAGTACTGTGTTTCTCCTTAGGGTGATGAAAGTGTCCCAAAATTGATTGGTGAATAGCTTTACAACTCCAAATCTACTAAAACCTCTCAAATTGTGCATTCTACACAGGTGACTTGTATGTGAGTTCCATGACTCATACAATAAATTAGCCGAACACAAGACAGGAGCTTGGGATGAGGAATATATGGGAACTCTGTGTACCAGACCCTTTTGGTTATTTAAAAACTCTTAGAATAAGATAAGAAGTTTATTTTTAAGGATGCATGGCAGCTCTGCTCCTGTGCTCTGGAATTTCCTTCTGTCACTCAGCTAAATGGTGGCTGGATGCTGTGTCTACAGTTGGAGAAGCTACTGCCTGCCTTCCTTTTTTTCCATCAAAAGAAGCTTCTTTGTCAGCATTCTCATGGAGGAAATGTCACCCATGTCACACCACACCGAGTCTATGAGATGGCAAGGATGGCCGCGGGCAGTCTCCAAAAGTCAGTAGTTAAGTGAATACATCTGTCTATTAATTATGCATCAGTGCAAGGGCAAAGGAGAGCAAGCTATGTGAAAATGTATCTTTTGAAACTATATTTTATTTGTGCCTAATTTCCCAATTATGTGTATGTATGTGGAATTAGATGTTCTTTGCTGGTCACACATTGTTCCTCTTGATAATTGCACAATGCATCAGTGAAACTGTGCCCAAACATAATTCTCTTCTATTTAAGCTAGAAAAATCAAAATTAAATCCCAATGCATATTTTTCCAGTGTGGGTTTTTAATTTAACTGACTCTTCCAAACTGAGAATAATGATGCATGAATGTGTCTCCTGATTCAATGAGAAAATTCTTCAGTACAACGGTGGGTTAACCAGTTAGTTCCATGGGCCCTATCAGAAGCTAAGGATTAGAGACTGTCTGATGTTACCGTGGATTTTCCTTGGCTTCATGTCAAGCCGCTAGCCCTCCTATAAGGGCTGGGTAATTAAGCCAGCCTGAGGAGCCACGAGCATACTGTCGGAAATACCCAGGCTCCGGTTCCTGTGCATCCATCCGCAGCCCTGGCTCCCACTCTGCTGCACTCTCTTTCCGTGGCGAACTCTGATCAATGAGCCAGCCACAGAGGACCGAAGGTAACGGTGGTGAAATGCCGCCTTATCAAGTAATTGGCTTCATGGATATGCCCAAGTGAATCATAAAACTCTTCATCAATAGCCTGGGTTGTGCAGCCAAGAGTAGATACATGGTTAGCTCGAGGGACACTCTGATCAGGAATGCTCACTGCAGGATTCCTTCAGCAGCCCATTAATCATCCTCACCTCGAAACGGGAGAAGTTGGGGAAGAAATGAATACCGTCCTCGCTGGTAAACGAGGGCTAACAAGGCGCTGACTTCTCTATCGACACGGACGTGAAACCTAAATGCATTTCCAGTTCTGCCCTGTGGAGGAAACGGTGTTACTGTCTGTTGTTCTAAAATACAGGAAGTATTGTTTTCGGCCTGTATTTATTGTAGCCATTAACTCTATGTGCATGTTGGGCATAGACACAGGGATCTTTCCTTTTGTTTGCAAGGCTTTGCTAGCAGGTCGTGTCATGGTGAAAGAAACTTCACTTGCACAAATTCCTGAAGCATACAACTTACCAAATGAAGGACATTAACCCCCAGGGCAAAACTGTAGTATCACAGCAACACTATCAGTTAACAAGTAGTCTTCTGGTAAGCTAAGGCAGTCACCCAAACTCAGAAAGACTGGTCCTTCTAACCACCTAGTGCTAGGGACTGAAATCATAGATGAGCCAAGGTTGCTTCTAAGGATTCACCAGTGAGAGCCAGAGATCCACACACTTTGCTTGGAGGGTGATCACAAACTGGTGCACCTTCCATATTCTAAGACGTGTGAATGGCGTGGTCTAAACAGACTGACAGTGTAAACCTAAGTGTGGAGTCAAAACACACAGAGAGGAGTTCTACACATCACATACCTGCTGTGGTCCACTTTTTAACTTATTCAGTCCTTAATTTAGTTGTTCATGCCATGGGGTACAAGAGAATAGAAAATGAATGCTTTTTGGTGTGAAGTAGAAGATGATACCTGTGGAAATTTTAGAGAAAATTTTTGCTTGATTCAGGGCTTGAAGGATATTTAGAAATTCAGTGATTGCTGACAAAGCGAGGGATCTACAGGGAAATGGGGGAGATGTGGCCATGGTCTTATTTAGGACGGGTCATGCGGGACATGAACGGAAACGCTACTTTTCAGGACCGAGGACAGATCCAGAGTGAGGGCGCCTGAAGGGTGACTGAGAGCAGAGGACCCTTGGCGTGGACTGGATGCATCAACAGGGCAGGGCAGCCCTGCGTGGACCTAAATACAGCCCCCGGCTGACTTAACTATAGACAGGCTTCTTCCTGACTGCCCTTTGTTCAAAGCATTTTATTTACTTTAGAAAAGTTTGAACTTCTACATCCTTTCCCCATCAAGATGTGAATCTTTTACCAGATTCTTGCCAGTCTGATACCTCAGAATGCCTTTTGGAAACCCTGGGAGTTGTCACTGTAGAACATAGTCATGATAAAAGGTAAGGAGAGTGGGACTCGGGGCTGGTTTGATCAGCACCGCTTAGCAAGTTCAGCCAAGTTCTCCCCTGAGCCTTCCCTTCCTGCCTCTCTGCCCACTCACAGAGCAGGTAGGAGCATCCTCACCTGCAGTGTGGATTGCAGTGGAGCCAGGCCCCCATGGTAGCCAGGAGCAGGAAGTCTTCCTCGTCTGTTTGGCCATGTGTTGCTGTTTTCCAGGACATAAGGTCTCCTACAGGGAGCAAGACCAATTGCTGGGGTGGCCAGGAGTCACCACGGTGTCCATGGCAGTGAGTGAAATGTGGAGGGAAGGAGGGCATGGAGGGGAGCTTGGATCTGAAGGGTGAGAGGCTGCACTTCAGGCTCCTCCCTCCTCTGCATAGATGGAGTCCATGACCTGACACGTAGTCACTGGTTGGCTGAGTGATTTCATTGGCTACTTTCTTCTCAGGAGTTATTTACAAAACAGAAGAGGGCTGTGGGACATAAAATACATGTTGAAGGAGTGAATCACTGCGAAGATGCCAAGACTTCCATGTAAATTGCTCTAATATGGATGATGTATCTTTACTAGCCTTGGTTACAACCATATATAGGTCTAACTTGAGCCATATGGAAGTTTTGGGGCCAGGGATCTAGCTCAGTGGCATAAGCACCTGCCTGGCAAGCATAAGGTTGTGAGTTCCATCCGCATTACCAAAAAAAAAAAAAAAATTAGAAGTTTTGTAAGAAAGGGGAGGAAAATCTAAAGACCTCAGTGAAGGAAAGCACAGAGCTGGAACAGTGCCATGAATCTGAGTATGCGAAAAGCCTGGGGTCCAGTGGAAGCTTCACCCCTGGAATACACGAGCTTTTATGTTGCTTCTCAGCCTCTTGATTGTCTTCAAATCTCTTGAATCCAGTGTCCAGGAAGAGGTATCTGATTGTCTCCATTTGGGCCACAGGACCCAACAAGCACGCCATTAACTGCACAGCAGCCAATTCTCTTAGCGGAAGCTGAAATGCTCTGATCAGAGAAATACTGGGTGTTCCTGCTAGAAAAGGGTGGGGTCTCAGACTGGAGCACAGGAGAGGAAAAGTTAGAGAGCATATTTGGGTGCAGTTAGGTAAAAATTCAAGGACAGCCTATTTTAACATAGAAGGAAAAGGAAGAATTTCACAGCCAATAACCTAATAGTCGAGGGCAACGGCAACGAGCCTGGGGGCGGATGGGGAGGAAGGGCAGTAGGAGGGCAGAGGCAGGTGCAGCCAGGCACCGAGGAAGAGAGCTTTCACTGCCCTGGGGCTTCTACTGTCTCCTCCTCAGCTTTGCTTCAAACCCTGTGACTGCACAGAGCCAAAACATGTGCCTTGAATCAGCTTTCTGGAAACAATCCAAGCTGAGAATTATTGTCCAAGAGGTTTATTGGGAAAAGCTTTTTAGGAGAAAGAAAGAGACTGAGCAGAAGAGAGCAGGAAACACTTGTCCTCCTGGAACACTGGTCCACTAGGCAGCCCTGGAGCGCCATCAGGACGGGATCCAGCGAGGAGGCAGAGGGGCATCATGTTGATGCTCACATCAAAGGTCTCTGTCACTTGGATCCGGTGGGAGGGCGTGTGTTGCGAGTAGCTTAGCAAACGGGAGTGGAGGGCTTGCACCAGGCTAAGGGAAATCCTCCTGGTCAGCAGGCACCTGGCATCTGTGAGCTGACAAAGGCCAGCACTCCCAGAAGCTGGGACAAGGGGCACCTGCCCAGACGGGTCTGCTTGGCAACTCCTGCTCCTGTAACACAGGTGGTCTGAACCGGGGTAGGCACCACAATCTCCTTAAGGATACCTTGTCACAGAGTGCCGGGCCACACCTCCAGAATTTCCTGCCTGGTTACTGCAGGCAGAGCCCGAGAAGTTGCATTTCTAACAACTCTGCAGGGGCAGCTCATGGTGGTGGTGCGGTGGGGTGTGTGTCTGAAGGCTGCTGGCCTGCAGCATACGCCCATGGAGGCCTGGGAAATACCCGGCTTTTGTGTGAAGGCGAGGCTAACACCTGCACCTGTGGCTCCCCTCCTCTGCACCAGTGAGCAGCTCAGCTTTTAAGCACTAGCTTGGCCATCGTCGTTTCTAAGAGAAGCCTTCACATGCTTCTGACTACAAAGAACCCTTTATCATGCATCTCTTAGTACCACGAACTCCACTATAGATGGCAAATTGCAACTGTCACAGTACATCTGTCTCCTTCTGTGCTGTTCTGCTCTGACTGGGGTATAAGTCACAGAGACAGGGGTGGTGTCTCCTCGTCCCCATCACACAACCTTGGGGGGGCGCTGACTAGGAGGCCACAGCCCAGCTGCACCCGACGGACTGGGTTGTTCCTATTCCTCCCCCGGCTTCGCACCGCCACATCGGAGCAAATTACTTCATTTTTTCTTATGTCATTTTATTTCACTTCATTTCATTATTCCAAACACAATTAAAATGATTTCCAAAGATGCCATTATTTTAGGGTTTCATTTCTTCACCTGAAAGATGGAAATGAGAGCATCAGGCTGTCAGCAGGAGGTCAGGAGGCCCCTGGGTAACCCCGGTCCCTGGTGAGAGGGCAGCAGCGCCTGCTGCCGTCCCTTCCAGCGTGGCATCCCTCGTGCAGTGAGCACTTATCAAATATGTGTCAGTGGTAAATAATATCCAAACTAAGATCACGTACTGGTTGAAAATACTTGTTAAAAATACAAAAAAGTCCTTCCCTAAGTCATGCCAACTGCACAAATTGCCCAATTGAAGTTCTGAGTCCAATTCTTGGGACATTCCTAGTCCCAGAGGCATAAGACTATGTTTCTCATTGGTGTCCTGCTCATGTAGAAAGTGACTATTAAGCCACAGAAGAGAGTCAGTTTAACACATGAAGTCCATGCTCCAAGTCCTTTCTTGGAGGCAAAAATAAGTATCAGGCTTCTGCTCTGAAGAGACTCCGGGAGCTTCTACTGACGGCTGTTCCGGAGACCGCCTCCACCTGCCTTCTTCCTCATTATGGAAATGCAAGCTGTCCTCTTCCTTCTGATCCTGGGGTACCGCCCAGCCTCCCTAGGATGGTTTTCTATTCCCTCGGTGGACATCAGGAAAGGCACTGGCCGCTGATTTCAGGACCTCTTTCCTTGGCACTCACAGAAGAGAGCTCCGGGGAAATTTCTCACATTCTGCCATCAGTTTCCAGCAAGGCCTGAGGCGTTTTCCACTTTGGAGATTGGTCTGTGCCTCCTCAGTGTGTTGCCTTCCAGTGTGGCACAGAAGTGTGGATTGGCCAGAGGGCAGCAGTGCCCCTAGTTCCAGGTGCTGCACCAATATGATAGTCACAAGTGTCCTCAAGTCTTCAGGCGGCCGCCTCGGAAGAGGGTGCACGCTGTGCTTTGCTGACACCCCAGAAGGTTTTCATGTTGGCTTGTCCTGCGTTTGTATGGCTTCTGGGTTTGCCTTTGGGTTGAAATTCTACATATTCTTTATAAGTCTCTTTGGTAACATCATCCTAGTCATTTAAGTTACAGGGAGTTTTTGTTTATTTTTTTATGTTATTGTTCATATTTTATCAACAAAAATTGTCAATACTTCTCCTGGGTTCATGTCTCCTATGCAATTTGAAGTAAGATAGGACTTGTTTCAGTTCCTGAGGCTGCCAGAGCAAATTGCTGCAGGGTTGGTGACTTCAAAGCCGAGAAATGTGTTCTCTCACTGTACCGACGGGCAGAAGTCCATCATCAAGCTATGGACAGGTGATGCCCCTAGAAGGCTCTAGGGAAGGACCCTGCCTGACACATCCAGCTGCTAGTGCCTCCACATGTTCCTTGGCCTTTGACTGCATCACTTGTCTTCATGCGGTCTCCCCTCTCTGTGAGGCCAGACTTTCCTGTTTTGTCTTTTGTAAGGGCACTTGTCACTGGAGTTATGACCCACTTATAAATCATGTTGGAGCTCATTTTGAGATTCTTTCCTCAAATAAAGCAAAACTCATAGATTCCTAGGTTACAAGATAGATATATCTTTTTGGGACACAATTTAATCAACTATCTGCCACAGATAAGGCTGACATCCCTTTCTCATGGAAGCGTAGGCTGCACAGTTAAGGCCTTTGCCTACAATTTTAATGAGAGCTAGGTTTTCCTAGAAATGTCTTAATTACCTTTGATCACTTTCCCAGTTTTCTTTTAGTCGTAGGATATAATGGTAAAAAACAGAATACATTTTTAAAAGATATTGCTAAAATGCACAAATGAGTGAATACTATTAGAATCTTTTCCCACTATTCCAGATCGCTTTGGAACTATCCTTAGTACTATTGAATAATGAATCACACTAGATGAATCAGAATTATTAGAGCTATACTTTTTATACAGGCTATTCTTCAGAGCTTTTTCTTCAGATTTCCTTGCACTGTGTCTCTTGCATGTTTTCTAGGGCTAGACTTCAAATGAAGTGAGTACACTGTTTACAAAACTCTGTAACCATCAGCCTCCACCGTATGATCCAGGCCAGGAGATGACTAAGGACATGCTCAGTACCTGCAAGGTGATCCAGCGCAGAGAAAAGAGTTGCTGAAGTCATTCTTCCTTTTAGATCTTTTGACAAAATCTAAACTGTGTTTTCTATGTTTATTTTAATAGATTTCATCAGTGATTTATTTTTTATCCTCCACATGGTATTTGAAAATCCTGCATCTCTAACATATTTGCAGCTTGGCTTGGAGCGTGTAAATTTAACCCCATGCTTTGAGAACCACATCTGTCTCACTGTATGCAGCTGTTCAGTACTAGTGTGAAATAAACAGTTGTTGAAATTCAGGAGAACATGCTTAGCAGAGTGCCTGTCTTGGTCTTCATCCTGTTTAAAGAGAGGCCAGTTCGTGAGGAGAGACTGGGCCTCCTCAAGGGGCGCACTCAGCTCAGCCAGCCAGAACCCATTGTGCCTGGTGATAAAACCAATAGCAAAGAAGAAGGTGCAAATCTTTTCCAGAGAGAACTTGCCATCCCCTACTGACACATCATAACCTTGGAAAGGCTGGACTGTGTAGGAAGAAGAGCCACCCAACAGGAACTGGCTGCGTAATAGCGGATGTGAAGGGTGGAATCAGCCACAGCCACGGCCAGAGATGCATTGTCTTACTTACGAGCCCAGACAAAGCTTACAAAATTAAGTATCAGCAAGCAGAATACATGCACACTCAGTCTTAGTTAAAGCAAGTGCTTTGCTCACTATTTGTTTTATATTAAGTCTACAGATCAAAGAAAAATCACCTCAATAAATACATAAAATTACATAGTAAAATTCAACATCAAAGTATAATTACAAAAAAAATAGTTGCAGCAGCTGGGTGTGGTGGTGCACGTCTATAACCCCAGCACTTGGAGGGCTGCGGCAGGGGGTGAGTCTAAGTTGGAGACTGGCCCAGGCTATATAATGAGTTCAAGACCAGCCTGAACCACACAGCAGGACCTGCCAAAAGACAAAAACCCTAAAAGCAAACAAACAAACAAACAAACAAACAAAAAACCCACACCAAAAAGCCCCCAAATCTTCTAGCAAATCAAAAATAAAAGGGTACGTCCTTAACATGGTAAAACTCCAAGAAAATTATGACATTTTATTTTTAAATGATTATAGTCAATATCAAGGTAAGAGGCTTTTCTTATTATATATTGTATATTAAAGTGACAATCACCTGGGGAATTAGATTGACTAGCACAAAACAGTGACCCCAGGAAGAGACCATGTAACTGACAGATGGGGTCAGCAAGGCTGAGAGGTGATTGGGCACTGGACAAATGATGTCCACATACCTATTTGAATCATGCACCGCTAAAACCTTGCTTTCCTTAGAACCCAGGAAATTCCAAGCTGACCACAGACTTGCATGTGAAACCATGAAACTGTAAATTCATAGAGCACATTGTAGACTATTTTGCAATTTTGAAAAGAAACAACATATTTTTGAATCAGAACAAAAGGCACAGAGGAAACCATGAATAACTCCTGCATTTACATTTAAAATAATGGGAGAAGACAAGATCTCTTAAACAAAGCCAAAGCCATGCACAGGAATTACTTGTTGAGAGTGCGCACAGCTGATAAAGGGAAGCACTCAGAGTACAGTGAACGGGGTCCTACTTAGTAACAAGGAAAACACAAGGAACAATTGATAGTAAACATGAGATATGAAGAGACGATGCACAGGAGAGGAGCCCAGGTGAGGACTGAGCAGAACCGTGCACACACACGCTCAGTAGTAATTAAGAAGGTGCAAGTGAAAACCACAGAAAGTCCCCTTCTCCCTCGTGCTTCACGGGGGATGCCCCTGTTTCCTGTGAGGAGAGCGGAAGGGTCCGGGGATGGTTCTTCAGCACGCAGCTGGTAGGACTTAAACCGGAGGTGGGCAGCAGCTGGGAGAATCCCGGGAAAGATGTCAGGACATCGGTGCCTTTTACTCCATGGACTCCTATGCCAACGTTTAGCTAGAGTCCTTGAGTCTAAACCTGTGACATATGTATCTTCTGGCATGGTTTGTAATGACAATCGAGTGTGTGAGTGAGGAGACACAGAAATGATGGTTAATTCCAGCGACAGCAGAAGCCGCCGTAACTGTACGGACTGCTGCTTTGTCTACCAACAGGGCACATCGCAGAAACTCCCCGCTGAGCGAAGAGCAGAGAGAGAAGCCGGGTTACACCCACAAGTTGACATTTGTGGAATACTTAAGAATCATATGAAAAGTGAGGCTATATATTTATATTGAGCGTTTGCTTCATGGAAAATGCATTTTAAAGCTATGAATGGACATGATGATGCTAAAGTTCATGATAGCCATGGCCATGGGGCGGGAGAGGGAAGGAGAAAAGCAAAGGGGATGGAAAGTCCCCAACGGGGAAACCACAGAGATCTGAGCACGGGGTAGGACTGTATTCACATCTCACTCAGCACTAGAAGCTGCCCCTGCGGTCCCCGGAGAACGCTGACTTGAAGCTGAATACAAACCGCTCCTTTGTGTGGACCTGGGTAGAGGGGTGTCAGGATGTGAGCCTGGAGTCAGAAGGACCCCTGGCAGTGCCGCTTGGATTCTTGGGGTGCTAGTGGAAAGCTGCTCAAGTCCGGAGGAGGGTGGACACAGCCGGCTGCCACCCTGCCGACCACCCCCTTGGTTGCCCTTCTGTACTGTCCATGAAAGAAACGGCCACGACAGCAACACTGCTTTGGAACTGAAGATGGCTGAGGAGACAGAAATGGCCAAAATGGAAACATCTGGACAGTTCTCAGAAAATCAGGGGGGAGAGGAAGGCGGCAGGGACAAACTGTCTCTCCAGCCTCCTTTGCTTCCTTGAGGGTGGAGAGAGAGGGAAACTAAGGCATTCCCAGTCTCCCAGGCCCAGGGCTTCTCCCAGGCACCGCTCTGCTGACTGTCTCTCTGATGACAAAGCGTCTCGATGAGTCCATTCATGCCAGGCCAGAAAGGTAATTTGCCAGAAAGTTACCAAGATGCCCACTGAGTGAAGGTAATCTGAGCAACTGGAAACTTGCAGACACTGGTTAAAGTATCGTCAGCTTTCATGATGAGACTCTTCCATCTTGGCCCAGGTTCTAGGAGCAGAGGACCTGCCCTAGCTTGGCTTTTGTTTCCAGTACTGGTTCTTTCAGGGCAATGTGATATAATCCTGATTGCTGGGGACCTTGAGATGTGAGTGTCAGCTGGAGAGAAAAGGGTTTTGGAAGAGGCTCTGGGGAAAGTCCACTACAGAGCAGACTCTGTGAGCTTTACTTCTGGATGCTCTTTGGGGCTCACACACTCTATTCCCTCCACCGCTCCAAACTTCCCCAGAGAGCAACGTGAAATTCAGCAGGAAGCTCAAAGCAGGGTTCATCAGCCTAGAGCTGATGAATTGATTTTCACTCATTATGAACACAATGATTACAGAAATATTAACAGTAACAAGGGGATGCACTGTGCACAAAATAAGACTCCTCCTGGAATCCATGTTAAACAGCAATACATTTGCTGCATGCTCCTTATTAAATACTTTACCCCTCCTTTTCTTTAACATCGACATTATTAAAACTGAAACCGGGAATCTATTTTAAAAACCTTGCCGTGACATTTTAGAAGAAAAAGATGACCTTACCGTTTTACAGGTGCAGCAATCACCCAGCACAATACAATTCTTACCTCCGCGGTAAATCAACATTCTAGAAAATGCTTGTTTAAAACTCTTTTTGTGGTTGTTTTGTAAGTGGGCTAGAGCTTCTAGCCGCATAAAATGAAGAATGGCTGAAATTGCAGAGCATCTCCGCGTCCACAATTTTTGCAAACTGTCTTTCATCTTGCTCCTGCTTTGTGCTCCATCTCCTAGGTGAGCCCAAGTTGGTGGAAGGTTCAGAAAAGTATCATAGTAGCTGAAGAATACAGCGGATTCCACAAGCTAATGAGCATCACTTAGAACTCGACTGATGTCTCTCCAGGCAGGAATCAAACTGCTTTTTCCAAATGATTTTTCTCCTTGTCCTTTTCTCCCATTGCCTTTCTAATGACAGTAACAGCGGCTTGAGGTTTTTGTCTCACACTGAATTTCATAACCAACTGCTTTCTGGTGGCTTGGGCCCCTCCAGGCTGGCTGGTAGGAGGGTGTGGTGAGGCCCATGCTGTCACTGTAATAGAAGGGGACACACACAGTGTTGGTACAATGGGGTTGATGTGAAGTAGACACCACGCTGGTCACATTTCCCTCACCATGTCCTTAATCTCCCCAGTAGCATGTGAAGCTACCCTCTCCTCCATCGCACGAATAAGGAGACTCAGAAAGTTGACACTTGCACAGAAATGTGCTCCATCTCAGAGTTTGGAACTCACAAATGCCACCAGAGTTTTGGCAAAATTGCAATTTTTCATTCTTCTGATTACGAAGTGGGGACATTTGATTGGGATTGCTTATCTTTCTAAACATGGAGAAGGAACAAAGTGCATAACAGGATGCTGTGTTCAAAATTGTTAGGGGCACAAAGCATGCTTCAAATTGTTCTAAAAATCATCTTGGTATAGAAGGCTTGGCCTTCTCCCACATCAGTATTAAGTCAACATTGAACAAATTGCTGTTGAACCCGAGTCTGCCTTGGATTTTTGAGAGGCAGGGTTGTGGCTGGGCATGAAGCATCCGAGGGGTGATGGAGGGAAGGCGGGGCACCGGCAGCACAGGATGGAAAGGACCATCCAGGCCTTGGCTGTCCACCCGTCCACACCTGTTGGCCCGGAGACATGCCCCAGACCAGCAGGAGCTGGTCCAAGCCTATCTTCTCGGGGGAATGTTGGAAATGTGCGATGGAAGATGCTGGAAGGGGCCAGATGTCCACACAGCTTCACTAGCCCTCACCGCTGCCAGGGCAGCCAGCAGAGCCACATGCTGAGAACTACAGATTCCAGGGCAAATGCACAGCCAGGAGGTGGCACCTGGGATCCTGCAGGGAGAGACATCAGTGCCTTTGTCATCTTTAGTGCTCCATGGTTCTGGCCAGCAAAGCCCCAGGGTCTCTAAGACCTCTGGCTGCTTTCTGTTGAGCGAGTTGTGGAGATGGGAAATTTCTCTCTAGAATAAAACAACTGTTATCCTAGAGGAAACAGATTTAATTGAGGGATCATTTCCTCTTTGCGATCTTTTTAAAGCAGATTGCATTGTGGGTAGGGACTTGCTTTGATTGACACTGCTGCTGCACGGTCCCCTAGACACAGTGTGAAGGGCCCCCGTGGTCGCCACAGCAGATCTCTGCATATTGGCTTTCTTCAAAACATACCAGCAGCACCCTCTGCAGCACCCCTGAGAGGTGCAGGAAATATTACTAAGATCTTTTCCCATGATGCTAGCTGCCAAGGCCACTGTTTTTGTTTTCTTAAAAAAAGCAAACTGTTTTCAAAGTCTTCAAAAAATGTAATTTCTGGAAAGATTTTATTTTGTGTTCAATTTTGCCTGAGAACTACGGAGTTACTAATCCCCTGCTGGGACTGAGCGCCCGTAAACTGCGAAGCAGAGGCAGGCTCCTGCATACCCTGCTCCCTCGGTGAGCTCAGTCTTCCACTCCGGGCACTCTTCATAGAGATTCTTGCCCGATCCACCAGTCTAAGAAGCTGATCGGGTCCCAATTGTCCCCTACTTCTCATCCCCACCCCAGTTTACCTTTCACAGGTGAAGTTTTCCTTACTTATTTTTTTCCCTAGAGAGTGTGTGTCTGCTCAGTGGTACCGAGGAATCAACCATATGTGCAGAACAAACAAGCTTCTTAGAAATATTGTTGCCTGAGAAACACAGCCCAATGTGTTGTTTTCTACTTGATGATACGTTTCCATAAATACAATTTTAACTTGGTTTTCTTCTAGGCTTAAATACAAAATAAGCTTGAACTTTCTGTGTGCCTTTCCAGAGAATTGAAATGGTAGACTCCATAAAACATTCTGATCTTCTGGCTTTACATTTTTAAAGCTGTGACCTAAGGGTAGAGTCCCTATAATAAGATGACTGGGTTAAAGGGCATGGATCTTTGGATATTCCATAAAACAAAATTGAGACGCTAGTTGTGGCATAAGGAATGTCAAACAGAGTACCTGCTCTGCAAAATAGCTGGACAATTTCTTACAAAACTGAAACATCCATCTACAGAACAACCCACTGATTACACTTTGGAGCAATTGTCCAAGAAAAATGAAAATGTATGGCCCCATGAAGTCCTGTATATGAATGTTTGTCACAGCTCTATTTGTAGTAGCCCCAAAATGAAACAACCCTGTTCCTCAGTGAATCAGAGTATAAACAAACTGGTAGATCTCATACCACATGATATTGCTCAACAATAAAAACACAAAGCCACTGACACATGCAACAATTAAGATAAATCTGAAAGGAATTACATGGAATGAAAAAAGAGAACAATCCCCAAAATTGTATGCTAAGCTTTCACTTATGTAGTACTGTTACAGGGGCAATTTGTAGAAACAAAAAACAGACAAGGCCTCTTCAGCGATGAAGAGCAGGGAGGGAAGAGTGTGGTCACAATGAACCATGCTAGCGAGCAAATCTGCCAGGGAAGGGCTGTTCTATTCCTCATGGTACGAACACCAATTCTTGGTGATGAGTGTGCCCTATAGGTTTACAAGATGTTACCAGTGGGGAAATGTGGGTAAAGAATAGGCAGAGTTTCTATATTATTTCTCGCAGCTGTGTGTGAGTCCAGAGCTATCTCAAAATAAAAGTTAAATTAAAAATATATCGATGGAACTTTTCTAAAAGGAGATAGCAAGAGTCCTTTTCAGATGACAGTGGAGAAGCCAAACTGTAAGTCTAAGTTCGCAGACTAACATTTTTATCAGTGCTGGCAATGGAATGCGGGCCTTGTTCCTGTTAGCTGAGAGCCCCAACACCAAGCCCCACTATCCTGCAGTCCCAAACTGCTTACCCCTGGTAGAACCGCACATGCGTTTATCTGGGGCAGAACCTTCTCAAACACACACAAGCAATCAAAAGGCAGGATAGGCTTTCATAAACAGCTCTTTTGTTTCTTGACTCTGTTTTGGACAATTGTAACTGCTAGGATTAATTCTGCCTTTTTGAAGCAGGGTCTTGCTATGTGGTTCAGGCTGGACTTGGGCTCATTTTGTAGCCCAGGCCCATCTCGAATTCTCAAGGATCCTCCTACGTCAGCCTCCCAAGTGCTAGGATTACAGGAGTGCGCCACCACACCCTGGCTTGCTAGGATTAATTCCATTCAGTGTTCTATCTGAAAAAAAAAAAGTGCTAACTTTCCCAGTACTGTTTGCATTTCACGGGTAAAGTGTTAACCCAGAGTAGAACCTGAGTAGGACCACACGGAGGCGAAAGGTCTCCTGTGGATCGCCAGCGGTAACTGGCAGCAGCCTCAAACCCACTTTACGTCCATACCTACACTCGGCCTCGCTGAATCTGGGTGCTGTTGGAACTGCTTGGAGTTGGCTAGACAGTCACCCTGGCAAGCGCCTTGCTGAGAGTCAGCGGGACCTGCGTTGCCTGTGTCTTCCCTTTGGGCTGTGGGACACAGGGTTCCTTCTGCTGTTGTCTTCTTCCACATTCTTAGGCTGGTTTCAATTGTGAGGACCAGGTTGGGAGTCAGTGCTTTGATTGTCTTTGATGTTTTCAAAGGCGGGGAAAGCTGTCATCTTTTCAAGTGCCACTCAGCTCTAAGTAAAGAATGTGTCTGATTTCTGGAGTGTCTATCAGAGGAAATTATACCCTGATTGACCTGTTTGGCATTAAAATGTCTCCTAACACTCGCTCCCATACTGGGAAATGAAGATTATGTTTCTATTCTTCTGCTCTAGTCTGTTTGCTTCAAGAGTTCATCCGAGTTCTAAACTTTTAGGATGAAAAGCACCAGATGGTTGTTGTGCACTTTTTTTCTGCACAGCTGACAGTTTTTAAAATCAATACTTCAAGCACAACACAGAGAATGTAGTTTTGCATTTACTGCAACCCACAAAGGATAACTCGCCAGATGATGATGGGGTGGTGACAAGTTTTAGGGGTACAAAGGTGGAAACTAGATGTGGATGTGGCTCTTCAAGAGTTCGTGCTCTAACTTGTGTGAGGTGACAGGAGAGACACACAAAGGTGTACAATGTGCTACTCAGTGGGACAGATGGGAAGTTGTGGAGGGCCTAGATTCACATCTTAACATACAGAGACGCAACCTCAAAATATCACTCACAGCTGAAAATGATTCTCATTCCTAAAATTAATGTTTGATGCTTGTTCAGGAAATTCTTCTCTCCTACATTTGCTTAGGTTTGCTTACTTTCTTTGCATGTTTACATACTGGGGCATTTCTTCTTTAATTGTTTTTTTTGCTTTGCACTTTTAAAACTCTAAATTATGATAACAGTTAAGTTGGGTTGTCAACTACATCGGTTTGAGAGCTGCCAGGCTTTGGTAAAGCAGACTTATGGGTGTGTCTGTGAAGGTCACTGAGTTGTGGCCTTGGGCCTGTACCTGGTGCCTGGCTTCTTCTCTGGTACTGTTTCTCTCCTCTAATTCCTACGTCATGAATGACAGCTTTGCTCCATGACATCTTTTCATCATGTTTTCTCTGCGCTGGAGTCAGTCAGTCATGGCCTGAATCCCCTGAAACCACGAACCCAACAAATCTCTCCTCATCAAAATTGTGGATGTCGAGACCTTTGTCTCTGCAGTAGAAAAATTGACCAATATAGTTATAGATTAGTTCACGTGTACGATAACAAGCGATCACATTTGATTTGGATGCGCAGTAAAGGCTGACAATTGTGCTAACATTTGCACCTCCCCTGTGTGTCCTTTTCTGTCCTCTATCAGGGTTCTGACATCTGCAGATCTTTTCTTCTGTGTTTTTGTCCTCATTTTACACGCACAGTAATGCCTTGGTTCATGAATGATTTTGTTTGCAAATGATTCTGTTTACAAACAAACATGTTAGGCAAAATTTTGCTTCTGTTTTCAAACTATATTAAGTGACAAACAGCCACAGCCAGCCTCCTCCCTACACAGCATCTGCCTCGAATCGTGAAACACATCAAGTCATAAGCCAAGGTGCCCCTGAACTAGCACCCATTGCATTGTTTTGTGTATTATAATCAGTTCAGATCAAGTGTAGCGTATGATACACATCTTTTGAGTTTTATTTTTCCTTCATCACATTAAAGTTTTACATTTTTAAGTCTACCTACAGTATGCATTTTCAGTGCCCATATGGAAAGACTGGAAAACTTTGTCCCATAAGGCCATCAAGTAAATATTTTAGATTTTGTAAATCAGATGGATTTCACTGACCTCCGCTCTATAGAATTCCATTGTATCCACTAACTTTTATTCATTTTCTTACTGATGACTTTCAGTTTTTTCATGGTATAAAAAATGCAACAATAATAAATGTTTTACACTGACCCTGTGTGTACATATCGCAGATTCTAGGGTACATTCTAGAAATTATTCACTTGAATAATATTGCACTTGTGTTCCTCTTCCATGAATTTAATGTAAAAGTGGCCCAAACTAGAGGAGACTTCATCTAAGCAGATAAATAGATGTTGTCATATTTATGCAGTGATAAAATCAGAGACAGAGGAAAAACCTATTTTTTAATCCATTAAGATTTCAGATTTAATTTGAACCAAATTAATATGCAGATTACCCTGAAAAATCTAATCTCTCAGTCATTCTTTTAATGGAAACCAGTAAGTATAAAAGTCTTACCTTCCTTATATCAGAAAGGCTCCTTACCTTCACTCTTGATCAATAGCGTGTCTGGGCACAGACTGAGGCTCCTGACTTAGTCTGAAGTTTTTAGCCTTTTAGCTTCTCTTGTGCTTGATTAAAACAATCTGCTGGCAACTAATTCTTATGTCTTTCAAAATAACCTGTGTTTCCCTATGGTTACTTTTGAGATCTCCTTGTCGTTTTTGTCATTGTACTGCTTCAGCAAGTTAAGACGGATTGGAATTGTACTATTCGTACTATTCTGTGTTTATTGTGTTTTTTTAATGCACAGATTTTTGTCCTTCACTTCTGGAATTATATGGAACATCATATCTCTAATTGTTATTGCTCTTACACACTTTTGCTGTCATCCTATTAGATACTCTTGCCTGTAATGCATCTGGGGATATTTTTGAACCTTCTTATTTTGCTTGCCTGCTCTTGTTGCTTCTGTTTGTTATTTTTCATCTTTATAATTCCCTGTGGTGCATCCTGGGAAATGGTCTGCTGTGGGTGGCTTATACTGAAGGTGGAAATTACAGATAATAAGAACAGAGGAGATCTAAGAGGTGCTGATCAGAGTAACAGGGTTCTAGGGTCTACATGTCCTTTGAAAGAAGAATATAAATATTTATTAATATTAGACATTGAAAATTGAATATTCAATGTTAAATTTTTAAGGATTGCCAATAAAGGGACAGGAATTAAAAGCAGAGTTTCTAAATATGATGAAAGATTGAAAAGAACTGAAGAAGGAAAAAATATTTCTAGTAATTTAATATGCCGCAGGAGGGAGAAAAATCATTAACACATTGAGACTGTGCACATCAGCATACATTTTAAAACCACAATAAATGAAAATGGGCTGTTATGGTCAATTAAAAGTTAAAAAATTTAGACATGATTTTTCTAAAACAAAATATAACAGAGGCCAGGGGTGTAGCTCAGCAGTACAAAGCCTGCCTGGCAAGTGTAAGGTCACATGAGTTCAATTCCCTGCACAAAAAACAAAAACAATAACAAAAACCCAATATGCTATTTATCAACAAATGGTCTAACAGAGGAAGTCCAAAAAGATTAAAAGCAAAGTAATTTTAAAAGCTAGACTGTGTAAACACTGAGGAAAATAATTCTGAAATATCCACATGAACCAGACACAATAGGCTTTAGGGTCACGGGGCTTTTAGGAATGGCAAAATTATTCTGTCCTGAAAAGGAGATAACTTTCCAGGAATATAAAAGTCCTGAACTTGTGAACACCAAATTCATAGCTTCACAATAAATGAAATGGATATTGACAGCAAAGAAAGAAGCAATAATATACATTGGAAATATAAGCCTCATTTCAACAAAGGAAAGCCATTCAACTAAAACATGTGGGAAGGTTCTGGAAATGTGTTCAGTGAGAGCCCTGGACCCTTGTGATCTACAAACAGAGAACAGGCATGCTCCAAGCTTGCTGGAACTTGGAAGGAAAACTGAGCGGATTCACAGAGCAAGTTTCCCCAACGCCAAAGGGTCGGTGATGCTGCACCGACCTAAAGAGGTTGAACACGCGTGTTAATTTACACAGCTAGCAGGAAGTAGAATTTCATTACAGTGATAAAGTACAAATGTGGTGTCTGGCATGGTGTGGAGTAGAAGTAACGTACCATGGTGACGAACATTATTTGTAGAGATCTCATCTTACTTGTCTTCCTTGTTTCTTTTATGCATTGAGCTGCCTTTCTTGGCTTTTTTTGAAAAGGTAAATTTATCCATGGGTCACTCCTGCCCTCATCTGAGTTTCCATCGCTAAATCAAGAGGCATCCTTGAGAAGCCAATGTGGGCTCTTTGTTGTATTTCGACAGCATCCGAGGGGTGCTGTCTTCCGATTTAAGGCTTTTCCTCCACACAGCATCGATAGTCGGGTCCCTGCACACCGTGGTGTGATTAAGCTGGATATACTGCAGTGCTGAGTTTACGCTCAGCAGGAGAGTCATGGGGCGGCCTGACCTCTCGGTTTCCAAGGCTGTTCCCCAGGGCAGCTTTCCTCCACCCTGGGTTAGTTTGTGAGTCTTAATTCCTGCTACATGGGCCGATGCTGTCTCTCTCTTGTTTCCAGTCAGACAGTAACGCTTTTTGTCCCTTCTTTGCTTTGGAGATTGGCCTCCCCATGTTCATCCTCAGTACCCCCTCCCTGCACAGCTGACCCTCCTGATCTTGGTCTGACAACGCAGCAAGGCTGTGCCGCCTTCCCTGGTCCTGGGTGCAGCTGCCCCTCTCTTCCTCTCAGGTGGCTCCATTGACACACTGTCCAGAGGAAGTCCCCCATTTCGTGCCTGTACAGACACTTCTTTTTAACACTGGTGTAGTTTTCACCTGCTTTCAGGGTTTCTTAACTCCCTTCAGTAGGAATTTGGTGAGTGAGATAAGATACTTATCATCAGGTTGCATTTTATTGCGAAGAGCCTCTTTGATTTTCATGATTAAGCATGAAACTGGATTTTAAAGGCAGACAGAGAAGCAAATACAAAACCATCCATACATGCTTTGTTTCAGTAGTTTTGACTTGAATAATGTAAACATTATGCAGCTAAAAAATAATCAACAAAGGTCTCTGAAAACCATGGAGATTGTTTCTGGCAGCTGAAAAATACATTAGTTTTCCATTTCTATAAACCGAATGCTCATTTAGAAGAAAAATGAAGTGTTTACTCTGAAACTACATATCATTAGTCTGATATTTTTGTACATTTGAATCTGAAATATATTTGTAAAATTCTGTACCCAGACATAAACCCATATGGCATAATGGTTATTTGTTTTGGGTATGCCAGGTTTGCAAAATTTTTGTATTTTTCTCTTCCCATGAAATTTGGATTGGAGATACAGAGATTGAAAAAAGTTACCAGTTTTTCATTAAATGATTAAACAAATAATCAATAAAATATAATAATGCATACTCTGAATAGGAGTGAGGTAGTTATTGTTCCTTGGAATCAAGTTGACATGCAGAGTTCATGTGAGCCATGCCTGAAGGCATTTTGGGGGGTCAAAAGTGTGTGTGGGGCTAATGAATCTAGTGAGCAGGCACCAAGGATGCTATTAAACAGTCCACAGGGCACAGAATAGTGCCCCCTCCCCAGCAGAGAGCTGGATCAACAGTGATGGGGAGGCAAGAAGGCCTAGGATGGAAGATAACGGATCTCCTGGGGTTTCCAGCGATTTCACAACGTGCAGAGCCAAAGAAACTGCCCTCCGTACAGAGTGGACGTCCCTCGTCAACCCTGACGTTCCTTCACCCGATTCCCAGACACAAGACCTACATGAGAGTGTGAGTGACCAGTCCGGAATTGGGAAGGCCCCACCGGCCTTAGAACAGACTCAGGGTTTAGCTGAGGAAGCTCAGCTTACAGCCAGCGAGATCCCCTGGGGGTGAAGGAATTGTTTTACCCTTGATTGTCAAAACCGTCACATACGGAACAGTTAATGACAATGAACAGACAGAATCACTTAGAGAAAACTGAAATGTCACAGAAGATATTGTATGCACTGGAAATCGCACACAATTCAATGGATTGTTTTTAGTTTATAATATTTCATATGCATTCCAGTTAGTCATAAGTATTTGAGCCTTTAAATTCATTTTTTTTTAGTTCAGTACCTTTTTTTTTTTACTGCGGTATTGCAATAAAAGGATGCAATATAAATAACTCATATTTTTCTCTTGGGTACTTTTTTTCTACCTTTATTTATCCACATTTGTTTTTCTTGATTCTTTATCCCCAATTCACCTATTGCCACTTCAAAGCAATTGAAATCAGAGCGGAGAGGAATTGCTCTTCAACCTGCCCACTGCTGCAATCAAACCCTATGAATGGTCCCATCATTCACACGGAATGTGGGAAGCGCGCAGCAGTGCAATCAGGAAAGCAAAGTTAGAGAAGGAAGCCGTTTAGTCATCAAAACCATGGTTGCTGATCCTTTCTTCATGGTAAGCAGAACCGGAATTCATATTTTAAATGGTAAATGGGGGGGGGCAGTTGAGTAGAAGTGAGAATTGACCATTTACTCTCTTAAGGGGAAAATTCTTCTTTGAAATCTTACCCAGAAATGGATCTCAGAGAGATGAGTGCACCAACCAGTGTGCTAGGCTATTGAGAATCTTCAGTATGGGGCTCTTGGTTGCTTGAGTCTCCCCTAGGCAGTGAAAGGGCCTTTTCCTGCTTGCTAAGAGGAAAGGAGCTGACCAGGCCAGAGCGGGGACTTTGGCATCTTTAATGCATGTAGTCATGGTGGTGACAGTGAGGCACAGATTTCATGGACTGTATGGATGAGAAGATGTTGGCTCTCCCAGGTCAGGTCCTGTGTCCAAGGCCTAATGGCTGCAGGTCCTGCAATGTGCTCAGAACCCCTCTTTCCAGCTCTGTGCTCAGTGCACTTCAATTCCTAGGGGGCCTCCTCACCAGGAACCCAAGGATCTATACACATAGTGCTTAGCATTGGAAAAATGCTGCCTTGTAGCTTAGATTTTTAAAAAATGTTTCTAAAATTCATTGCCAGGATGCACCAGCATTATGAGGACTCACAGTGCAACAGGCCTAGCTTTTGTTATACTGCGTTGTTGGACACACCAGCCTTCTCCAATGAGGGCCTGTGTTTGTGGGCGTCTTCACATTTGATTCACTTTTATCCGTAGTTTTAGCATTGGACTATTTTCTTCAGAATGGCTTTTACAAAGGAAGCCCTTGAGGAGCTTTCATGAGAATAACGCAAGCCAAATTGATGCTCACGCACCACCTGCCAAACACTGTCACTGAGCTTCAAATGTGGACACACTGAAGAAGGGTCCTCACTTTCCTTCATCTCCTCCCTGCAAGACACATGCCAATGCGGGTGACGTCCCAGCCCCGGCTGATCCTGAGCTGTCTTCCCATGTCTTCTCCTGGGCTGCGGGGCAGCTGTTTGGAAAGAGGAACACATAGGTCAAGCGGGTCACCACCGAGTGGTGAGCAAAGGTGGTGGTAAGTGATGACTCACACCTGTAATGTGCTCCTCATAGGTAGCTCCGTGGTCATCAGGTTCTCAATCCCAACAAGCAGTTTACATGGATCTGTCCTTGGTTTCCTTTATTTCCTTCTCCTTTAAAGAAAAGGACTAGATTTTCCCCCAAGTACCGGGGATTGAACACAAGGCCGTCCTATTGAGTTAAACTGCAGCCCTTTTTCAATTTTGAGAATGACTTGCTAGGTTGCTAAGTGGCCCAGGCTGGGTTTGAAAGTGTTATTCTTTTTCCTCAGCCTCCCAGAGTGCTGGCATAACCGGTGGGCACCAACGTGCTAGAAAACGAGATTTTTTTTTGGAAAAGAAAATGGGAAAAGTGAACTTCATAGGATTTGGGATTGGAAAACGTCTACCAGTCTCCAGAGACCTTTTATACAAATGTAACAACAGTGCCACAGTGGTGCATATAGGACGTGGTGCAGGGCTGTCACTTGCTTACTGGCACTAGAGTAGATAGATGATATTTTCCTGTTCTGCCTTAAATCTCAGTGTTCCCTTAGTGAACTCATGGTTTGGGCAGAGAAAGGTTTAGGTAAATTCATCCTAAGTACCTTGATACCAAATCTAAATTCTTCACTTCACTTATGAGAATGATATAAATTCCAAGGAAAAATTTACAGTAGTCTGGAGAAAGGGCTCCACATGCCCTGCTGTACTGACGGGGCTTGCATGTTTCTCTTCTTGTTCTTCATTTTCTTTTTTTATTTTATTTTATTTTTTTTGTTCTGTACTTCGGCTAGCAGCTATTTTAAGAAAGGAGAAATAACAGAAGAGCTTGCAGCTTTCCGATCAGCTTTCTGAGATCTTGGCATTGCTAATTGCCTGCGGTATCTGTCATTGCTGCATTTTTCTGCATATTTAGATAAATCCTTATACACTAGTTAATTAGAATGATTAAAGAAATTAGGCTGCTTTGGGTCACCCTGTTATTACATTAGATGGGAATTCATCATGCGTGGAGAAAAGATGTCTTGGATTTTTGTACTGGAAGCCAGATAACATGCCCCAATTTTCACAAGTGTGGTAGAGCTAAAAGGCTGAAGAATCTCACTCCAAGTGTGAAATAGAGGTTGTGTTGTTTAGCATCATCCATAGGAAAACTACGTGAACGCGTTAGGGCAGTCAGTTTGGCTCTGCCGGTACGACCTCCCTTAGGCGGGGCAAGGGTCACAGAGCGGCAAGACTGAAGACCAGCCCCGGAGAGCTCAGCTGAGCCCAGATGGGTACAGCGAAGCCTGGGCTACAAAGCTGAGCTGAGTCTGCCCACATCGACTCAGAGCTGGATTTAGCACCTGGCAGAGGTTCTGTCCTGTGCTCACAGAGACTCTGAATGGCAGATATCATGGAGCACATGGGCTGTAACCATGGTGACCAGGCCAGTGTTCTGGCATCCCCTGAACGGACTGTGTGCTGGGCTCCGGCTGGTCAGGGTACAATCATGGGTACCACACTTGGCTCTCATGTAGCACTATTTTCAAAGTAGCGCTCAACGACATAAAATGCCTTCAACCCACACAGCCAAGAAAATGGTAAACGTTAGACTTTGAGCCCAGCACACGGGCTCCCCAGTACCCTGCATCGTGGAGAAGCTTCGGGCTTCAGGATCAGACATGCTGTGACAAAGCCAGGTTTCTTTCCCAAGGAGTGAGAGGATACCGGAAGTCACGTTCTTTCTGTAAGCTACTTGCCTGCCTCCATCAGGAGAGCAATCTGGACCGCCAGGGTGCAGTCAGGACCCACAGAGGCTGTGCAAATTTGCTAAGTTCAAACAAGGGGAACAGAAGGAGTTTAAGATAGGAGCCTCCTACACCCTACACACAGCGGCAAGGGCATCCAGGCTGGCGGAGCGGCTCACTGTGACGCATACCCAGTGACAACACGGTGGCCTGGGTTCATGCTTCTCAGAGCCCCCTGCAGGCCGTCTTCTATGCCCTTCTCCCATCCTTACCCGTAGACTGACAGGCAGGCATGGAGGAAGTCAAAGTCTCAAGTTAAGGTCTGCGAGGTGGAGAGGGCATCACTTGGATCTCAAGAGTTCCCCTGTCTTGGTGGTGGCAGCACCTTTGGGAGGAGGCACCTGCTCTGGTGTCTCTGGGTCTTGAAGATGTGCTATGGGAGGGGACTGCGGAGCTCTGGTCTCTTGCTCATTCTTGTTACTTTCTGGCCATGAGGCGGTGATCTGGCTCTGCTCTGTGCTCTATTGTGGTTTAGTGCCTCACCACAAGTCCTGAAGCAACAGAGTGAACAGACTGTGAACCTGAACCTTCGAAGCTGGGAGCCAAGATACACCTCTCTTTCTCACAAGCTGATCATGTCCGGTATGCGTTATGGTGCAGGCTAGCTGCCCAGCACAGTGTAGCAGGACCCTCGCTGAGGACACCCGAACTCCAGTCCTTCCTCGGGACCTCCGGGGTCTCACAGCTTGACTGGCATGAACACAATTGCTCATTTACATGGATGCTTAAGGGGAACGAAGATATTCAGCCTGTAAATCCCTGCTGCCATGCCAAGGTGCCCAAAAGGGGCACCTTCTGCCTTCACCCAGGCCTCGCCCAGTGTCCACCCGCAATGCTGGTCCGGCTGGGTGCTTTCTACACATAAAAGAGATAAGGAAGCAAGCAGTGTGGCTTCTGGACTGACCCTTTCAGCTGCCGTCTGAGCATTGTTGACATTTGGAGCCAGATAATTCCATTGTAGGGCCTGACCTGTGTTAGGATTTTTAACAACACCTCTACACATTAGAGGCTATAGAACCCATTTCCCAAGCTATGACAGCAAAGAAATGACTCAAAAAATGGTGTCTGTCCCCTGGGAGGTAAACCCTGCCCCAGCAGAGAAGAAATGACTCATGCTGGTTGTCATACATTCAGAACAAGTGAACCGTGAATGTTATGATATATTTTTATTTTACATCTTAAACATTTTTATCCCAAGAGAGATGTTATCCACATGTATAAAAATGACTTCTCAATGAGTGGGACTCTCTTCCTATCCTTTCTCCATCGGATGGGTGTGATTCCTCTGGAACCCATGACCACTTGGTGTGAAGGCATGGCCCTGGAATCCTCTGTCAGTGAGAGGATACCCGGTTTAAAGGGTGACACTCAGCAAGCTTGGCTCATTTTGAGCAGACAGATGTTGCCCCTGATTAAATTTGAGGAAGAAAGCAAACACGTAATTTGATTATCTATACCAAGGGGGTGGAGCATAAATAATCTCACTCCCTCAAATGGAAGAATTGCTTTAGCAAGTGCAAAGAGGAATAAACGTCTGGCTGAAGGCAGTGAGGTGTGATGGAAATGAACGACGCTGCCTGAATCAGTGCTGCTTACAGCTTTTTCTTGCTTGGTGTTGTCTTCGGGATGCTTTTCAGGTGACTGGCATGAGCACAGTAACCCAGTCCTCTGTCTCTGCCCCACTAAAGTGGGTTTCACACAATTGATGAGCTAAAAACACAGGTCTTCCCTGTGCAGGCTGCGTGTTGCCCACTGAAAACTTACATCAGGTTGTAGACTAGAGCAGTAAATACTGATTGCAGTGTTCATTTATCTCAAGAGCACAAAACCCAGGAGCAGCCACGATTCTGAAGTACCGAGCTCTGGGTGCGTGCGGTAGCACCACTGCTCTGCGGGCGCCTACACAGAGCCTTCCCCTGACTTCGCGTGTGCGACAGTTTCTCTGTGACAACATCCAAGGCCCACAGAAAACAAGAATAGTCTCTGGTCGTGTGGAAAACTCATACTGGAGAAGACTCTGTGATGGCAGCCACCAGTCAGCCCCTCCTGGACCTGTGCTCCCAAGCTTTTCCCATTTATACCAGACATGCTGCAGGAAATTTGGCCTGAGCCACAGCCACATCTGGCACTGTCCCCACAGCAAAGACATGATGCTTGCAGCATGAATGAAGGATTAAATGAATGAAGTCAGTAAAATATTTGTAGCATCCATTTCAGCAAAACTCATCTAAATAGAGACAATAGCAAAATAATAGCAATTGTGAACAGTAATTATCATGAGCTGTGTACAATTCAAAACACTTCAAATGCATTAGCTCCTTTACTCTTCATGACAGCTCTGTCCACTATATAGTTTATCTTCTCAGTTTGAGAATGAAGAACCTGAGTCACCAAGCAATCAGCTGACTTGTTCCACGTGTAAATGCTGGGATTCAAACCCCGGAAGTGGTCTCCAGCGTCCTTGCTCGCACATCCTGTCCTGAGCTTTCCTTGTATTAAAATGATACAGCTTCCTACCTCACACTATTTCAATGAGTCTGAGTTTCACGTAAATCCTCACTGATGTGTGTCTTTGAATAGTGGGCTTTCCTTGTTGGCTTTCGGCAAATAGCTCTGAAAATCTGTGAAGGCCAGAGAGTAGATCAAATTGTCATTCAGAGCCCACTGGAAATCCATCTGGGAGAATGAAACATGAGTAAGTAGGGCAAACTAGAGCTCAACATGTAAAGATTCAGTTTGTGAACCTTTGCAAGTCCCTGCTCCAAGCACTGAACACGCTTTTCAGGAAGGGCAGCACCTAGATACGGAATCATGGCTTCACTCAAGAATAAAGTCGGGGCCTTCAGGGAGCCCCACCTTGGCCTGTTGCTCCACAGTGACAGTTGTGATAGAAACACCCAGGGGGAGATCCTCAGGAACGTGTGTGTGACATGTGGACCATGATCTTTATCATAAGTGCAGGGCTGCAAAACCAAGTCTCCATTTTAAAAAGGAAACCAATTGTCTCTGTAGAATTTAATCCAAGTTATGAGAAAAAGTCAGTAAATTTATAAGAGAGTTAGGCATGAAAAACTGAGGTCTTACTTGCTGAGCTCTTTCACTTAAACAATGCAGCAAGGCGAGAGACTTTGGTGGGATGCACGGTGTAACATAGGTGAGTGTGGGAATTAGAATGTTTCGCCCACTCTGAGGACATTGCCTAAGAGCGGGGTGGGGAGCTGACAACAGGAAGTCATCAGAGAACAAAGGTCCCAGACAGGAAGTGTTCAAGAAGTTCAGGTCGGAGGAATCTCCTAACGGAACCCATGTGAAAGGCACATGGGTGCTCAGGAGAGCAGCACAGAGTCCCTGGAGACCACCAGACACCTTCCTCTCTCCTGGACATGCTGAGACCCCAAGCAGCAGGGCAGGCCCATCCCAACCTCTTTCTCCTCACCTCATTTTTGCACAAGTTGGCAGGCTCTTTGTAAAACTGTGTGCCACATTGAAGTTAAGGAAAGGCAAAGACCAAAGCTTGGGTTTTAAACATCTTATTGCACAGTGAGAAGTTGTTCATGGAAAGCAGACCTCTCCTCACCTGCACCCTGGCACTTTCCCGTAAACACAGCAATACCAGTCAAGGCATGTTGGTCACCAAATCAAGGACCCTGCACCCTGGCACTTTCCCGTAAACACAGCAATACCAATCAAGGCATGTTGGTCACCAAAGCATTTCTCTGCCCAGGGGCCAGGCAAGGCCTTGCTGGATGCCCAGATCTGGGTGTCTCTGAGGCTGCAATCCAGGTGCCAGCCAGCCACATTCCAGGGTGAATCTGGAGGATGTCTCCCAAGCCCGACCCAGGTGCCAGCCTCGCTCACTGTCTAGCTGTTGTGGGACTGAGGTTCTCAGCCGCAGGAAGCTAGCCCTCCTGTGGCAGTTCACAGCATGGCTGCTTGCTTCTCCTTGTCTCCATGTCAAGGAAGGAGGAGGTCCCCTTTTAGAGGGCTCACAGTCACTGGGTTATGTCAGCTGCCTGCCCGGGAAAATCTCTTTGAGCAATTCCTTGTGAAATAAATAAAGACTTTAGTTACACCTGCAAAGCCCCTTCCCCTTATTCCATGGGTAGAAGCAAGATAGAGTTGTGGAGAGAAGGAGACAGTACAGGGGTGTGACGGAGGTCACCTGATGGGGTACCCTCCACACCCTTCCAGATCTTTCCAGAGGAAAAAGACAGAGGCTGAAGGGGTGCAGAAAGGGGCCCCAAAAGGACAGTGAGTTTGCCATTGGCTCTGAGTTGGAGATTGTCCACAGTCAGAGCCCCAGAGCTGCAAATGGTGCTTGTAAGATTCCTGCTGTGCTGTCTGTTCTAAGGGACAAGGGACCACATACACAAAGGTGTCCCCAGAATGGTAACCAGACCCACTAGAAAGGGACCCTGGGTACCTCTCCATTGTATTTCATTTATCCCTTATTTCCTCACCACTGACCATGCTGGGAAAGGTAGTCTACACCAGCACAGAGGGGCGGGCTCAGAGCCTACGGTTTAGGCCACAGTGGTGGCGAACCTGTGGCACCAGTGCCGCAGTAGGCTGTGGCTATCACTGAACACCTTTAGGATTCACCGTCCCTGATTTAGGCTGTGTGATAGGGGCCAGGCTCTGGTCTTGCCTCCCTCAGAAGTGCTGCATTAAAGAGGCATGACCTGTCTTGAACTGGCTCAAGAAAAAAGGGTGACGTGTTAGCAACTGTAAGTAATTCTTGTATTTTAGAAACTGAGAAAGGAGCCTTCATCAGGCATAGCTGGATCCACAGTTCTCTCTCTCTCTCTCTCTCTCTCTCTCTCTCTCTCTCTCTCTCTCTCTCTCTCTCTTTGCAGAAAACTCTAATACTTTACTGGGAGAATCCTGACACTCAAGTTTTAAACATAAGAACAGCCTGAGTGATTTTTTTTCATCTTCTTTTAAGCCTGTGGTGACTCTTCTCCCGACCAGGCAGTTTAGTACAGTCTAGCGTCAGCAGGTGCTTCCCCTTGACATGTGGACCAGCTCCCTGCTCACACCCAGTCTCGGGCTGTTCCACTTCTTCCAGTCCAGGCCCTCCGGCTGCAGGCTGCAGGTACTCCGTCTTCCGTCTCCTGGCCAGGTGGATCACCCTGAGTCTCAGCAGCTAATTCCTCCTGTGGTGGTTGTTCATTATTGGGCTCCTGGACAGCCACGGGCTCAGGAGGGTGAGTAGGTTCATCAGCCCTTGGTCCTTTAGATTTAGATGTCATGCTCACTTCTTCACTCATGTTTCACACGACCACCGACGCCCTCACGGGTCTAGACGCAGGAACACTGCTCGCACACTCAAGTTTTTGTCTTAATGGATGATCATAAGTCAAGCTTTTTTCTGTTCCAGCCTGTTTGAGATGACGGAGCCCTCTTTGTTTCAACACACTCAGACACCAGCCATGCTCACATGGTGATGCTCCTCCCCTGCCCCTCGCCCAACGCCCAGTCCTCCGCGGGGCTGGTGAACCGCCAGCGCCCCGGTCACAGCAGACCAAGCTCTTCTTTCTCACAGTTTTCATCACCTCAGCTGGACCCCAGCCTGAGCCCAGCAGTCCTCCTTGCTCTAGCGACAGGCCAGACTGAGATGTTATGCAGCCTGGGGGAGCCAGGTGCTCTGGATTATGATTCCTGAAGAACCAAAGGAACAAGGGAGGAGGAGCAGCCCCGAAGTGTGCAGGAGACTGGGCAGAAACAACTGCTGGCCTCTGCAGTTCCGTCCAAACACAAGCATCACCTAGTGCAATGCTCTCTCCTCACTTCCTGCTGCTCTGTGTGGATGTGAATCTGCCTCTCCCGTCATATTCTGGACTCGTGAGGAAGAGAGCTGGTTGCAGGGTCTTGCATATAGTTAGTGGCCAAGAAACTTCACAGGTGACTTGCTTTGGCAGAAGGGCCACTAACGAGGCCGATTCTTCAGCCTGATGGAAACCTGAGCACTTCCATCATGCCTGGTAGGCGAGTTCATCCTGGAGCAGGGAGGAGAGCCGAGTGGGGTGTGCTCTTTCTCTGGGGACGCCTTGCTCTGGTTTCTGCCCATATGCAGGACAGACCGTGTGAAGTTCCGAGAGGGCTGAGGCATGTTCTGCAAGCTGAGGCCTCATGTCACAGCATCCTTGCTCCGAGTGTCCAGTGCCCAGGGAGGAGGACTCCGCATTCTGCCTCCTGCACCCTGAGGATGGCTGCTCTTTCCAGCCCAGGCAAAGCTTGGCAAAGGTCACAGAGGCTGAGCATCAGGGCTTCAGAGTGTTTGGGTAAATGAACATAGATGGCAGGGGGAGGAAAGGTCACCATTAACCTCTCTCTGGCTGGGGCATTGCAAGGTCCCTCTGTTCCGGGGAGGTTTCTTTCCTAATGGTGCAGTCTTACAGTTTAACAGATCTTGTAGGTGGATGGTGGTGGGGGGGTGACAATGTGCCATTGCTGGGCGTTTGGAGCAGGGGCAGGGGGGCAGGGGCACTCTGCCTGTTCAGAGTGAGCTTGGAAAACAATTTTCCTCAGAAAACATTTAGATGACAAAGACAAGAGCGCCGCTTCTCTAGACCAAGCTGGGCGTGAGCTCCCGGTGAGCAGCGGCCTCACAGGTGCAAACCCGCTCACAGAGGCCATCTGTTAAAACGCCGAAGCCCCCCAGGCAGTGTAGCTCTGGGGGCTTCTGGGCACAATGCGCAGGAGATGCACAGACTGCCAGAGCAGCCTGGGGACAGAGGAAGCAGAGGGAGCTGCCATAGGAAGCAGAGAGGAGCGCAGAGCACGAGGGGCTCTAAGGTGAGTGGGGAAGACTTTAGGAGCCCGGGAATCCTGCGTGGCCAGTGTCCGAGGGGAAGTGGAGCAGGGAGGAGGGAACAGTGCCACCCACCGGGCAGCATCCTAGACTCTCACCCACCTGGGCATTCAGCCCAGGGGCACCCCTTACTTTTCAGCGGCTCTAACGCAGAACAGGGTCTTCAGTTGCCCCCATTCTTAGCGTCTGTGTGCAGCAGCGTCTGTTCCTGGAATGAGGCTTCCTGGAATGAAAGTCCTCTAACCAAGAGCTCTGGGAGGAATCTCTGTGCATTTTGTTTTAACAAAGGATTCCTTAATCTAAATGCTTCTCCCAGAAGTGGGTTAAAGTAAGCAAAGCAAGTGTTGTGGTCACAGGACTTAGGGCTTTGTTAAGTTAGGATCCATCAAGACCTTCTGAGAAAGGGAAGGACAAGCTTCTCGTGCTTGTGATTCACTACACACACCGCCTCTCAGCGTCTTGGCGTGATGTGCTTTTTGACATTTCAAGCTATATGACAAGACACTACTTTGAGGTGTAACTAGGGGCCCTCAGAATATGTTACGGCTGATACATTGTGTCAACTTGAGAAGTCTAAAAACCTAACTAAGTCACTCAGCAGCTCTCCATCTTGGGGTGTAAAGGACACGCTTCTCTAGGATATTGTCCATTATGTCAATCTGAGGCCATCAGAAGTTTAGCTAAGTGGTTCAGCAGAGGGCCAGGGTCTTACTCTGCAAACATCCTCAGCCTGTGCAAGAGGAGAGTGCAGAGATGGTGGGAGTACTACACCCACCCTAGGGCAGTTAGCCTGCTTACAATAAAAAGGAAGAGAAAAGGCTTGTTCTCCCCTTTTTGCTCTGGCTGGTTTTGCTAACTTCTGTTACCTTGAACTGTTGCCCCAGTGCCATGCCATCCAGCCTTGGAACCACTGATGAGAGACTGAAACCTCCACAAATGGTGAGCTAAATAAACCTTTCCTTCCTTAATTTTGGCTGTCAGGTATTTTGTCACCACAATGAGAGAAAAATAACCAAGACAAAATGCAAAAACAAATGAAATGATGGATTCAGATAAGCAAGTATGTCAAGTCCCTGGAGAGCAAGCAGGGAGAAAGCAGTCTGAGGAAGGAGAGGGCTACACTGTCCACCCCCTCTCGCCACCAGGCAGGAACTTGCACCCTTGTCCAGTGGTGGAGAAGAGCCTTCCTCCTGCTTTGGGACCACCATGCCTTCCTCTGCCAGCCACTGGTGCTGGTAAAGGCCCAGGAGATGGGATGCAGAAGCCACCACCTCTCTGTTCCATGCCCTCCAGGGCTGCATGTGTGTGACCCTGTAACCTCACAGGTGCACCGGGAATCTGAGAGGCTCCGTCCTGACTGGTGAACTTCCCAGGGGTACACCGTGTCCATTTCTGGCACATTCAAATACAAACACTCAGGAAATATTCTACAGAAAAATTACAGTGATTGTTTTCCTAGCACCTTTATTTTCCTACCTTTTCCTGCTCAGTCATTATACACACACATGTGCGTGCACACACACACACACACACACAATTACATATATAGTATAAGAAGGTATGAATAACCCTGGTATAGTTTGCAAGGAGGCAGAGAGAGACAGGAGTAGAAGCCGCTGGGTCAGTAGTGAATTGTAGGGATCTGGTTTTTCAGCACTAACGTATCTCTTAGTGGAGTACACTGAATACAAGTTCAGTTATTATCTAAGAAACCATGAATCCATCTAAACAGCTTATGTGTAAACCAACTTAGGAATCTGTGCCAGTCCCATCTCAACAAAGAAAGTAGAGCTAGTGGGAAAGTAGAACCCCTGCTGTGTGTAACTACTATCTGCTTATCTCTGCCTGTCTATCTGTCTGTCTCTATCATTTATTTATTGTCTATCCCTATTATCTATTTATAATGTATTTATCTACGTTTCCATTTATTATCTATCATTTATCTTGATTTACATCTGTCTGTCATCTATGAATCATATCTGTCCCTCCATTCATCTATCCATCTATCCATCCATTCATCCTTCCATCCATCCATCCATCCATCCATCCATCCATCCATCCATCCACTCATCCAGGGAAACTGGGGCCAGGCACCATCTTAGCCAGCTGTGTGGCAGGCCAGGTGGGTGTGAAGTGCCCAGCATAGGCCGAGCTCTGGACCTCAAAGCTGTCTCACAGCTGGCTCAGCCAGGCCCACTGCCACCTCGCAGAATGCCCAGAATGCCGCTTCCCTCCAGCTGACAGATGAGGGTGTGGTCTCGTCTGCAAATGTCTGCAGCACAATGTGTGACTGCCAGCTGGGCCTGCAGCCAGTCAGGCTCCCACGTCAGAAAGCTCCCAGATTGCTGTATGGGCACAAACCACAAGGTTAGGTCCTAGGTGTCAGGGTGGGGAACTGGGCCCTGGTGGATTTATTCTGAGTCTGGGAGGAGAATCCTGTTTCCCTCTTGTCTGTGGAGGGAGTAGGATTGCCCTCCATATTCCCTTAGCTGGTCCGTCTCACTTCTGTCTCTGTAGACTGAGCAACACCCAACTTCCCATGGGCAGTGTCCCCATCCAAGTGTAAATGACCACTGGGTTAAGCTCAGATGTACTCATGCCTCATGGATGGTTTCACTTTCCAAGGTTCCAGTGACTCGTGGTCAGCAATATTCAGTGGTCAATCTCAGAAATAACAACTCTTGTTTTAAAGCACACAATATCAGCTAGGTATAGTAGTAATCCCAGCACTCTGGGAAGCTGAGGCAGGAGGACCACAAGTCAGAGCTTAGCCTAGGCAAGTTAGTGACTCAGCAGGACCCCTTCTCCACAATGAATTAATTAATTAAAAAGAGCTGAGCATGTAGCTCAGTGTGAAGGCCCTGAGTTTAAACTCAACGCTGCTATTAATTAATAAATCACACTATCATGACACATTTGAGTAACATGACAAAAATCTTCCAGATCTTCTTGCTGTGTCCACTTGGGGCAGGGTCAGCTGCTCCACTCCCTGCCTGTGAGCCACACAGCAGCCGTCGTGGAGCTGAGACCAAAGGTCGTGTGGCAGTACTCGTGCTTCAGTGACTTCCACAGTGGCCCGCTCCACTTCTCTCCTGTCATCTGGTCATGCAGAACTTGTCCATCTCAAGAAGGACCTTGCAGGGCAGTGACAGCCTGAGGGACAGTGCCGTCACATGGTTGCCACTGCAGGCACTGAAGCAACCATTCCGTTTCATCAGTATTGTTAATCTCTCACCGCACCTAACTGTAGAGCACGCGCTACCACAGGTGGGGATAGGCAGGAAAAGTCACCGCGTGCACGTGTGCGGGTGCACCGCATGTGGGTCCGTGTGTGCGTGTGTGTTGCGCGGGGTCCAGCACCTTCTGAGAGTTTCAGGGTCCGCTGGGGTCTTGGATGAGGGCATCATTGCTGAGTCCAAATCGCTCCACAGTGCTGACGGCCACTAATCTCTAGCTTGTGAGGTTACATTATTTTTCTGCTTTTAGCTAAAAATAAATTCCCTTTCAAATGATCATTCCAGAAAGGGTATTCCCATCTGTTGCTGCTTTGGGTGGGATGGGTTGGACTGTAAACACGTTTTCTAAGAATTGCTTCGCTTCTAATTTAAAAACATAGGAATGCTTTTTTTCATAATCAGGGTTGATGTCTTGAACTAGTCTTAATTTCAAGAAAGACAAGACTTGGGTTGTTTCTTTCCTTCTCTTTGAGATAAAAATAAGTCTTGGCTGAGTTCCCTTGCGGTGGAAATGGGAAGAAATCCCAGAAAGCGTGAGCCTAGTCAGTGCCGTGTCCTCCGCCGCTGTTCCCTGAGGTTCTGCTGAGTCGCGTGCTCAGGCCAGGCACGCTGGCCCGGGCTCACCTTACATCCTCCTCCACTGAAGGGTGGTGTCTCTGGGTAAGGGCGACTGCTCACCTCGGCGGGGTCCCCACAGTCTCTGGGTCCAGCTCTGTTATAAAGCTCCTCTCTGGGACATGCTGGGCAGGGGTGGAATGGCCTGTAGTCAGGCCAAGGTCTCCAGCTCCCTTGCTCACTTGTCCCCATGTAGGCAGTGTCTGCTGGTCCCTCACCCTGGTCTATGCCTCCGCTTCCCCCCAGGTCATCCCTCTCTGCTGCAGGGACAGGCAGGCTCTGATGGCAGGCGCATGCCAGGGGAGACCCAGGGGCCCTCAGTGACAGCGAGGTAAGTGCCAAGAGCCCCTCTGGGAAGTGGGCAGCCCGCTCCCCTAGCTTCCCAGCTGTGGGAATGGGGCCCAGGAGTGCTGGATTCTGCCAATCTCCCAGTGAAGATGCAGAAACAGATTTTCACAAGATGTCTCATTTAAAAAAAATTACCAATAAATGAAGAAACAGAGTGGTTCAGCATAATGAAGGCCATTAAATCCATGGGCGGGCTTGATCTGATCATCCTGGCCCTCCCTGACCCTGACACCGGCCTTCCTGTACCCAGCTCAGTAGAAACCCTCTTTTTACACCATGGTGAGGGCAGCTAGGACTGGGCAGGAGGACAGCCCTGGCTTAGGCCCCAGAGAGGCCCGAGTCACAGGCACCCACCCTCAGCTCGTGGTCTGTTCTCAGCGCTGCTCTGCTGGCCGGCAAAGACGGGGCGCAGGATGTGCTCTGCAGGCCAGAGTTGGGGGAACCAGCTTGGCTACCAGGGCAGCCCGAGCCTGGGCGGGCCGGCCAGGCTCATGTTCTGTCCAGGCCGCTCTCCCACTCGTAATGGAGCAGCACAGGCTCTGCCTACCCGGAGCACAGAGAGGAGAGGAACTGCAGGCGGGCTTGTCCCTTCCCACTTACACACTGGGTCTCCTCCTCAGTCTGCGCCTTTATTTCCCTTTCCCTTCTTCCACAATATCTTTTTTTTTTCTTTTTTCAAGTGCTCCCTTTCCTCTCCTTTAATGAAAAAGCAATAGTGGAAGTGGGTTGCCTGTAATATAAGCTTGTTTTGGTTTCAGCCTTTTTATTATTTAACCTGCCCCCACAGGGAGGTAAACTGATACCCTATCACAGAAGAGGCAGGCCAACCTGCAGACCCGCTGGGAATCCTGCAGAAATTCCAGGTCAGGGTTTGCTTGGGCTGGAAGATTTAATTTGCCAGACTGCTGGGCCTGTCAAAAGCTTCTGCAGCAACCACTTGGGTCCTCATAAAGCCAAACAGCAGAACAGGAAAATGAAATCCTGGATCAATTTCTCTGTTTGGAGACCTTAACTTACATTCAACTGGAGAAAAGAAATAAGAAAGAAGAAAGAAGGAAGAAAGGAAGAATCAACCAACTGACCATAACTGTCACGGCAGATCAGCTCAGGAAACCAGTGTGCAGAGGACAGGAGGGGCCCCGCCCTGGCCTCTCTCCCACAAGACAGGAGAAGGCTACTTACTGAAGAGGAAGTGTTCAGGTACGGATGCGGAAGCCCCGGGGTTCATGTGCTGGCAGCTTGGCCCTCCGAGCGGTTGTCATTGTCTTGTCGCTGGGACACAGTATCCAACATCCACAAGAGAGTTTTATTTGTGGTTACATGGTATTCAGTCCATGGTCCCCTAGCTCTAAGGCAGGAACAGCATGGCGGAAGGGTCTAGATGGAGGAAAACTGTTCCCATTGTGGCAGTCAAGAAGCAGAGAATGAAGTAAGGAGTCTTCATTCATAGGGCCATACCCCTCGTGACCAGCCTCTTTGGTCCAGACCCACCTCCTGAGAGCAGGTCAGTTCTAGCACCTCCATAATGCAATTACCCCTCAATGGCCCCACCTCCAAATATCTGAAGCCTTCCGGGGGCACCCTGATGGTGGTGGTGTGAAGAAGTGGTGGAATCCTTAATGGCTGAGGCTCAGTGCAAGGTGATTGGGTTGTTGTGGGGGCACTGCCTTCAGGAGTTGGTGTGGTTATCACAGGACCCCAGTCTGTTGTTTTCTTGAAAATGAAGATGAATTGTTAAAAAGAGCAAGATTGGCCCCATCCCACTCTCTGGCACCCTCTTTTGCTAGCTGTCTCTCACGCTTGCATCACCTTGTGCCGTCCCCTTTGTGCCACCTCCACAGCCAGGGGACACTCACAGGGCTGTGCAGAGGCCTGTGCTGCATGCCTGAAGCTCCCAGCTGTAGGTTAAATAAGCCTTTGATTTGCATAGCATTGGTCTCAGGAGTCCCATTCCTGCGGTGGACAATGAGAGGGGAGGGTCGTGAGGATGTTCGGTGCAGGAGAGTCCAGCGGGACCGCGGGCCTCGGTCAGGGCAGGAATGGAGTGGAGCAGTGGCTTCAGGTGGTGAGAAGCTGGGCCATCCCCCCGCATCTGCTCAGGTCAGTGCCTTGCTTGTTCCCCCCAAAATGACTGCAGTTCTGTGCCAGGGGACTCCGGCCACACGGCTTCCCGTGAGGTGACCCACCCCCGTGCAGCACGGGAGCCTAGCGATGCTCACGGGACGGGGATGAGAAGAAAGGACCGCTGTGGATCGGGAGGTGAAGGGCACCAGTGGGCAGAGTAAGCGGAACTGGGACGTGGAGACTTGAGAGGTGCTGAAGAGACGGGACGGAGAGGGACGGACGCGTGGCTTTCTGGGCTCTAGAGACTAACTTCCGTTTACAGACTGGAACAAAAGGGGTTATTAATGTGTTTCTATTGATTGCATTTATTCAAAGTTTAAGCAGAAAAAGGATGTTAGTGTCCTTCAAGTAGTTTGCTATCACAGTGGGACAGTGGGTTCCTGGTGGTGATCCTGACACAGGCCACCTTAGCTTCAGGCCGGGTTCACAGCTCCACGTGGTGACGTCGCATAGCTGAGACAGAATGCACTGGCAGGGGCACGTGGCTTTCCGGGGTGTCTCCCAGGAACACGGGGCCTCCACCTGATCACCAGGAGACATCAGAGGGACTCAGATTCCAGCATTTTATACAAAATAACTGACTGTTTTCCCAAAAATGTCAAGATCATGAAAGACAAAGACCGAGTGAGGGGCCAACCGAGGGTAGGGCAGACTGAGCACCCAGGATGACCACAGACACTAGGGGACGCAGGAGTGGACGCCAGACAGGAAAACAGCATCCGCGGGGAAGTGGGGGAGAGTCACACAAATTGGTGCTCCAGTTAGGAGTATGGTAGCAAAATAGCTTCTAAGTTTAGAACAGCGGCTATTTAAGACGGTGACATAAGAAGAAACTGGATGAAGGCAGTTTGATATTTATTATTTTTGCAGTATTTCCTTAGGTCTGAAATTGTCTCTGTCTCAAAACATTAACTCTAGAATAAAGTAACACTGCTTGGAGGTGACCCTAAGTCATGCCCAAGAACATAGAGCGACTCATATTCAAAGACTCCTGACCTTGCTCTTTGATTCCTTATTCACGTTTTAATCATGCATGTCGAAAGTCACTGGTGTGCCCTGAGGACAAATGACACTAGACACAGCTGACATCTCATAAATAAATTACCACATGTCTGCCATGGAGGACCCTCTGTTTCCCCGTGGTGCAAGGCTGTCTGCATCTGGCTGCAAACGCTGGGCAGCATCCTTGGTGAAGGTGTCGGTTTCATGGCTGTGGAGGTTTGGAGGACGGTACAGGTCACGCTGCTAAGGGTACTCAGGATGGGAGAGGAGTGGACAGTTTGGCATATAGAGGTGGCAGCTCTTGTCTGATAGAAAGAATAGAAGTCTGTTCAGGTAAACCCATCGGCCTGCACAGATGCGAAATGCAATACAGCATTACTGACCCAGGGGTCTGGTCACGTCTAAGCGAGGCGAGTTGAGACACTGTTCCAGGAATGAGCTGGTTCATGGCAATGCCGTGTGCTTTGCTGCGCGAAGGATTACATGCTACGTGCTCTGTTTTGTCTTTGGAAGCTCCCTAGCTGAAAGTACTCCTTGCTTTGCAAAGAAAGCTGGTTTACCAGTGTCTATCGCTACACTGACACTGTGTAACGAAGTACTTCACAGTGGCTCACAACAGTAAGCCTTTCTTTATTCCTTACTCGTGTGTTACAGTTTAGCTGTTCTACAGTGGGTTCAGTTCAGTGGGTTGACTAACGTGAGTGTGTGGACACAGTGGACAGGGAGTGGCAGTGTACACGGACCCTGCTAGCTCTTTGGTCTACTATTCAATTTACTCTGCAGTTAATCTTTTTATAGCACAGAATCGTGTGTTTCGGTTGAGGCAATGTCTGTGACCTACTCTGTGTGACTTTGTCGGCCACACAGCCATTAGAAAAGAAGCAAGGAAACTCAGTACTGCATCTATAAAAATATTCATCGATGCATGATTATGTACCATAAAACTCACTCATTTTAAGTATTCAGTTAAGAGATATTTAATAAATTCTCAGTTCACTACAATCAAAGTTGAGATGATTTGGGGCACTGCTGAATGGTTTCTCTCCTCAGAAAGGAAGTTTGACACAAGGTTTTGCCTGCCATACACCTGTCTCCCTGGAAAGGGCTGCTTTTCCTTGCACTAGAGACTAAATCTGCACTCAACCTGCCGTATCTAGAGTATATTATGCCATGGAGATCTTGTTTCTGAGTGTATTATGTTATCCAGAAGATTCATAGTATAAGCCAACATGGAGAAGAAAAATCTTAAAGTGTTGGAACCTTTATTTGAGAAGGAGTGAAATTTCCTTTTGGGGTTCACATTTTTTTATGGGATTCTAGTTATGGGAGGTGTTCCACTGGAGCTGGAGTCATGGATTTTTTGGTACAACTTCTGGAGTTACGCTGTGGATTTCACTGAACATAATTTCAAGTAAATTTGAAATTTCTTGGTAGATTTTGGATGGGATAGAGTGTGGCCTTAGGGTCCACTTGATTAGTTAGAAAATACATGGAGATTTTGTGCTCCCCTTCAAATGTCCTTACCCAGGTGACAGTCTGACTGAGGGTGCTGAGCTGATAATGGGGTGAAGGGAGGAGGGGATCAACCAGGATGCCTCCTGGGACTCAAGGACTCTTACTATTTCTCACAGGATGTGACATCTCTACCTTTCAGAATGTTCCCATGTTTTATCTTGTGACTATCTTCTGGGCACACAAATATCCAATCAAGAAACCAAGTTGACCCAAATAGAAGTCCAGGTCCCACTTCACTTTAAGCTATCTCAGACAGAAGGCGACAGTGCTGGTGATGAGCCATCAGCAGTGGCCAGTGCTCTGCTGTCCCTGGTCAGTGCGCAGGGTGACTGTCCTGCAGTGGAGACGATGCTCCTTGCTGCTTGAGGAGGTCTGTACCTGTCACTCCTTCAGCAGGGCTGTGCCTGGGTGGTTCTTGGGGAAGGGCTGGCTGCCAAGACTGCTATCCACAGTGGAATGCAACTCAGTGAGCCTGGCAGTCAGGCCCCTGGAATGCAGCTACAGCCCCCATCAAAGCCAATGAGATGAGAGGAAGAATAGAACACCTATGAAGGCTCGCAAATCTCCTAACTTGGAGGAACTGCAGTGTATTCTTGTGACATGCTAACTCTGGGAATTCCTTACCACTCACTCTCTGAAGAGTCAAGGTTGGAGTTAGCTTTCTTCTATAAGATGTGGGAGATTTCCCAACATGCACGGTACTGCCAGCAACATCCACAAGCGTGCCTCCGTTTCACACCCTCGGTGCGCAAACATGGACGCCCGTGTTGTCCTTCACTCTCCCAGGCTCCTTTAAAGCCTTTTCTGAACCAGGGGCCAAGAGGCAGATACCCAGGAAAAGTGAGCTGAGACAGTTTGCTCTGGATGGCTAGAACTGGTGTTAAAAATTCACAAAGTTGCCAAGCAGCTGTTCAACCCTGGGTAGCCTTAAATGGGCCACCATGGGATGATTTACATGATGGAAATTTGCAGTTTTAAAACTCCAACTGCCTGGAAGCTGGTTCACTGGCACACCAACTGGTTCATCTCCTATTTCTGCTACCCAACAGTGGGCGGTCTGGCTTAGGGTCATTTACTTTGCTGTCCTGTGCTTTCGTTTCCTCACCTGTGCAATGCAGACAGTAACAGTATCTATCACCGGGAGACTTGCACAAGCTAAGGTGTGGGTAAGACTTCATCTCTGCCCTGTTGGTGCTTTGTACTGTGCTTCTGTAAGGATGAGAGTGTTGTCTCAGGGGACTGCCCTGAGACCTCAAGGAGCAGGTGTGCACAGAACAGTTCCCGAGCATGGAGCCCCCTGTTATTCTGGGAAGGTGAGCTGACCGTTGGATAAGAGGAGGGGTGGAGTGCTCCCAGCACTGCCTCGTACCAACCCACTTCGCCTGTGAGGAGCTCAGCGCCTTCGGAGATATTTACGGCGTGAGGAGACCCAGGGCAGGAAGACAGCAGCAGACCTTCCACCCCTGCTCTGCAGACCCTCGGGCACAGGCATCCACCCCCCTCCCTCCACAGGTCCAGGGGCAATTCAGGGTCAGTGTCGGGCCCAAAGCTAATCTGCTGTGGACACTGGAGCCTGAGATTCCCCCTCTTTGGGTACAGGTGGTCACATCTCTCCTCAGATCACAGGGCTATGGGTCATAGCAGGCAAAGAACCTGCTTTTTGGAGGTTGCTCGGAAGCAGGGAAGAACCTAATGAAGAGATGACCAACGGTGATACATGCTAGGAGGAAAGCAAGTGAGGCGCTGAGGACATCACTCCGTCTCACCACAGAGGACGCACGGTGGATAGTGAAGGCAACCCAAGGAGCTAACATTTAATCGGAGATGACAAAGGGGAGAGCAAAGTTGTGGTACACACACACACATGCACACTCACGCACACTCACACACACACTCCTCTCAATGCTCCTTTAATCAATCACCAGAGGGTAATACAAGATACACCAAGGGGTGCAGAAAGTACAATCTCATGGCCTTATTTCTGTTGATGTCTATAGATCATGTGTTCCTTTCTTCATAGGAAAAGTCTTTCTCTCTATGTCCCCCACATAAGTGTTTTGGTAAATTCTTAGATATTGGTCTATTGAGAAATTAAAATCTGACCCCCATGTGACTTTGGTCCCCAGCATAAGTGAGGGGATGACTGTGCACGTGTCATGCAGGTGAGCTTGAACTGGCAGATGAAGCTCTGGCAGAGCCCTCTGAGTGGGTGATATATGTGAAAGCCCTTTGCAAGTTGCCAAGTTCTACTTTTCCTGTCTGCCCTGAACTTGCTAGAGAACACCGTCACCACAGAGAACTGCATCCTTCAAAGGTGAGGCTGTGCTTGCTTTGATGAGCTGGGTGCATTTGCTGCGCTTAGGAATAACAACCTCTCCATCTCCTCAGGGGCTTCCTGCAGCCTGATTATTTAGATTTGCCTCTAGGTGAGTAAGTTCTGAGAATTACAGAAGAGGGCCACATGGGGTCCCAGACTAAAGAAGTCACTGCCAGATCAGAAAAGAGGTGAGTTCTGCACAGGGCTGACAGAAGCTTCACTTAGTGTCAAGATTGTGAGAATATTCATGGGATAAACCTACTCTCTTCACTGGAATATACCATCTCAGATGGCATTTGACATGACTCTAACATGCACCCACTTGTTATTTAGTTTGTTCTGCATAAGGGCTTCCTAAATTAGGAATTATCTCTTTTTTTTCTTCTGCAGATTAGTAAACAGATTGGAGCTCTCCTATGAAGCAGTCAGCAAAGACACAACCCAAGTATCTCCCCTCTCTATGGGCTCCTGGGGAATCGGGAAGTCACAGGACAAAACAGAAAAGCTACGTAATCACACCTGAGTATTCTAGGTGCGGCCCAGGATTCCTGACTGTGTTGACTCTTCAGAGCTTTAACTTTCTCCCTTTACGCTGCTTGGGTTCTACCTGAATGAGTCTCGCTTCTGGGATTTGTCACTGGCCTGTCACGTAGTTGGGACTGCACGTCACTGTCACACCTTAGCCTCTCAGTCAGGCCACACGGTGTCCATCGTCCTACGCCCCAGGTGCGGCTGGACATAGAGTGTTTTATTAATGTTTCCGAGTGTGTTCCATAGAATGTGGGCTGTGAAAGAGGCTTATTTGGGAGTTCTTAGTGGTGAAATGCGTTTGCCTAACCATTCTGAGTCCAGTGTCTCCTGTGCCCCGAGGGGGCAGTGCTGAGGGTGGATGGATGTGTAGCTCGCACGCATGTGGAGATGGATGTGGAGGTCGTGTGCATACCCAGGCACCATGCTCCTGGGAAACCGGAGATTTCTGTCTGCAGGACGCTGTGAAGAGCTGTATCTCACCAACACACATAGCTGTATAATTTCATTTCCTGCAATCCAGAACACGCAGAGAAGAGCATTGCCACCACTCAGGCTCCTCCGCCTCCTCTCAAGGCTTGATATTTTCTTGCAGGTTTAGGCTTGAACTCCCCCTCTGTCTGCACAGCTCATTAGATGGGAGAAACTGCTTTTTAAAGCAGCAAATGACAAATTTCCCTCACTGTGCAAGTGCCAAAGGAACAGGTCAATGCAGGTTGCTCCTGTTTAGAGTAATCACAGTACACACGCGCTCCGTGCTGACCCGTCACTTATCAACAGCAGCCGAACCGGGCGTTATTTAATCATGTAACCGAGCTCCCGCCACCTTCAGTGCCCACAGAAACATGACGATCTGGTTCTTTAACAAATATCTGAAGATTTCAGCTGCCAACAGGTATCGATTGGTTTCAGAGCTTCTTCCTGAAATCAATACCAGCATGCAGCCAGACCGCAGGCTCAGGGAAGGAGAGGCTCGGAGATCTGAACCTTCTGGACGGTCAGCTCGCCTCAGCCTGGGACTCGGGCTGGGGTGTGAGCCCACCCAGCCCCCTTGGGTGCTTGTCCAAAGTGCTGTTTGTTCAGAGAACTGAGAGAGGCTGCCGGGGGCTCCATATCCGTGAACGAAGGAAAGTCTTCCACCGGAAAGTCTTTCACAGAGCATTGCATTCATCTCCCTCTTTCTTGTCACCTAAGCAATTCTAAGTCAGTGGTGTTTAATGGGACCCACCCTGTTCAGATAGACTTCATGCTGTGACCCAGCAAGATGACACCAATTTAACCTTACTAAAACATACCTCCCGATTTTTTAAAAAGTACTTCATGCCACATTAATTAGACTGCCATTGAGATAATTGGATCCTTGTGGCTCTTAATTTTTCATAGGTACACTATTTTGAAAATAAATAATGAATCATCATCTTCGAATGTTAAACTTCATTTACATTGAATCTCTACTTTGGAGCACACATACTGCATGGGCATGTCTTTATCAGATAATTGACAGAGATGGAACCTCCCTTCGCTGTCATCCAAACCAAATTCTAGAGTAGCCATGTCCATCCAGCGCGGCCACAGTCCTCTGACACTTTGTCAATCATATTTTCGCAAATGGATATGTACAGATATTCATCGCATTTATAATTGACTGAAACTGCTGCTTCGTACAGCTCTACTTGTTTCCTGGGCATCCAAACCCGCCCTGAGGCTGTGTGCACTTCTAAGAGACCGACTGTCGCAATGACCGTTCTGTACCGATGAATCAAGGTAAAGGATGCAATCACAGGTTTCAATAAAGGATAAAAGTGCGCTTTTCTTTTTCAAATCGATCTCCCCCACTTTTTTTGTTCTTCTTGTAGGTAGCATAAACATCAGCACAAAGCGAACAGCAGGCACACGCTCCCGTGTGGCGTAGGTTTTAGGATGCTAAGGCGCCCTCCCTCCACAGCCGCACCACGCCTGCGCTGTCCAGTGGAAAGGGTGGGGATTGCTGGTGAGTCTCAGTGGCCAGTGAACCAAGGGTGTGTCTCGATAGTAAAGCGGAGCAATGTACTGGATGCTGAAGTGAGTTTGTGAACAATATAGGAATCCAAGCAGGGAAATTGATAAATTTGGAATTTTATTAGCTGAGCTCAGCGACCATGCGCATGGAGCCCTGTTTCAGAGTCCCATCCAGTGGCACTGAACTGGAAAGTTACAGAGCTTTTAGAACAGAGAACCACAAAAAGACATCGTGTTGGAAATAATTTAGCTTGAATCTTACATTAATTTTTAGTTGACATCTGTATCCTACTTGTTTGTTGAGCAGGTTAATTTTCCTCTTGTGGGTGCGGCTCATTCTGCTTTTCTCACGAGACTTTCATTCTAGGTAATTTTCCATTTTCCTGGGTCAAATACAGGACACTAGTTAAATGCAGGGCTCAAGATGGTGTCAATTATGCCAAACTACAACAGTTGCCAAGTCACGATCCATCGCCCCAAACTCCTTCCTTCTGCTCGAGACAATGGCATCACCTCTGTCATTTTTCAGCAGGCTGATGAATGCATTTGATAAACACAGGATCAATGCATTTCACAAATACCAGCTGTTAAATAAAATGCAACTTCTTGGCAAGTGGAGACCCAGGGCTGAGAGAGGCGTGGACCAGCCGAAGGTTTTCTAGGTCTTCCTGGCATCCTGCTGGGTGAAGGTGAAACTCCTCCAAGAGGCTCTTTTGAAGGATTTCAGTTATTAGGGAGAAAAGTAAGGAGCCCTATTCAGAAGGCAGCTCCAGAACGCCCAGCTGATGGCCGTGCTCTGCCTCTGGCAGCTGTCAGTGAGCCGCTGGCCTTTGCGGGCTTCTGACCTCTTTGCTCAGGAGCCCAGGCCTGGGTTTCTAGGGGCTGAAGCAGGGACTGGGAAGAACCCAGTCCACATCACGTGACTCCTGTGGCCCACTGCAACTGTTGCCAACCTGCACCTTAGCAGAGTTTCTCACATTTTAAGAAGCACAAGGCCCTCCATGAGGTGGTGAAGAAATGCACATGACATTTATGGGGTCTGGACAGGGCTCAGGCTCGTGGGTCCTTCAAGCACCCCTGGTAAAGTGAGGCTGCAGGTAGGCCTACAGGTGTAGGGTGCAGCTCATATAAAAAATGTCTCTGAGTCTGTGGGAAAAATGAAATATCATAGTGATCTGTACACATCTTCATCTGCAAGCTTGCCATACTCTGTGAGACTTTTAATTAATTCATTAATTAGCTTTTGGTTCTGGGAATTGAACTCAGGACCCTTTGCTTGCCAGACAGTCTGCGGGGCTTGTAGGGAAAAGGCGGTGCCATCAAGGCAGAGTAGAAGCCATGGCAAGCGGCTGCTGCTTAAGGGCGTTAGTAAAAGGGAAACCGCACCTTTGCCGACATCTGGTTTCTTAGCTGTGAGAGAAGCAGATCTACAGCCTGTGTCCCGAGCCCGTGCGGGATGGCAGGCTGGTCATTTCCGGGTCATTTGGACATTACTCAGCCTGTGTCCTGTGAGCTGGACAGATAAGCAGCTGCCCCCCGAGCTTCATTAAGACAGTGTGATGGTGAGCTAAGTATGTCCTCACATGGAACAGGCTTTGTCACAACCCAGCACTCTGCAGAGTCACCTGTCTGTAGGTACAGCGGTCCAGGGGGACAGGAGGAAAGGCCTCCTGCTCCCGCTCTCTCGCTGTCTTCTTGCCCCTTTCATGGTCAGCACCGCTGTCCTCTGTGGTGTCTCTTCTCCCTTCCTCCCTCGAGGTGGACTTGGCAACAGGAACAAGTCACCAACGGTGCAGAGAGGGCAGAGGGAGGCCCTGGAGCGTGTTGGGCAGTGATGTGGACTCGGATCCGGTCCGGCTGATCCTGCCCCTGGGCGACGTCAGGTGTCTGGTGGGATGAAGGCGAGTTGCCTGGAGGCCGTGCCACCGCTTAATAGACTGCTGCCAGTCCGCACTCTCTCTTCCTGGTTCCCTGCCAGCGCCTCTCTCTCAAGCCGCGCTGAGCCATTGTGGAGGACCAGCATGGATGCCTGACCTGCGCTGCCCACCGCCACTGCGAGGCAGCCTGAGTTTCAGCCATGAAACTTCGCTCCAACATGGCTGCTAACCGGTCTGCCGCGCACTGAAGGCTGTGTCAGAATCCAAGGCCTCATTCTCTCTTTTCCTTTTTTTTCCCCTGAGGAGATCCCTCCTTCAAGATCTCACCACGCCTGACCTTCACTAGACCTTTAGTTAAAAGGGGAATTGTTTTCAATGCTGGTGCTTGCTAGCCTGCTTCTGCTACATGGATCAAATTTGCTTTTCAAGTGCCGTAGCTGGTGGTCTTCGTGTTTTCCTATTGCTGGTGTTACTCCGTGTTGCACAGTTCAGCCTGGAAACATCGCCTCTGACTCTCTGATGTTTTCAAAGGGAGGAACAAGCCCCACACTTTTTTCTTAACCTGCCACTTGGGGACAGGTTACTCTGTGATCGCTGGTGTGAGCAAAGATGAGAGGCAGAGCAGGCCCCCATTCTATGGTTACACTCACCTCCCTAGAGACCACTGACATGCTCTGCAGCCCGGAAGTGGGGCTCCGAGCTGACCCCCATCTAGCACACAGACCAGGTGGCTGAGTTGGTCTGACCTTTATCAGATGGTCAGGACTCACTCTACTCCTAGAGGTACATGCCCTGTGCTGTGGGATGTGTTAGTCTGAGTGCTGGCCTGATCCGAGTTCTCCCATCCCAGAAGGGCGTCTGTCGCCCGCTGTCCTGAGTATGAAGCAGACCCTTTGATATAAGCGTATGGAATATCTCACATCTCAAAAAAGGTGGCAGGGAAGTTAAGAGCTGAGGTAGTTGGAGAAGACCAGAGGCATGGGTCTCTCCAGCCTGGCTGTGACACTGAGCTGCAAGCTGCTTGTGTTATGCTCATGGGTTGCAGGCACAGGTGGAGGCTTGGGTTGGGGAGGGAGCCAGAATGCTGACTTGAAGAGGGCTGTGATGCAGAGTGGCTGAAGGAGCCAGAACGCCGGACAAGAGGCTGCGATCAGGGAGTGCCAGGCCAGCGGGGAAGGAAGACGCCCTGGTACACAAATCTCCCTCTGCCCATGTGCCCAATTACCTGCTGTGGCTGTGGCTTGCTCTTAATGAAGGTGAGTGCCTGGGAGCAAATGTTGGCAAATCCAGCCCTTTCACTTTTCCTAGTATTCCTGATGGCAGGGAGCATCTTACTAGAGCTGGAGAAGAGACAGGGAGATTAGCAACTAGAACCCAGCAGAAGGCTGGCACGTGCAGGGCTGGAGGGCATGAGTCTGAGAAATCTGGCCTGAGTTTCAGCCCTGAAAATCCTGTCAAATTTCAACTCCATTGCAGGCTGCTTCTCATTGTTTCTCTTCTTTCCTTTCCCAAAAGTGCTCTGGAGAAGAATAGCTTTCTCTGCTGTTGATTTCAATCATTTATTTCACAGTTTACGTTGTGTGTTTTCTTGAGCATGATACAAATATTCAAGTGCATAATTCTCAAGTTGCAGGAGGGGAGACTGAGGCATGGAGAAGTAGGTAATGCTGTAGAGCTAGGGCTGAGCCAGGCACACATGGTGGAGTCCCACGGGCTATGCACCTCTGAGCACTGCTGCTGTGGCTTAATGAAAGGAGGACTTGCAGTGGAGGAGCACCAGGCTGTCAGCCAGAGGCTGCTCCCTGGGAAAGCATCTCCGTGGAACAAGGCATGATTCCCGCACTTCAGAGATGGAGAATGTGGAAAACCCCCAAGGAGTATTCAGGCCCATCTCCAATGAGTTATTGACAATGTCATCAATGGAAATGCTCAATACAGGAAAAGAGATGGTAATTAGGTCTTGAATCTCTCTGAATCCCAAGGAGAGAGCATAATACAAATGCACAAACCAAGATTGGAGGCCACGACTCCATTTATGCTGAGTGTGTCCAGGTGGGGACCCAGAGGGGTCCCCATTCTCAATTTCCATATGCACTGCTGGCTCATTGCTGCTCTTTATGAAAAAGGTCGAGCCCTGGGCCGACATAATGAAACTATTAGAAGCTGCAGAGGAACATCGTGCCAAGTGGCTGCTGATGAATGTGTTCTCATAACTTGATGCATACAGCGAGGCAGGGCTGATGTGATCACAAACCACTGCTTTTCAGGCACTGGGCAGCCACAGGGAGAGAACACCAGGTCTTATTAAAGTCTATTTGCAAATGTCCTGTGAAACCAGTGTGACACCGCTTGAGTTTCCTCTTTCTGGGAGGTTCTGTCCAGCAGCTCTAGACGTCATTGCATCATAGCCATGAGTTCTCGTGGCCAGGGGAGCACCCGTGGGCGCTCAGTTCATGTTTGCCAAGTGAATCGTGCTTATTGCACCATTCCGTGCAATGCTTTATTGATTGTTCTGTCCTCAAGAAGTGAGAGGGCTGTGCAGCTTCTTAAGCACAGCACAATATCTGAAGGAGTTCCCGCCTCCGCTTAGGGCTGGCTTTCAAAGTTTCCACTGAAAACAACACAGCCACTTAAACTAACAGCAAATTTGAAGACTACCTTCTCCCAGCGGGGTGAAAGCCAGCACTGTGTGAACATGCTGAACGGACTCCTCACATTTAAAAGTTAGATCCAAACAACTTAGGAAAAATTACCATAGTTCTCAAAGTTCTCCAAGTTCATGGTCCAGAGTCCCACTCTGATGCCCAAGCCGACTCCATTCCCCTGCTATGTCTGCCCGTGGGGGTCCACAAGATTGTGCACAATGCCCAGGATGTACAGCTCCCTGGCTCCAGGGCCGTGGACCAACAGCAGACCTGGCTGCTCAGGAAGAAGGTTGCACAGGAGTCAGTGAACAGCATCAGCTGGATGAGGCTGGAGGCTCCCTCTGTATTTCCTGCCTGGATCCCGCCTCCTGTCAGCTCAGGGGCAGTGGTGGCATTAAATTCTCAGAGAGGTGCAAAACCTACTGTGAGCTGCTTGTTCCTCATGAGAACCTAATATAATAATAATAGAAGTTGAATGCACAATAAATGTAAGTACTTGAATCGTCCCAAAGCCTCAAGCCCTACAGTCCATGGGAAAACTGTCTTCCCCACAACTGGACCCTGGATCCAAAAATGCTGGGGCCAGTGCCCTGAGGGACGCAAGTGAGCATAAGGTAGTTAGCTCATTGTACAAAACCCCACATCTTCTTTATCCATTGATTGGTCAATGGGCATGTGAGCTGTTTCCAAGATTTAGCTATTACAAACTGTGCCACTATGAACACAGGTGTGCATGTAATGGCGTGGTGTGATGCTTTTAATTCTTCTGGGAAGATAACCAGAAGGGAATAACTGGCTCATATGGAACCTCTAGTTTTAGTTTTCTAAGGAAAACTAAAACTATATTTTTTAAAATATAGTTTTAAATTTATTTTCCACTTAGTGATCCTTTTTATTGGCCTTGATTTCAGTCCATCTTGCTCTCAGCCTTTGTGCAGAGGTGGTGCCTGTGCGGGACACTCTCAAATCCTTCTATCATTTTCTTTCCCCCCTCCCTCCTTCCTTCCTCCTGTCTTCCTCCAGTTCTTGATCTGTTTCCACCTGAGAAAGACCCATTTCCCTACTTCCTCTTATCTGTTTTATTTTGCTCTTTAGCTTGAAATTCACAGAGTAAAAGGGCAGATAGTATCTACAGTTCCATACAGTCATTCCTACCACCACAGAAGGCAGCAACAACACATGTCCCTCTATCAACATCTTATATTAGTGTGTAAAGTTTTCTAACACTAATACACATATGGTACTGGGGATTGAATTCACAACCTTGTGCTTACCAGGCAGGCACTTGAGCCACTGATCTAACCCCTCGGCCATAATCAAACAATATTGATGCATTATTATTAGTTGAAATCCGTGGGTTATATTGGGGTTTACTCCTGGGCTACATCATATGGGATGTGTCGTATATAATGCCAAGTGCCCACTGTTCAAGTAGCTCACAGAGCAGTGTCTCAACCCCCAGAGCTCTGGGCTTCAGTTACTCAGGAACCCCCAAAAGCCTAAGATTTCATGACATAAAAACCACCTGGTATTGAAGGTTTGCTCTGCCCATGTGGGCAGAGCCCAGTTCACCTGAGAGCAGGGACTCAAGTGGCCACCAAAACACTTGTTAGCAGGGCTGTTCTAGCAAAGCTGGTTAACCTTCATCTCAGTAGTCAGTTCCTGGGGAGCCCAGGAGGTCCCCTCTCAGCGTTCGATGAGAGGACTTGGTCACGGTTTATTGCCGTCACGCTCTAACTCAGGACACCAAGCAGGATCTCAAAGGAGGTAGCTCCTGTTTCATTGCCTACTCCTGCCATGGCCCTAGAACACTCGGTGACACAGGGATTGGTCTTTATCATTTGTCTTGATTTTTTTTTCCAACTTGTGACCCTCTGGCAAGAGGTGTGCATGGAGGATTTAACTTACCCAGCTCCTCCAAGGTCAGCCCCAGTCCCAAGCCCAAGGAATGTCCTGGCTGATGAGTGTCTTTACCAACCCGGTGCCGTGGGCCATGCACCATCCCTTTGGGCTCCATGAATATCACAGCTTTTCTGCGTTTTGTGAGTCCTTCCAGTAAGTTCCTCAGCTTGAGGGTAGTCTTGGGAACCTACCCACCCACAAAAGCCTGCCAGCTGGATGATTAACTGAGCTTAACAAAACATGAATAGCCAGGCCCTGGAACAGTGGCAGACCTTCACCTCTCCTCAAAGGAGTACTGTCTCTGGCCACCTTCTGTTTGTGCTGTTTGTGCTGTTAGAGGGAAAATCTCTGTTACTTCAGTTACCTTATTTCTGTCTTTGCTGTTTTGAAGTAAATAATATCACCTGCTTTTACATGTGAGGAAACAGGCCCAAGAGGAACTCAGCATCTGCCCTCAATTTCAAGGTCAATGCATGGCTGAACCAGATACATCCAGGGCTAACTGGCTGCAACCAGGTTTTACTTGTTTGTTTTTCTCAACTGCAGATTAACTTCCAAAGGAGCTTCTCGGATAAACACAAAACTAAACAAAAACAATTTTCAGTCTTTTTATTAAAGGTTTATTTTGACTGAATGGGACAAAGAAGGAAAGTTTCAAATAAGGTTTGGAAGTTCACGTTTGAAGAGGTTTGTAACAAAGAGATAAAAATACATGGTTTTCTGTCCCAATTAGAACTGAATGTTACAAGGAATCGGTATCAGGTCACTGTGACCTGTAAAACGTGGTTGCTCTTCTCTTCATAGAAAGTATTTTTGGTTGTTTTTGCTTTTTCTGAAAAGAATGTCTCTGTCTTCTAAAAACCTGGCAAATGCAGAAAATAAAATGGAAGGGAAGGCTTCCACAGCTTCCACCAGGCGGGTGCAGTTGGCCTCCCATTCCAGTCCGTTTTCTCCACTTCGCGAATGAAGGATAAGAATTTCTGCTGAGGTTATTCTATTCAACAATCACACATTGGCTGTTAGCGTAGTTCTCAGCCCTGGCTGAGGGACAGGCAGAACCTCTGGACAAGGGTCACCTCTCCGGAGAAAACTTGCACTGAGAACTCGATTCCTTGCATCTAGCACCCTGTTAAGTGCAAGTTGCTCGCTTACCCGAGGAATTTTCCAGACCTTTAGGATACCCTAAATCACTGGGTTTTCCTCTTCCTGAGGTTGAAGTAGATAGTTTAATAACACCTTCAAGGAAGCTGATCTGGCTGGTGCATTTCATGAACATGTGAACGTCAGTCTATGTCATTCTCATTCCGTGCCAGACCACCCTGGTGGGAAGGGGCCTGGAAAGCACCTTTCTTGGTGACCTCCACAGCTCTGACTCTGTTACCTTTGGCCATGAGTGTGGTGAAAAATCAAGCTGAGACCACACTTGTGTTTGTTTTTCTGACCTCCCATGTTTTCTTCTTCCAAATATCCACCGTTCTGTGTTTATTGTTTAAGTATTTGCCAAAACGTGTCTAACTTTGGCTTATTTCTACTGATTTTCCTTGAAACATAAGGAACCCTTGCTGCCTGAATGCTCAGATCTTTGCTATATTTCCTAACATTTTTCTGAAATTATGTGATTCAGTAATTATTTCTGTGTACCTACTTCTGATATTTTGCTTAGCAATACTGTAATTCTTAGCAAAGAATACTTCTCTTTAGCTATCTGTTTGTAATGCCATTCTTCAACTTCTAGGTCTGCACTGTGTGAGAACTTCCTTTCCCATTGCTCTCTCATCCTTCCTCCCCTTTATCCCAGCTGCCACCAGGTCCCCGGCTGCTTCTCCTGCATGTGGCGTGCTGCTGGGCTACATGCAGCTCAAAGGCGATAGGCCGATTGACCAGGGACTAGACCTGAAATCATGAGCCAAAGTAGGTCTTTCTTCCTTGTAAGCGGCTTATGTCATGTATTTTGTCACAGTGCTGGAAAGTTGACTAACACACCAGGTTTAATTCTATAGTAAAGATACAGTTTCTCTTCTGCTAAACAAATATGGTAAATTAACCATATGGCCTATCAAACTAATTCTAATTCATTCTACATGTATTTATGAATCACTTTTATAGTCCAGATAAACTCTATGATTTCTTCAGTGAAAAAAAAATAACATGAATAAGTTAAAGAATGCATCAGAAGGTGGTAAGTACTTAGGAACAAAGTAGAGAAGGAATGGAAACTCGGAACCCAGGGGAGTGGGGAGGCCTGCCTGTCTCAGCGCTTGCCTACAACAGAGTCTAGGGAATGTGAGCTTATGTTCTTCTCTGTTCAAATTTTAACTATCTGTACCCAGAAGCCAATGCCAGCCACCCATTTGATTATGTTTCATGTACCATTATGCATTTCAAACACACTGATTGCTTTAGAATTATCTGATTATCAAGGCTAAGATCTTGTCACATCCGTAACTTCCTGGCATAGTGCATGGTGTGAGCAGTTTCTCCAGAATGAAACAGTGGCCTTTCAGCAAACCGCTCCTGCTATCCGCTGCTGTTTCAGCCAGCTCCTAAGGAAGTTGTCTTGGTGGAGTCCACAGAATGCAGCAAACACACCGCCCCATGAGCCTTCCACCTCTTCTCCTCTGGGACCTGCCTTGAGGGATTCCTGCCTTGAAGCAGCCCCACTGCTCCCAGGCTCCCTTTTGTCACATCAGTGATGCCTGACAGTGATCAGAGGTGCAACCAACTGTGAACGCCAGATACTGAAAGGCTCCCAGAGGTCTGCTTTGCTGTTCCCAGGGGCTGAGCGCTGTGGTGTTCCACACTCCTTCTTCCCATGGGAAGGGGGGTGACCAGCCGAATGTGCTCCCCCTACAAGTCCCCGCCCTGTGGATGTCACCTGCAAAGGTCCTCTGCATATGTGAGTAAACCAAGGCTCTTGTGATGAGATGACCCCAAGCTGAAGGGGAAACGGGGTCAGGAAGTCAGAGTAGAAGACTTGAGGACACTAGAGACAGCAGAAAGCAGAGTACTGGGACTGCTCCACTGAAGGTGGAGGAGAGGGCCATGAGCCAAGTGAGCAAGTGGCCTCTAGGAGCTGGAAAAATGAGAATTTCCCCCGGAACGACCAGACGTCCACTGCCAGGTGACATCAGTGCTGTTCGAGTTATTAGAGTTTGGCAGTTTGTTACAGCAGCTGGGTGGGGTGGGGTGGAGTGGAGCAGAGCTCTTTGATTCCCTTCAGCTGAGTCAGGGCAGGCAGAGGTGGCTCCTTAGACAGTTCTTGGGCATGGATATGGCCCTGGGCAACTAGCTATGCCTTCTGCATTGAGGGCCATGCACTCTGCACCTCAAGGAACAAGAGTCAGGTCTGTCCAGTTGCTGCTGTGCTCTGGTTCCCATGCAACCTCTGGGATGCAAATTGATACTTGTTGAATGACTGAGTAAACATGGTTTCCTCAGAAGCACTGTGTTCAAGATATTGTGGGAGCTTTTCTGTTTTTGTCTTGTTTTGTGTTTTGTTTTGGGGTTTTTTGTTTTTTTTTTTTTTTTGGTGTCAGGGGTGGATCCCAGTGTATCACACATGCCAGGCAAATGCGCTAGTGCTGAGTCAAACCCCCAGCCCCAGGGAAAGGTCTTAGGGAGGGGTTTGGTCTCTAGCTAACCATATGACAGGTTCCCCCTTCAAAGGGCATTTTTGGGATTTTCTACACTGTCCGGAAGGGACTATGCCCCAGAAAAGTCTTGTAATTTAACCTTCAGTCACTTCATGGGAGAGCCAGTCTGCCTAGGGTCCAGCCCTTTAACACCCTCCCAGGAGCCTGAAGAAGCTGCCCTCCCCAGAGCAGAATGTCACTGCCTGTGGGGTCTGTGTGGTCACAGAGCTGCAGTCTCTGTGACCTGGGGCTGGCTCTGTCCTGGTAAGGGAAGTTCTGTGCATCCTTGCGGAGATACCAATTCACATTTTTCTTTTTCTCTCTACTTTTTTTCTTTTTTAAAATTTTCTGTATTTCTGAGCACTTGAGAAAATTAGGACTGGCCTCTGCCTATTTTAGAATCAAGCAGGGAATGAGCCCTGAGAACAACTGGACCACTGGGCTAGTGAGAGCCAGAAAAGGTGGGCTTGGTGGAGGCTGAGTGTTTACTGCCCAGCCCTTCTGTGTCCACAGGAAGACAGCTTGCTTCTGGCTCATGCACTTTCCCAGCCAGCTGGCCTTCCTCAAATCTCTGCACCCTTGGCAGACATGCTTTGTTATGAGTGGAAACTCTAGTAGTAGCGGACACCAGGTTCCCGTCCCAAGTCCATCCGGGGCACACTGTGCAGGATCCGGGTGGACCATCATCTTTTTTCACTTGTCCTCGAGTAGAAGCTATGTTGAACTTTGCAAATGAGGATAGCACCCTCCCATCCCAGAATGACAACCATCAGAGGTCCTTTCTCTTAAAGATACAACCTTTGCAAAAAGAGAGTTAAACACCAGATGTGTAGCAAGGATTAAATCTTTATGCTTGAAGAATGATTTATGCTCCCATAAAGCCAAACAAAACCTAATTTGGTAAGATGAGACCACCAAAAATCACTTTCACAGTGAAAAACAGAAGAGAACTAACTACCCCAGTGCAGCGTTCCATTTAGGTATAATTCTACAGTCAATTAGTATTCTGTTTAATTGTACAATTAATGAACATATAAATTAAATTCATAGTTTATTTCTGCCACTAAATTACTTGTTTGAATTGCCTCTTTGAAAAAAAATAAGCAACTCAATGCACACATTATTAAAATGACTTGGTAATGTACATTCTGGGCACGCCTTAATTGTAAAACAATCACTCCACTATTATGGCCGGAATGGTGTTTGTGTTATGGGGAACTGAATAATTTAATTTTCTCTTGTCAAATGAGCAGGTAATAGTTTCACTGACTAACACAGAAAATTCTCCTGGCAGATTTTAAGACTTCCATCAACAGATTCCAGGCCACGCAGAGCACACGACAGAGGCCTTGGAGAGAGCAGTTTTGAAATAATGTGAGGGAGACACAGCCAGAGGGTAGACAGGGATGTGCCTGCTCCTGGGGGGGGACCAGAGCCCCCCTAACCCTCACTGACTGTGAATACAGAAGGAAACAGAGGAAAAGCAAGGCAAGTTCCAGCAGTCCTTGCACCCTCTTCAGCTCCCCCAGAAAGCCTCTCCACAAAAATCTGATGGTGCACAGATGGGCAGGTGCTCATTTACACTCCTAAACAACCCCTCCCCCAGCCCTTGTGCCACTGTGGCCCCAGTAAGCCTCCATGAGTACTGCCATATTGGAATGGCACTGGCTCTTACCCAAGTACCAAGGCATTCGGGGGCAAGTGAAGTCCTACTGCGAGAAGGAGGGAGTCTCTGTCCCCGTGGTGTTGCCCACCAGAGGGAGTCTGAGGTCTTACAGCATTTAGTGAGGTGGCCAAGTCCTTCAGCTGTGCTGTGACTTGTCCTCTCTTTAATCCCCAAGCTCCCAGCACATATGCAGAGCCCAACCCCTGCCTCCCTTTCCTTGTCAGAATCGGTCCCCTCCAGCACGAGTCCCTTTGGATCCCTTGGAGTACTGGTTCTGACTGAGAGGCCCTGATACCTCTCAAAGTATTATTGCATATTTAGGTTTATGCTGGAATCTTGAATTATAAAATTGGATCCCTGTGACATTTTTCTATGAAAACATGTAGATTGGGGAGGCAGGCTGCTTGGGTTCAACCCCAGCTCTGGCACTATCCATGCATGCACAAAACAATCTATGACTCACTTTTATCAGGGAAGCACGGATGACAGCATTGTCCCTGGCAAGGGGTGGGAGTGGGTCAGGGCACATGTGGGAAGGAGCTCTGAAGGGTGCTTAGAAGTCTGCCTATACTTACAGTACAATTAGACTCTGCTGATCCTACGCCCAAGTGGTGTTGAAAAGCACCATTTAATCAAATGACCAAGGTCATTGATACAAAGGAGGGATCAAGGAGAATTTTTGACTAATATGGAAAGAAAGTGGCCTGGTAACTGACATCCTGTCCATCTAGGTCTTTTGAGTTCACTCAGTGAAGTGATTGATTTGGTCTCTTCCTCCCGGGCCATCTGCTACAAGCAGGGTGAGCTAGCTCACGCACACTCTGCATCTCGGGGACAGCCAACCACAGGCCAGCGACTGGGAGCAAAGCACTCTTCCTGGGGCCTAGATAGGTGTGTTGGAGTAAAGACTGCACAGAATAAAGTGAACCTCAAGGAAGACTTCACTGGCAGCCATGGGTAAGAGATAGACACGGAATTTAACTCCACAAAACAGAAACCAGAGGGGTTTTCGAGAGAGTGGCGAGGACTAGAGGCAGCTGGGCGGCATCAATGGGATGCACCCTCTACCTTAAGCAGTTCTGAGCTTGCAAATGCTTTGTTGTGATCAGTACACCTGTATTTGCTAAGTGACATCTTCAAAGTGGAAATTGTTCCGTGGAAATGGGGGGCAGGGAGATAGCATCTCCCTTGTTTATGTTTCACAGAGAACCCTTCCGGGTCCTTCAAACACCATTTTCTGAGTTGTGCAATGATCAAGAGTTCGGCAGAAGCCTGATACTTCAGAGGGGTAGAAAAAGAATCACACATTTTCTAAAGTAAGTGCTCTGAGAATGGGGAAGCACAGTCTGCTTCATGGTGAGGAAACTTCATGTGGAAAGCGCCCGCAAACCAAGGGGACACTAGGTCTCCTGGTCAATGTTTGTGGATCCTGGGCTGCTGGCTGGTGACCTGGTGACACTGCTATTCGCTAATTCTCCCTGGTCTGCTTCAGGGCCCAAGGATGGAATTCATCTCTCAGGCAATCAATCCCCTACCCACAAATGCCTGAGCCTTAAATTTTCAGCAATAATGTACAACGTGTGCTGGTTCAGTTCGTGTTATTAGCTGTCTCTTAATAACCTTCAGGTCAGGGGTGTTATTGATGTTCTAGCTTAATTCGAATTATAATAGGATAAATCATCTGCCATCTACAATCCTTGTTCATTGAATTTTGGATGATCCATTTAGTTTAGACCCTCCCATCTCTGCAGTTTGAACCCTATTGAAAATCCGTCTCTTTATCCTCTCCTGACCTAATTTATGTTTTCTCTGTTAGCTTCTCCTCCTACCTTATTGCTGCCGTAGCCTCAGAGGCTCCATAAGGCAGAAGGTGGGCCTGAGAAGATTAGCTTTTTTATTGCTTTATTTGGTACCCTATCAAAGCCAAGCAGATGCATGGCAGGCTCCCTCCCCCAAGACTGAGTACGGTGCCCAGCAATCCACGCTCCGGTTGATCCAATAAACTGTTCCTGAGCATTTACTCTATATTTTTAAGTTTTTTTTTTTTAAAATACGATGCTAACGGTAAGGAACCAAGCACAGATCAGCGGCTTCCAGGAGCAGAGCCCTCCATCCGATTCAGTGGTCCCGGGGCAGAGTGGAGAAAGTAGCGGGTGGGCTGTGAACAGGTGGAGGGAGAGGTCGCAGAGGAGGCCGGGGAGTGAGGGGGGGAATGAGCGTCTGGGGGGTGAAGGGAGAGAGCCCCTCAGAGACGGATGATTGCAAGGAGGGGCAAAGAAGGAGTCACACAAAAGGGTTTGAAGCAGGCCCGGTCCTGAAAGCCAGGGTTATATTCAGAAATAAGGAGATCAGCGGACATAAAAGAATGCTGGGAATGAGGGGATTTCTTGGAAGAAGATAAAACCACGGTTTTGGAATGAAAAATATGATTTGAGATTGGGAGTCTTCAGACAGCAATGCTCCAGACTGACGGCTACTGGGCGATTTACGTGGGTGTGGGAGTGGCAGAACCTCAAGAAAGAACAAGGCGCTTCGACCACTGGAGGCTGGGTGATGGCTCAGAGCTGATCGCTCCAGGTTTGCTTGTTAATGATTGAAACCTGCAGCCTGAGCCTGCTCGAAGCATGGGAATCCAGGCAGGGCAATTTGGGAACTTTCTCCAGAACCTGACTTGGTGGCGAGGAAACCAACTGTTTGATATTTTAAGAAAGTCAATGATTCAGGTTGGTGAGGATGGAGAGGGTCTGGGAACTGACATCAAATCTCCCTTGCGCATCCCCAGTGAAGCCGGCGACCTCCAGTCCCAAGCGCGCAATCAGTGGGTCCAGGCCGTCGCTGGACCAGCATTGATCTCTGCTGACTCACGTCATTTAATCACAGGCAATTAGTGTGACTGGCAGCCCTAATTAAGCCCTACCTGAGCATTTCCTTCGAGCTGCGTGGTTGCAGCAAGCAGCCTGCCCTGTCTCTGATCTCTTTGATTCGGTGCCTTCTCATCCGGTGCTTCCAGGCCTCATCTAAATCTCCTCATCACCCTTAACGAGCATTTTCACCCCATTCCTCCAGATGATTTTAAGAAGCTGGTGCAAGGTCTTCCCTTAAAAAAATGGTTGCTACGTTGCCAAGCAGGCTCCCACTCGGCAAGGAAGGA